>VZTI01003670.1:610237-628760 GCA_013397865.1 Struthidea cinerea
GTCAGCCCTAGCTTTCTTGTTCTGCTGGAGGAACATCCTACCTAGGAATTGCACCAGTTTAGTTATTTCCTGGTCAGCAAAGAACCCTAGTGTAAAGTGAATGTTGTTTTCATACTGTGTATGGAGTATCACAACTGCAGGATCTAAAAAAAAAAAAAATTTAAAGTACCCTAGGTATGCTGAATTAGTTTCTGGTGGTTGTGGGAATAGTGAAGGCATGGTACTAAACACTGCTATTGTGCTACTGATCACCGTCTGTGAATTCCTGCCAAAGCAGGTGTCAGGAGAGTGGTCACATGTAGGATGGAACATGCAGTAAATTGGTGGATGACTGAAAATACAACAAGGGAATCAAGTAAAAAAATGTTGAAAGGAAAACAAGTGGAAATGTGGCAACCTCCCAGATTTAGTGAAGCAGTGGAAAGAGCACAGACGTGCTTACAGATGTGGCCAAATTGCAGCTTTTCAAATTCAACTTACTTTGCCTTCAGTGGTAGGGCTGTATTTATAGATTGTCTAGAAAATTGCTTCTATTATCTGCATTTGTATCGAATGTCATCAAGTTTTATGTGAATCTACTTGTCAAATATGTTACAGCTAATTACTGAACTATTCCCTTGTTATAAATAAGAGTGGGAAATTCGTGCCCAAATATGTAATATCGAAATATGTTAAAGTTAAGTTATGACCAATGTAAAAAGAGGCGACCAAAGCCATGCCTAGAGAAAATCATAACCTCCACCGGGAACGGATTTGCATCCCAAAAACAGAGCTACAGAGAACTGATGGCCCATCAAGACTGGCTCCTGAAATCTGCATTTTCAAGGAGAACTTCCCAGCAGAGCTGATCTCCCATCTCCGAAAATCCCCTCCCTGCTCAGGCGTTAATGACCGGATCAAGAACCGAGATATGGAACATCACCAACCATCAGATAACATCCTCTGGTGATGGGAGATTAATCAAGAGCAGGATGCGCTTTGTCCACCTCAGTTTCATGAATGGCAAGCTTCATGAATATGCTGAGTGGCAAAAATAATACCCAGGATCCAGACTTTATGGAAAAACTGTATATAAGCAAGCTGCTGAAAGCAGCTAGCGTGAACAGAGGGAGGTCTGATGCGATAGAGGTCAGAGCTAGGTTCACCCAGTGCCAATCCCGGGCTTGGCACTGTCTCCTTTTTCGATCGTGGCATTGCGTGTACGAACTCTTGGACACGAAATAAATTTATTTCTCGAATTGGGCAGAGTTATTTATTACACCCTCATCATGCCTTCCAGCTTGCACTGGGTAAGAAAATTGGACACCATTCTCATACCCTATAAACTCTTTGGTGGATTTGAAAGCAACCACTCAGACATCAGGAATAATTGAGCTGGAGAAGTTGCAAATGTGGACCTGGGCAGAAAAAGTTTCTCCCATCCTGGAAAGCATCCTGAGATTTCAGTATTCCCCACTGGAATAAAACCAAGACTGTGTCAAGGTTTTAGGCAGGGAGAAATGCAAAGTGGGGATTTGCATCTGAGCCTGTTACCTTCCCCCTCAAGCATTTGCTGCGCATTGTCATGGTGTTGACTGTGCTTTCTCCTTCTATGCTGGAACTAAACAACTTTGTAAATTAAAATTTTCATTGGGACTGTTATGTTTATAAAAAAAAATCTGATAATGATGCAGCATTTTCCACTGAAACTGCTAAGCAATTCTCAAAACTTCTCCCACATGCTAAAATATTTGACACCTTGCCTGTCCAACAGAGTACATGCCAATGGATGCCAATAAAGCTGCAACAGTTAGTCCTAGTAGTTTATTAGTCCTAATAAAGGACTAATAAACAGTCTAAGATTTTTGATAGTTTGTGCAGATCAGATAAACAGATGGTAAATACTGACTTCGGAGCACTGCAATTAGTGAAGTGATGAATTAATAAAAGGCCCGAATAATTCCACTTGAGATTCAGGAATGAGTTTTCGAATACACCTAAAAAGTATTTCTGTGTGACATAATGCAGTCCTTCCTGGAACTGAATAAGCAGACTCAGGTAGGAGTAGCAGAGTATCTGTATCAGTATACTGCTTTTCCTGGAATAATTCCCCCTGTAGCCCAGAGTGACATGATAACACAGCTGTCCTGCTTTCCCTTCCAAGTTACCCTGGATGTTTGCCTGTATAAGGTTGATTTATGACAAGCAGATACATACCAACAGACTTAAGTGTACAAACCCAAGTGAATTGTGCTCCCAGATGTTCTAGTTTGATGTTTGTTGACTACAGATGGAACACCCTAATACAGTGTTTCTAAGGAGGTGGGGCACTCTGCATCTTGTGGATTGGAGTTTACAAGACAATTTAGGCATGCCTAAGGCTGCTAAAGAATAGCAGTTTCTCTAAGATCTTATGTAAGCTTTGAAACCCAAATCTCCAGTATTCAGTCTAGCAGGATCTTCCTTCAAGTGGGGGTGGTGATACAAGCCTGTGGTTGTGTCACTCAAAATATATGCAGAAAGACTCTTCTTCCAGATGGGTAGAGTGACTTAAAACTCTTGCATGCTGCTCTGGCCTTTTTATGATTTAAAAAATGGGAAGCATCCATTTTTAACACATTCAAAAACATTCCCTGGCCAGCTTCACATTCCTATTTTGTTGAACGTTTTAGGCAGAACTTGTCTGATATATTAGAACATTTTACACCTATGAAAGCTGCCATCTGCCACAGAGACAGCTGAAACTTGAGACCTTGGTAAAATATCATGCTAAAAGATTCTGAGGCTGTTGCAGCTGATTGCAGTGAAGTGTGTATTCCTACCTACCCTTAACTGAGTCACTGCAAAGAACATTTAACTTAGTCTCTCACAGGAGGGGATATTTGATGTTGTTTTTACATCAATCTAGCTGAAACCTTCCAGCATTTCTAACAGACTTTGTTGATAGCTAACAAGACATGTTTCAAGCTGTCTGTTCTTTACAAAGTCTCCTCATTTGTTGTTTCTGGTTTTGTTTTTTAAATCTAATTGAAAGTATTTATACAGAGCTTGAAATTCTAGACAGGCACAGGATTTGCTCAGAATAATTGCCAGTGTACAATGGAGGACTTTTCTATAGCATTTTTTTTTATATTTCCCCTCCTCCAATCCCCTGGCCAAAGTAAATTTCTGCTAAGCAATGTCAAAAAACCATAGCAACTATCTTGTGACAGAGCTGAGGAGGTTTTGTTCTGCAGAGGACCCATTAATCACTGCATTGCTCCCAGCCCACAGTCTCATCCAATGCGATGCTGGGAATTTTCTACAGAAAACAGTTGCTAAATAGTTGTATGGGTGAAGAGCTCCCCTCAAAGTGACCCACGGGAGGAAGTGGAGTGTGTTACTTGTAGTGTGTGAGACTCTAGGGATGGATGGAGGGGTTCCCGTCAGCAAGAAACGGGAGTTTTCCCTTCAGTCTGGTCAGGGGAAGGAGGATTAGGAGCAGGGAGCTTGCTGGGGGAGTGGGTCAGAGGCAGGCTGGTGGGGCAGCAGGGCAGAGCAGAACACTCTCACTGGGCTCATGAGGGCATTTGTTCAGCGGTTCTCCATCGCGTGTTGGAGCTGGAGCGTTGCTCAGCAGGTGCCACTGCTCGTGGCAGGAACATGAGCTCCGTGCCCTCAGCAGCTCCCTGGGTGGCCTCCACCCCTCCCCTAAGCCCGTCCCTCTGCTCAGGATTTCAAAGTCACCTCTCTAAGGCCCCGGGTTTTTTCCTGTCATAGAATCATGGTATGGTTTAGCTGGAAGCTTAAAGATCATGTAGTTCCAATCCCCCTGCCATGGTCATGGACACCTTCTACTAGACCAGGTGGCTCAAAACCCCATACAACCTGGCCTTGAACACTTGCAGAGATGGGGCATCCACAGCTTCTCTGGGCAACCTTCTCTGTCACCCAGTCATATTTCCTCTTTTATTTAATTGCTAAATGTCAGCTATTGCCTGCAAGTTTTCTTGCATAGTACCAGTTCAAGCTTTCAGTGGAGTCTGGCATTCAGAATATGCACGCAATTAAGGTTTGATCCATTGAAACAGTCAAAAAATTCTCACTCACTCACCCACTGCATCTACTTGCTTTCTTAGTCCATAAGACCTTACAGCTGCGGCAGAAATCCATCCCACTGGAGTCTGTATTGAATATATTAGCTGCACTGACACAAACAGTGTCATAGTGCCTTGAATGACTTTGGAAACTTAGAATACAGAAAATCAGCAATTGGGAAATCTGAACGTGTTTCTTCCTGTATCCCAGTTGTCCGTATTTACCGCGCATACGCAAACAATAAACTCCTTACAACCCGTATTGTATGTGCTACTTTCATATACTTATACAGAAAGGCAACTGCTGTGTGAGCAGCTGGATAGAGGCAGAAGTGGTTGTTTGTGCATGGAAGAGGGGTGGCCCTCAGCTTCTAGAGTGCCTTTTGGATGAAAAATAGGATCCTGTCTTGCCTAATGATTTATGTGAAAACATGTCAGTGCTTCTCAATGCCTCCAAGGGGATGTTTTCCCACAGAAATTTGCATATCTGCCCTAGTGCTGTCTTCACGTCTTTTCACCAGGCCATGTTTTGCCGCCCCTTCTCTTCACGGGACAAAGATAGTATTAACAGTCGGGGCCTCATGGTGTGCCATTTCCTTGCAGATACGCTGATTCCCTTTTGAGGCCCCTGGCTGCATTCAGGGTCTCTTTGCTTTGCTGTCCCTCCCAAAGGAGAGCTAAGGCCATTTGAGAGAGACCTGCCCCTTCTCCTCTTAAGCTGGGGTAAGTCATATCACGACCAGGGGAGGTGAAAATCTCTTGCTTCAGCTGCAGTTGCACAGCTGTTATCACACTGCTGCTAAATAAAACCTCACAATAGGTTTGGGGCTCTGTCTCTGATACCCCGTTTCTTAGAATTTTTTTCAGGTGATACATTTTCTAACACTTTGTGTGTAGGTGGGGTGACAGACCAGTGTCCTGTGCTTAAATTGCAAGGGGCTTAGCTCTGTGCAGTGTATTGCATGTTCAGCTTGAAGAATAATCACAAATTTCCTTTGTTTATGTATAAGGCCCACCTCTCAGCTTATGCCAGCCTAAGGAGTGTTTAGCCTCCTTTTAGAAATCCAACTTTGGGAATATTTGTTTGTTCACATATATGAACAATGAGAGTGTACTCTTGAAGACATAGTTTGAAAAAGGAAGCAAGGTGTGGTAAAAAATGTGAATTAACCAGTGCTGGCTGGTTAGGCTGACGCCTATGTTGGCATATTTAGAGTCTGGTGCAACTCCAGTGAGGTCAGGATGAAGTCTGCATCTACATCACCTACATAATTTAACCCAGGATATGAGAAAGCAAATAATATGTAGATTGCAAACTATGTTTTTCAATAACTTGTTAGGTGAAAAAAAGCCTTCAACATACATGCCAAATATGGAACCAGAAATAGCAATTATATTTTAAACTCTTATTGTGTAACTAGACAGGTCCTATATTTGTTAAATTCATTCCTTCATTCAGTGCCTTCAATTGTGGTTTTAATGTCTGGCCAACTTTTATTTCAAGAATATCCTTTTATTTTTGCCTTTCTGAACTTAGTGAGACTTTTTGACCTACTGGCATGCAAAAAGATAAATCATTGAATTTAGTGGTTAGGGAATAGATTCTAAACTTTCTACATGCTATATTCAATGCATATAAAAGAATGAAAAAATCCATCTCTTTTCCAAGTGCAGGTCTTCGGGTGCTCAGAATCAGTAATAATTTTGGTTTCCTTGTACAGCTGTTACAAATTACCTGATCTCAGTATTTTACTCTCACACTCTCTATTCTGCCTTCATCCCTCTCCCAGTTATGAATTACTAGCATTATGAAGGAGGCACACTCTTCGTTTTGTTGAATGTTGTAAAATATTCACTAGAATCATATAAGAATTTGTTCTGCTGCTGGCAGAAAGCAGCTCTATAAACAATGTGCTCCTTTGTTTGCCCGAAGCATAGTAACAAATGGATTATGTGTAACAGCCATCTATAGGGCTTTTATTTCATCTCCATTCAGGCTCTGCATGTTTTGCACTGCTTTTAATGAGGCTGCCTGAACTATGGTAACCCTGTGGTACATTTGTAAGCAAGAGATATTGGATGAATCAGCCCCTTCCAGGACTGCATTATGAGGTGATCTGCTTTCAATACAGGATTTATTTTATAGGTGTTAGACCTCACCAAGACGGTACTGCAGGCACAAGCAGCACTTACCCACTCTGTAAGGCCAAGTTCAGGGTCTGCATGAATGTGAATCTGCTTTCCCACAGTCAGATCTTTCGTTGCATGGCTTGAAATACAACCATTTTTGTGCATGACCTCTCCTTTGCTTCCCTTCTGCTTCAGACTCATAGTGGAATGATTGATAGTCCTTTATAAAATACTCCATAAAGAACTATTTTACTTCCCCATGGGCATGAAAGCTTGGGTCCCCACACACGTAACAAGTACAAAACCCAGCATCTCACAGCAGAATGAAAAGCCTCTTCTGCTTTTTGCCTTTCTGAAGTGTGAAGGCTTCCCCTCTGGAACTGGAAAGCTTATTTCCTACAATAGAGCTCACTGTTGTCAAAACCAACCAAACACATATTCATATAAGTACAGATAGATGGCTTCTTTTTTCCTCTGGAGGCTTAAGTAGCTTTTATTTATTTTTTCTCTATTTTTTTTTAAACATAATTTAAGAATTTTACCAAAGCAATCCATGATTCTGAAGTGGCATAGTACCCTAGTTATCTTTTGTGGTTTGTTTGAATATTCTCACTACCTTCTGTTTGTTCTGCTGCTCTTCAGTCACTATCAGTACCAACACTGGGTAGTTTTTGCCTAGCAAATACTATTGCAATACAATTGTAAGCATGATAACAAAGTAGATAAAACCAAAGCCACATGCTTTGTTCACAGGCCTCGCCTTCCTCTTTCTAGACACATTTTCTATATTTTGCCTGAAATGTTTCGATGTCAAAAATTATAGCTCAAGCAATTCTTGACTTTGCTTAGAGGACCCAGTAAAAAACAGGAAGCGGTTGGAGAAAAACAAGAGTTCATAGAATCACAGAATGGTTTGTATTGGAAGGAACCTTGAAGATCATTAGTTCCACCGCTCTACAGTGGGCAGGTATTGAGTGAAGGCTTCGGTGGATCGATGCCGCGTTTATTCCTACAGAGTCCCTCGTGGAGACGCTCCGGCGGCACACCGACAGCACCTACGCGTGCACACGCCCTCACCTGCGCAGATGTAGGCGAACAGCCGCTCACACACACAGTCTGTGCACGAACCGGAGACGGAGAGGCGAGAGCGGTTCTCCGCATGTAGTTCCGAGGCGTTTAATGACAATGCACCCGAAGGGAAACGGAGGCAAGAAGAGCCCAGAACCGAACGCCCGCACCTGTTTTATCCCAAACACTCCCAAAGGCGGGCAGAGCATCCAAAACCAATAGTCTGAGGGCTAGGGGGCAGAGGCAAGGTTGAGTGATGTAACAGGGGCCAATGGGAAAAGGGATGGGAGGGGGAAGAGGGCCAGTGACCAGCAGGACCTAGACAAAGGGAGAACTTTCTAGCACAGTGTTGTAAGGAGAGACCACTTTTAGGGCAACTTGGGGGATGTAAAGTGGACTTAGCCACTGCAACAGGCAGGGACATGTTCCACTAGATAAGGTTGCTCAAAGCCCCATCCAACCAGGCCTTGAACACTTCCAGGGATGAGGCATCCACATCCAGAAGCCATTGCTTTGGATAACCCCTAGAACCCCTAGAAAGGACTAGCCTTTAAGAAATCACTGTTGTTAGTGTTATAAATAAAAGAGGGAAATTCGTGCCCAAATATGTAATATATCAAAATATGTGAAAATTAAGTTAAGTTATGACCAGTTTAAAAGGAGACAACCAGAGCCATGCCCAGAGGAAAAACCGTAACCTCGGCCAGGAACAGATTTGCATCCCAAAAACAGAGCCACAGAGAACTGATGGCCCATCAGGACTGGCTCCTGAAATCTGCATTTTCAAGGAGAACTTCCCGCAGAGCTGATCTCCCATCTCCGAAAATCTCCTCCCTGCTCAGGCGTTAATGACCGGATCAAGAACCGAGATATAGAACATCAGGAACCATCAGATAACATCCTCTGGTGATGGGAGATTAATCAAGAGCAGGATGCGCTTTGTCCACCTCAGTTTCATGAATGGCAAGCTTCATGAATATGCTGAGTGGCAAAAATAATACCCAGGATCCAGACTTTATGGAAAAACTGTATATAAGCAGGCTGCTGGAAGCAGCTAGCGTGAACAGAGGGAGGTCTGATGCGATAGAGGTCAGAGCTAGGTTCACCCAGTGCCAATCCCGGGCTTGGCACTGTCTCCTTTTTCGATCGTGGCATTGCGTGTACGAACTCTCGGACACGAAATAAATTTATGCTTGTTAATTCTCGAATTGGGCAGAGTTATTTATTACATTAGTTTTTTTCAGATTTCACGGTTGAAAGGTGACTTTGGCATGGAATTACTGGCAGTAAGGTAAAATCAGGTTGAACTGTGAACTGCCAAGTCAAAACGAGAATCCTAACAGCACAGGACTGCAAGTAACACCTTGCGCGAATTGTAGTCTTTGCTAGAGAGTAGAGCACTGAGATGAAAAGTACCATGAAGAAAAAGGGAGAGGTCATACAACATAGTTTGTTATTATAGGAAAAGAAAACAGCCTAATGATAAAGACAAATTAATTAGCAAAGAAAACTGCTTGGGCGAAGACTGAAATTTTCTAGGTTGTAACTTGTTTAGGTTTTTTTTCTTTCAGCAACAAATCAACCCCAAATGCTCCTCTCCCCAGCTCTGTTTTCTGTAAAAACAAACAGTGGCAGGCTCAGGGAATTCACCAGCTATTGTTAATTTTACTTTTTAATACAGAAATCCTTTCCAGTTTCCAAGCACTTTAAATTTCTGATTTTACTAGTGTAATTGTAGCCCCTCTACTGCATACATTTCCTGCTGTCATAAATATTTTTGTATGTGCATGTATGAGATACAGCAAGGTAAAGAGACAGACCCTGAATGTCCTGATGGGTGAATGGGTTTGCTGTAAATCTCAGTTTTGGCACCATCATTTTTATGTGTCAGTCTCCAAATGCCAGTGAGAGACTGAACTACCCATAAGATTTCTGATCTCCCAAATGAAAATGTTCATTACACTTTTTGTGCATGCACTGTACGTCATTGAGCTGCAGAAACAGGCAGCACCTGCATACTCTTGAGACATGGACTGTAGCAGAAAAAAAATTGCAAATGTATTGTGAAGCACTTAAAAAGTCTGATGACAAACATGAGAGGAGGGCTTTTTTTGATAGCATTTTTTTGCTGGGTGATAATCAGGGCTTTACTGTTTATTTGTACTTTATGTTTTAATGAGGATAAAGTCATGCAGGTTAGCTACCTGGGCACTTATTTTCTTTATAATTAAAAATTAATTAATTTACAACCTATAAGTAGGCTGAATTTAAATACAGCACGTTTCAAACTCAAGGCTCTGGAAGGCATGTAAAACTGCTTGCTGTCTGACACCCCTTAAGCAAGTTTAAATGATACCACAATGTCTTGGGAAGTTGCATTTGAAAAGTAAATCGACTGGTACTTTGGAAGTTGATCCAGTTTTAAGGTGAGAGATGTTTCAGGTAACATGGAATGCTTAATTCCTCACACTCATCCTCCTCCTCTTTAACTTAGGTCTAATACTTTCTCTGAAAAATTTGGCTACGGGCTTTCAGTGTCTTGCCCCTCTGAAAACAAGCTGCAAACTTCCAGTGCTTTTCATTCCCCGTGGATCTTTAAAGAGGCTAGAAGTATTGTGAGACACAAGATGTTTGAATGTGCCACCCCAGGAGTCAGTCTTTAATAGGCAGAGTGAAGGCAGAATGAAGACTGAAAAAGTAGAGCTACTTAACAAGTTTGTTAGCAAGGATAAATCCTGTATTTACTACTTTCTACTGTGAAGAAACTCAAAATATTTGGGGGTTTGCATTCTGTGTTGGGTGTCTGGCAAGATCACGCAACAAAGCCTGAGAATTATTCATTGTCTTTCTGTGGCAGCCTATCTCTAGTTATAATCATGTAACTCATTTTCAAAATTAAAACTGGGAAGCTGACAAGCAATCACCAAAGGATTGACTAAGGATTTTTTTTCGCATTGAGAATAATAAAATTATGCAAAATGAAATTTCAAAAATGACTAAAAAAAAAAAAAAGGCAAACTGGTTTTAAACCTACTGCCTTAATGCTTCTGTTTAAATGTATGCTAGTAGACATTTAGCTTACTAATTGCCCAACAAGAAGCTGTGCAACAGTTGCAGAGATAAACTGCCTTCGGTTATCTGACATCATGGACCGGCTTTTGTGCTGATCTGTATGTGAATGTATCTGCTGCTGGAGGCAATGAGGCTATGCTGATTTACATCAGTTGAGATCTGCGAAACGAAAACAAACTTGGTTTTCTTCCTTCTGCGCTTACTCCCCCAGCCAGCCCCAGCTTCACAAAATCCCGTTCTACCAGCTAATAATTATCGCCATCATCGTATCTGCAGCCCCAGGCAGGCTGCCCTGCCTGAGCCAGGAAGCGTGCGAGCTCCGGGCAGGCGTTCGGGTGAGGGCTGGGAGCCATCCCTGTGCCGAGGGGGCGATCCCCTTCCACTTCATGCTTGGCTGGCACTTTGTTCGCCGCTGGATGCTCCCCCCTCGGAGCCTTTGTGCGGCAACGGGGGCTGAGGTGTGAGGCGGCTGCCAGGCGATGGCCACGCCATGCCTGGACAGAGCATGACCAGTTTGGCTGCAGCCACTCACCGCCGGGCTTCTTCTTACATCACCATCAGCCCATGGCTTGGCGAGACGGAGCCAAACAGGCTCTTCGTTGTTTTTCGTCTTTTCATGGACAAGAAGAAAGCCTGGGAAAAAAGCAGGGATCCCAGACCTTCCTTGAGAACAGCCTAATATTGTCTGCATGGTAATGAAGGGAACAAAACGGCAAACACACAGAGCTCTCTCCCCCGGCAAGCCGGGACACACAAAAGCAGGGTGTGTAATCGGAAGGACTGGGCGAGGGCAGCACAGTGTGCGGAGGAAATAACCTCCAGTAACCCCCAGCGCAGAGCCCGCTGCGGCTCCTGGGAAGACCAAGCACTTCCCTTTATCCTGTTTTTCATGGCAATGTCCTTACAATTGATTTGGAGAGTCTGTGTCAATATGGTAGCACAGCAGCCAGATCTCTTTCAAAAAAAATATTGTAACACATGGTGTGCATTTGTGATTCCAGTTTTTTGTTACACCCACAAAGTCAAGATGGGTACATTTGCACAGCTCGTCCTTGTTTTTGCAAGCTCCTGGTATGTTCTCAAGAGAAAGCGATTCAGTCTTTGCTCTGTTTTGAAATTCAAAAGAAGCTTAATCTTTCTGTTTGCAATGTGGTTTTCATTGTTGCTTCTTTCAAAGGTGGAAAAATGGATTCACATTGTATATACTTGGGACACCATAAGTACCTGAACCATTTCCATCTCTTGGGGACAGGTCCACCTTCTGTGAAAATTCTGTTTCTCACAAAAATCCATCTCTTGGCAGCTAGGCATAGTGTCCCTATGGAGAAACACGGTTGTCAGGGGAAACTGCGATCATGGAGAGAAAAACAAGTTTTGTGAGCCATTAGGGGACTTGTCTCTCTGTACCATGAAGGCAGGCAGCAAGCTTGTCCTTCTCTGGAAACCAGCGCAGAGCTTGGCCATGGGGTGGTGAGCTCTTGGAGGATTTTTGCTGTTGGACTCTTCCACCGCACCTCTGCAGGGGCTGAGGTCTTCTAGGACTCCCCAGGCATTCTCCTCCATGCCTCACTTTGTTCCCCGGTTCTGTTTCTGCTGCATGTGATACTCCTTCTAAAATGTCAATAAGGAGGATGTCATCCAGATGGCTAAAGGAACCCCTTTTACCCTAGAGCATCTGTTGGAGTTTTTAAATGAAAACTATGATGCAGAGTTGGATGTTTATCAGAACGAAGCCCTAGGATGTGTTACATATGCATTCATTGCATACAAGGCATCCATCAACTCAAGAGTTTCAGGGCTGCTTAACAATCTTCCTCTGATATCTCTGTTCCATTTTTTTTAATCTTACCTTTTTGATCAGGGTTGACCAGAACTGCAGGCCAGAACTGTATCAGTGACCTGTAGAGTGGCATTCATACCTCTCCATCTCTGTTAGAATTTCTTTTCCTTGTGTGCACTGCATACCATCGCCTCATAACTCCCTGTGATTGACCAACACACCCAGGTTTACTCCTGCTTTATTACATGTTGCATAGTATGAAAGATAAAAAAGGAGATCTCTAGAAAAATACAGAACGTGTACTTTGTTGAACTATTGAATGCTGTTCATAAAGCCTTCCTAATCTCTGTAGTGATAAATTCATCCACCAGTGCATGAGATCGGATTATAGCCTTGTATCATTACAAATGTTACCACTGGTTACAGACTTATCCACTAATTAAAAAGAAGTTGCTATAATTAAGAGTCTTCATTCAGATGTGCTTGTACAAAGAAAGACCTCAGTTCATGTTCTCAGTTGTGATAGTGGACTCTGACAGGCAGAAAATGGGAAGAATTGTCTCAGCTTCATACGTTACTGTGAGCCTGATGGTAATTAATTATGTAAATAGTTGTGTGTTGTTCATTTCTGTCGACAGAACACACATGCACATGAAGATGAATCATTGCTTCCCATAAGGAGCTAACAAGTGCAGTGAGTTTGCAAATAGTCTTGCAGGAGATTTCTTGACAGTGCAGTAATGGTTGCTGTCCATTGTCCAAACTGACACTATCCAAGAATTGTGTCAGTTCTTTAGTGGTATTAGCCCAGGTAGGACAAGGATCTTATAACCATATTTTTTTAACCTATAACTTAATTTGATTGACTAGAGACAAATAAAACTCATGTCTAAACACACTAGTCTTGTTCAAACCATGTCTACTTCTCTCAGGGTCCAACATGTTCTTAGAAAACTATTGACAGGGATGTATTTTTCCTTATTTGGCTGAAAGATGATAAAGTACAAAAGCAAAGCTCGGCTTCAACAGCTTTTCCCAACGATTAAGGAAGTAAGGCAAAATCAAGCAGCTAAAATAGGCTGTATCACAGCTTATTTTTCATTCAAGAAGTGTACATGCTGAGCCTGAAATCATTGCGAGCCAATTTACATGTTGGACGAAGCACTGCTTCAGCTTTCAGATCTATGTATAACTCTTTAGTGCCCTCCCCTGTCCCAGTTTGGAAATGCCTGCGTTTGGTAGGGAAACTGTTTAAATACGGTTAAGAAAATAATATTGTGACTTTATTACTAAATTGAAATATTACTGTTGTCTGTTTTATCTCTCAAATAAATTTGTTTGTCTAAAAAGTGGGGAAGGGGGAATTTCATTTATTTAGAGAACAAGAAATCAAAACCACCAAAGGATTGTGCGTGTGCCGTGTTTTTGTTTTACATACTGTTTTCCGGGGGCAATAATAATACTGACTTCTCAGTGAAGTACATCAGAGAGGCAAGTGGAAAAAAATAAGTAAACAATAAAACTTACCACTCTCTAGGTCAGTCAGATATTCTTCCATCTGAGTCATTTAGCATTGAGCATTGTGCACATTTCTCCTGCATGAAAGGGAGAACAGGTGTGCTATGTGTGCTATCTAAATCAACACATTTCTCAAAGAAGGACTGAACGTAAAGGTGGTGGAGCCAACCTACAGGAGAATGAAGTCAAATATCTACTGTGTGTGCAGATGCAGGAGACTCACCTCATCCATACTTCTGGATGGTTTACCAGGCCCTGTGGAGAGCCAGAGCAGCACTTCCACAGCCTCTCTGCCCTGGGCCTCACAGCAGCCTCACTGCGGGCCACTGTGTGCCAGTCCCGTGCAAGAGCAAGAAGTTTTGATGTGCAGTCAAGAGACTAAGATTTCTTTGGACTCTTGGGAGATGTTATGTGAAATAGCTGTGGTCCTTGCTTGGAAAAGGATTGTTGCTTCACACCCTTGGACCAGTGCTTCTATAGTATTTCCTTACACAATATCTATCTCATTTCCTTCTTAGTAAAGAACAATTTCCCTAAATGCTACTCTTTCATCCGCCTGTCACATCCTCCATGCAGGAATTGGAATTCATTGATAAGTTAAGTTGCCACATTCCTGTCTGTCCTTTCTCCTTGATAATATGTAGGTTTTGTAGCTTTGATGAGCGTGTAACCAACACTGATATGAGAGGTATCAATGCAAGCAGCATGAAGGTGATTTTTTGATGGGTTTCATTTGTTTGTTTATTTGTTTTGTGGGTATTTTGTTGTTGTTTGTTTTGTTTGTTTGTTTTTTTTTTTAATCTTATTTCATCACAATTTTCTGGGTTAATTCTGTAATTGTAGTTTTCTGGGGTAGAGAGAAATTCAAATCCTGCTTTCCACTGGTTTCCTTTTGCCATGCAATGTGTGCTAAAATAAGAGTCTCTCCATCTGTCTTCCTGTGGTACACAGGTACTTTTTTCATGACTAAAATTGGATCTAATATCCCGCAAGACTTTTATATGGGTTAGCTTGTCTTAATATGCTTTAAAACCAAGTAAATGGAAGAAAGAGACAGTAACTAGAATATATAGGTCAAAGATTTCTTCATCCTTCAGATAATCCAGTTTTTTTTAAAAAGTAGCAGGCAGTAATCCTAAAAGCTGAGCTTATCCAAATCAATTATAAACATTGCTTTGAAATCCCTCATGAGTTTCATTTTAAATTTCAAAATAGTTTTGTAAATACTTTTGTAAATATTGTGTGTCTCAGTTGAAACCCAACAAAAAGCTTGTTTGTTTGTTGTATAGAGTTCACTTTAGGATTATGGCTTCGAGACCTTCACATGCACTGCAGACATACTCACAGACATCTAGATAGATGTCTTCCCACAGTAGTTCAAAACTAAAAGGAAGAGTGGATTCTCTTCTCAGATATGGCTAATCAGGAAGGGATGTCTGTGTGTGTGTGTATCATTACAAAACAAAAACAGTATTCCAGAAATGCAGTATGAAAGACAAGACCATGTTTCAAAGTCTTGCTGAGCATGAATCCATACTATTGTTTGTTGTATATTTCACAGCATTCACCCACTGACAGGATTTCTAAAGGCAGCTCTACTGTGATCTCTGCTTCCTCCAGCACCCAGTTTATCCTGTTG
The DNA here is from genome assembly GCA_013397865.1 of Struthidea cinerea. NCBI lineage: Eukaryota > Metazoa > Chordata > Aves > Passeriformes > Corcoracidae > Struthidea > Struthidea cinerea. The sequence goes on from VZTI01003670.1 coordinate 625,500, forward strand.
TGTAGCCTGTAGTGACTCCTGAGTCAGTTCCTTTTCTGTCACTGCACCTCTGTGAAGCTGAAGCACTAAAACATATGAGAACTATTATGCTGCTGTTTCTTTATCTCCAAACACCAGGATAATTTATCTTTATCTGCCTTTTGCTGAAATAGATGTTGGGGCACAGGGCTGTATATGGCTGCTGCTCACAGCAATGAGAAATTTTGTAGCCGTTGCTAAGTGTTCAAAACCAGGATGTTGTTATAGTTGGCTAAATGTCCTTAAATGCTTCTGGGTTTAACAAAAGGTTTTTGTGAGGGATAAAGGTAAGAAAAGATTATGTTTCTGTAGGTATTCAGAAAACTGAAAACACTTTCTATCTAAAATAGACAACAGCACAAGCGGGTTTTGCAATATGATGATTTTCAAATCTGTAGGATGCAGAATGACAGAAATAACCAAGAGAAAAGTCTACAAAAGACGATTATAAACAGGCAAGGGTGAAAACAGAGAGAGAATTTTAAGTGTTGTTCAAAAGGGACAACCTTTACTTGTGTGGTGAGAAACCTGCCCTTGTTATTTTCTCTTGCACTGAGGAAAGGTGACTTTGAACACTTTTTGTAATAAACTAATTTATATCCAAGATATGCTGGCTTCTGGCAGCTTCTCCTGCATTTGAAATAAGTCACAAGACCCCTGGCTCTTGGCTCTCTGCTCAGGCCAGAAAGAGGTAACATCATCTTTTCTTTGAAAGAGAGCTTGGTTACAATTCTATATTTATCCTGAAATAACATGAATTTTGTAGTATTAATGTTCCTTACCAAGCTGGAGTAAGTTTCTATACTGCCAGATAAGTGCATGGCAAGCAGCAAACCAGTCCATTGCCTGCACCTCACCAGAGTATCAGTGCACAGAAATCAGAATCACACCTATTACACTTTCCAACTCTGTCTGGAAAGCGGGAAAGATTAACGAGAATCTCTCAGCAGATGACTATGATATATTTGAAGGCAGTGTAGAAAATATTGTAGATTTCTAAGTGTGCAAATATCTTGCTGTTATGATTTACAAATTAGATTCCTCAATTCTACTGAGAACAGGCATTTTTCCAACTGTAGGGTTCTTAGACAGGCTATCCTTCTTCTACAATCTCTTTGAATTTTTAGCAGGAACAAGTTTTCAAATTGTAGTTGATTTATATTGGCAAAATGCAGCTTTACTTTCTTTTCTGTCAAGAAGTGTTTTTGACTTGTTGGGTTGCAGCCTGAAGCTAGGAGATTTCACACAGGAGCTTGAACAAAACTAATATACTGATGTTCAGCCCTGGTTGTGAAAGGGTTAGGCTCTCTCAATTGCTAAATTTTTCTGCTTTGCTCGGAATTTTGCTCTTCTAGAAGAGAGACATTATTTTTGAACCACATGCTTGGGACAACCCAAACTTAGTTTCACAAGGCGGAAGCCCCTGAAGGTCTTTGATAACATCCAGATCAAGGCTTGCTCTCAAATGTGGTGTATTTCCTGTTCATCATTTACCATTTGTGTAGTTGCCATCAGCTGAAACTGCCAGCCCTTTGGAATGCTGAGCTGCTCTTCCTCACAAAGGTGTGGAGCTTAATGCCATGAACTTTGTTTCAGCCTTCCTTTTTTAGGAAAGACAGCCCTTCACTTTTTCAGGTGACACTGTTGCTAGTCCTAAGTTATTGACTAATGGAATATTCAACAACTGAAATGCAAATTAGCTTGTTACATGTTAGATTAAATGTAATTGAGTTCTTGTTTTAGGGCTACTAACTCTTCTAGTTTCTGAACTCTGAAGAATTTCTGTATTTTATGTTGTATTCCTGAGGCAAAAACACCTGCACAACAGATACAAGCAATTCTTTCTCCTCAAAGCTGCAAAAGCTAATGAAGGGTAAGCATTTCTTGTGAAGAGATCCCTATTTTTCACATGCATAAATTAGGCTATCTAGTAAAATTTAATTAAATATATTTGAAATGTATATTAATTAGGTACGTTTAACATATGTTTCAAGTGTTGTGCCACCAAAGGACATCAGAACAGCAAGGAGGTAGGCCAGGCTGCCAGGAGAGATGGTGATTGGCATATTCATTGGATGCAGCGAGGTTAAAATGAAACCGTTTTAGTTCAATACAATCCAGCGCTCTTGCCAAATCTCAAAAAGAGTAAATTGCAAGCTATCTTTTGGACACAAAAATAGCTGTAATCTTTCTTTAAGTTTTAAGATTATCTGCACTGTAAGAGGCATTTGAAGACATCTAGTTGTTTGCTTAACTATTCACGTTTTTTTTTCTTCTTTTGACTCAGGCCATATGATGCTCTGGGTGTTTTTTCTAACTTTTTCTCCAACAGATTTCAAATCTCAACAACAAATCACGTCTCTGATCTCTTCTTCTGATTGTATCTTCTATTTCCTGTAGATGACATTTTTCACCACCATCAAGTTTTGTCTTTTGAGAGCAGTGGTTTCTGACTTTCAAACAATTTCCTTGATGTATTTTACTTTATGTTGTGTAGCTTTGGCCAGAATTTCTGGTTCTTGCTGAATTTTCCTCTCAACTATATGTAGCAGCATATATACTTACGTCTTCTCATCCTCATTCTCTTTTGCTCTAAATTTGGCCATAGAATTTCATTCCTCTTCCTTCAAAGCTTTTTCATTTTGATTCCCTAATCCATTCCTCCATCAGCTGATCCAGGATTTCTTGAGATCTTTGAAGCTTTTGTTCTGTAGCAAATCTTTTGCTAAAGCTCATCAGCTTTGACCTGGTGATTAACTCACTTCAGGTGCCTATGTCTTGACTCTTTGTGCTGGATCAACTCTTGTCTCTTCTTCTTCCTTTCAGTTTCTTTCAAAGACCTTTTCTCAAAAGCCCATCAAGCCTTGCATCTGAGCAGATTATGGTTCAGGTCTGTAGTACCCTTCCCCATGATCTGCTTCTTTCTCAGATGTTTTTCATGGAAACATCTCCTGTAGTCATCTTAGAGCTTTGATCTTTTAAGCTTTGCCTTGTGCTTTGTTTCTTTGTCCTCTGCCAGTCTTTGTCATCTCAGCTCTTGTAAGGTCATTTCTTTCAGCCTGGCCTCCAGAAAGCCACTCCTTGTTCAGATTATTGCCACTCCTCTGGGCTTTGCCCAGCAGCTGCCATCTCTTTCTCATCCTTTTCTTTTCCTTTCTTTCTTTCTTTTTCTTTCTTTTTCTTTCTTTCTTTCTTTCTTTCTTTCTTTCTTTCTTTCTTTCTTTCTTTCTTTCTTTCTTTCTT
>VZTI01003670.1:629039-639143 GCA_013397865.1 Struthidea cinerea
CTTCCTTCCTTCCTTCCTTCCTTCCTTCCTTCCTTCCTTCCTTCCTTCCTTCCTGCTAGTGTTAGCCACAGCTGTGAGTGCTGGTGGTACTTAAGTCCAACAACTTAAGGTAAGGACCTGAAGAGGAATTTCCAACCTTAACTCCCTTTGTGAATATAGCCTCTAATTCTGTCAGTGTGGTGAACAGCTCTTCCAACAAGGAGCTCTTGGACCATCTGCTGAGAAAGCTCACCATGGAGCTCAGCACTGTACCACAGAAGGCTACTTGGCTTCTCTGCTGTGGAGTCGTGCTGGGGAACAAAGTGCTGGGGATCATGTTTGTCAAGGCTGGTACCATTGCAAGAGATTGCTGGGATTTACACCAGCAGAAACTCCTTTTAATCTCAGCATGTGCATTAAGCAGTAAAATGAGGAGTATTAATCCATGCTGGAAGTTATGAAGATGTAGGTTGCTGTGACTATGTCTTTAACCAAAAATCGAGGGGCATAGTCTTCTAAGAGAGTTTTCTCTTAAACCCCCACTGAAAGAAGCTGTGGTTTTGTTAGTCCTATAAGTGACTTTTAGCTGATTTTAACAAGAAACACTTTATTTTCTATATTGTTGTAATATAGGGATTTTAGTCAGTTTTTAGTCCTGCCAAAATCAATGTATTGTGTAAATTTTCCTCAATTTATTAACTTTATTTCTTTGCTTTCTCAACATAAGCTCTGTTTAATGGCTGAGGTGTCTCCATTGGACATGTTCTTAAACTTGTCTTCAGCATTAAATAAACATTGCATACTCTCTCAGAAGCTTTGGTGTGAATTTTCTTAGGTAATACTCCATTGTTTAAAATTTGACTCAGAAATCTTGATTATTTCAGTACTCTGGTACAGTTTCTTTGCACTTGCAGTTTTTTTAAATGTGAAAAAAACTCCCTAAAACTGTGAGTGAACAATAATGCTGGCTCCTCCCTCCATTTTGTGTATATCTGCCCCTCTCCTGCAACAGATAGAATGTTTCATAATGAAAAGAGTTCTTGCCCTCCTTACAAGTAAGAGAGATAATTAAGTCTTGGGATTGTGTATTTAGACAGCTGCTAAACTTAACCTCAGATCAGAGAGCACACAGAGAATGATGCAAATGAAAGCAAACAGCCTTCTCAAACTATTTATCTCTGAATTCATAAAGTTGTGTGTGGAAATGCTATGTATGGAGATGAATTACAGAGGGACCAGTTGTGTCTTATGTAAAAATCATGTTGATGGAAACAAGGGGAAGAAAATATGTTACTAATCAAAATGCTGTCAGCGTGATGAAAATTGAAGCATCTTTATCCTGAAACAGCAGCATTCCTTGTGGAAAAACAATTTCAATGAAAACAACCCCCAAAATCAATCTATTTAAGATATTTATACCAATGCTATTCATATTGTTTCTAAGGACCTCACATATCTCTCTAATGTCTAAAAAAATACATTCATCTCAGTTTTAGAGATGAGGTACTGAAGAGGACAAATGAACACAGCAAATCTCTGCTGAGCAAACAGAGCTCCCGTTTCTGACTGGTGACCACTGATGTGCTTTTCCTCTCTGACACGTTATCTAAACGTGTGTGTTTGTAACATAGTTTTGACATATATTGGCATAACTGAACACTGAGTTACGTGCCATGCAAATGTTTACATGATCAGTGATGGCACTTAGTCAGAACTTTACTGAATTAGCCACCTTTCTTCCTGTTGTGACAGGTGGTGGGGAAATTTGGCTTAAGGTTGACCTAAGATATACATATTTTCTTTCCACAATATTTTTGTCTGAAGTATCGAAGGATCAGCATTTTGCTGAAGACACACCTTTAAAAAAAACCAAACGGTGTGAACATTACTTTCTTGGTCCCTCACATCATTTAAAGGAGACGGCTTCAGAAGGGATGCTGGACTGACACAGTGACTTGGCCGTTTGTGAGGGAGCATGAAAGCTCCTCTGCATCTTTCTTTAGCCATGACATATGCTTCTCACTGATGCTGCCAGATATTTTGGCCAGAGTTTATGTGCCATATCCTTTCAGTAAACTACAACACTACATAAAATAGGCAAAAACATGTTATTTGAAGGTGATATTAATAGTAGGAATAATATAATTTACATAATATTAGCATTTATTAAGGCATGTAAAAGTGTCACTGTGCTGCCTATTTAGTCTCTTAGACTATAAAAGGGAAATGGTCTTATGCTGATGACCAAAATGCACTCCTAAAAGTTCATCAAATCGCTGTCTTTTTACTTTTCTTTTCTGTGGGCATGGCACCATATTATTGAGATGCAGAATAATTGGTGTAGTCAGTCATACACTAATGTCTGTAGGTACTTGAATATCAAAATATCTGTACGGATAAAGTACCAGTCTATGTAAGAGCCAATGACAAATATTTTGTGATATTTCATTCCTTGTACCCAGGATGGCTACATAAGCAGGGAGGTCAGACTTCCTTCTCACCTGCTTGTGAGTTGCAGCTGTTCAAATACATTTATCACTAAACAGCATTAGTAATATATAGCTATGAGAGCTAAAGGAGAAGTGGTTTATTGTATCCTGCTCTCATTGTTTGCTACTCCTGCAGTTTAGCTACAACCTTTGGCTGCTGGTGTTATGTGTTTGTTCTACAGGATCTGAAATAGAGATGTGGGGTTCATGCTTCGGGTTAAATATAGCTGGCCATAAAACTTCACTGCGAAACCAGGCCACAGTTAGAATACATCTTTCATGATGCAGTCAGATACAGTCAGTGGGCTGAAGAAGACAAAAGAATTAAAGACACTGAAATACTTTTTTTTCCATTTCTTTTCCTGAGGAAATAAATTAAGTATATGAAACAATGGCTATCTGTTACAAGAAATGCTGGAGGTGAAAGGTTTCCCACATTCGGACCCAAGCAGAAGTTCAGGGTGGATTGCTTGTGTCACATGTAGTAAACAGCAGATGGCTGCAAGCATGAGGGAAAATAACATGTATTTGACAACCTTATATTAAAACTAAATAAACCAGTTCCTCAACTGGCATAGAAAGATGTCTGTCTATTGATTCTGACAGAGATTTACTGGTGTACATGTGGCTTGTCCTGAGAAAATGTTTCTTTGAATATCAGTGGGTGGTAGGAGAATTTACACACAGAGATGGAGCTGATCAATGCAATAAATATTCCTCAGAATATTCGCAGCCTGGATGTTGGTTCAACTTATGCCAGAGAAGAAGCTAACTTTGACATTCAGATCCCGGTGTCTGAGGGGTTGGAATCTGCTGTTACTAAAGGCAGTCACTTGAAAGATGTTAACCCATCTGCTGAGAGAGAAGCCACCCACCAGAGCAGAATGAAACTTCTGCCCCATGATGGTAAACAGGTATGAACCATGAGAGCAAATGCTCTTATTGCTGATGCTTACATTTCTTTTGACTATCTCGAGGTTCCAAAAAAAGATCAAAATTTTGGAAGACAAGGCTGAAGGGTTCATGGAGCAGGAATTCCTGTTTCCTAGTCCAAGCAGCTCAGCCCACGTGGGTTTTGCCATCATACCTACCTTTTTCCCTTAAAGCTGTCTGTGGAAGCAGGAGGCATTCTGGATGGACTCCAGTAGGGAGCACTAGGAGGCTATTGCACGTGCAGCTGCTGGGGAATTGCACTGAGATCAAACGGCTTGAGGATTAATTTGTTTCTGCTGTTTTGTCTTTTAAAGGTGACTGTATTAATCTAGAAAACAACAGTACCTTTTATGAGTGATCAAAGCTGTCATGTAAGAAATTGCAGGGAATTTAACATATTCAAGTTATCACCATGCTGGGTCGGACCACTTTCCTGAGAGAGGCACTTTAAATACAATTTCATTTTGAGAACACCCTAGGATTGCAGCAGAATCATTTATAATGTGATTGGGGTCAGAGATTTTATCTCAAAGTATGTCCCGCTAGTGACTGGGTTTCGTCTGTTATTGGTTGTGAGGAAGACTCTAATTACGTTTCCACACTGTGTGGGGACTGGTTAACACAAAGAAATCTCGTCTCCTTTTGTGTTGTGCTCAGCCCAGCAGTTACTTTTGTTCTAAATTGGGCCTGGCAGCCTCTAGGGTGAATGACTGACATGTCAATGTGCTAACAGAAGCCAGAACCAATTCTCTTGTCTGACACCTCTTTCCCTCCTCCGAATATTAATGATGAGTGACCCAGCTGAATGAATGAAAAGTGCACACATCCCTTGTGGCTCCGTGCAGATGCTCGGAGATGACAGCAGGATTTGCTCAGGAGAGGACACAAGCCCATAAAGCCATCTGGTATTATGTAGTGAGCTTAATGTGTTCATTGACTTGGCCAAATGTTTGGTAAATCAAAAGTTGACAGGGAAGGATTCATAATATTTATGCTTAAAATGCAATCAAAACATCACAGAGAAAAATAGAAGTCCTAGATGAATTCCTAGAAAAACATAAAGAAGTACAGCTCAGATTTTGAGCTGGGAAGATGGGCAAGAAAAATATAAAAATATTTTAGTTCAATACATGTTACAAAGCAGTGATTTGCTCTAGAAGTGCCTTCAGTTACCCTGTGATTGATTTCAGATAACACTGGTTATTGATGATCACCACAGGCTTTTATAGTATGATTTCCCAAAACACCCAAATAAGCCAGCCTTGGAAGCAATTTTGCAGTCATTTGATATATACCAGTTCATTATTCTGATTTGGTTGAATCAAATAATCTGGTTTTTCTTAGTCTGGATTATGTAATATTTATTGTTATATTACATACTAAGACTATTAAATGTGCACTCAGTCTGTTAAGACTAGGTGGTATAATGCATAACCAAGGAGCAGATTTCTTTATTTAATCATGTAAATTTTATTTATTCTTTCAATAAAATAGATTTTATAGTATATGATTTAAAATTTTCCACATAAATGTTTCTTTTATCTCTAGTATCTCAGCCAGCAATTCTGCCCCAACAGGCAACCAGAAAAAAATCCATATTAACATGCAATAGACTTTTTCTTTCTGTGAGGTTTAGATCTGGTTCAAAGACAAAAAAAATCTTTTCTCACTACATTTTGCATATCATATTTTTTGTCTCCACTACAGTAAAAATGCAATCCATTTTCACCTTCAGTGCCTTCCTCATCTTTTGAAGATACTGCGGTTGAATACCCTTTGTATTTTCACAATATCCCAAAGATTGGCAATTCTTCTGCATCCATACAGGAGACTCTTGTATCCGTGCATTGAGCAACTTTTGCACTGATTATTGCAAACCTTTTCCCTAGTCACTTTCTCTGTTTTCTTTTATGCTGTATGACAGCCCAGTCAGATTCGCCTGGTTGCTGTGAAACCATTTTGTCTTGCTCTTCAAACCCTTTTTTGTGACCCCACTTGTTTATCTAATTATGTTATTTCCCACCTTCCACATTCTTTCCTATTACCCCAAAGACCCTTTGCAGTTTTCTTTTATTTCTCAGGTGTTGATGTTGCTCTTGTTTTTACTTTGCAAGCCATATATCTCACCTAACTTTGCTGTCTAAGACCTCTATGTCTAATTTAAACCACATCTTTTCGTTCCCCTATAGTTAGTGGAGAGAAAGGATACCTTCAGAGCACATTTATTTTGTTTTATCTCAGTCTAAGATAAACACCTAAGTTAATTGTGATGAATTGCCCCCTGGGTATCCTTTCATACATGGGAAGTCTAGACAACCAGTTTGGTTTGTACCTTACAAAGTAGGGAAAACGAATCCCAGTTTTAATTAGTTTGCTCAGAGTTTTCCCAAGTGCCTTATTCCCTTCTGCCTCAGTACCTTAACCTCCTCCCTGGAATCCCTTTGATACCATTTTCTCCACCTAAGTGTGCTATTAAAATTTAAGCCTTCAAGGAAATATGTAAACTGTTATTGTAAACATCCACTTAAGAAGAGGAACAAAGTTTAATTTTACAATAATTTTTTGTTGACTTCACAACGCTTCATACTGAACTTTTGTTTGTAGGGCATTGGGGTATTGCCGTGTTTCTGTGAGAGAGTGCCTTCCTGCTCTTGTTGTACAAAGGCTTTATTAGCAGAAGGGTGTTCAAGATTACAAATTAAACCAGCAATTTGCAACAGAAGCCTGAGTAACACCTGTTACAACAGTCCCCCAGAGACGGGGTACCCCTGATGGCCCGCACTGTCACATGCAGACTGATGATTCAGGCCTGAGGTGGCTATGAGTTGTTTAAATACAGCATGGGAAATATTTTTTGGTATAAGTTATCTGTTTGAACAGAACCCCTTCACTACGTTACGGTAGTAAAATCAATAATTAAAAAAACCTGCCTGTAACATTTGGTTTTATATTATTTCAGAAAAAAAATCTGACAAAAAATTTTAAGTTAAAAAAAATTCTTTACTCTTGCATCTTAAAAATAGCCAAGTAGTTAATTTCTAAACAATGACAAAGAGAATCACTCTGGGATTAGACCTTTGAATGACAAAATTCAGCTACAAGCACTTATTAAATTTTTCTTTTTAGTATGTAAATTAATAACTAAATAATTGTGCCACAGAAAGAGTAGGTCCAAGGTTCATAAAGAAAGTAGACCTGCACTTCACAGATTTAGGACAACTCAATGATCAGTTTCACTGAAAAGCAAGAAAGAACTTTTCATCTGTTGTTTGCAGTCATATGGGTTGTGCCCTTCCAGCTTAAGCAAGACGAGATGATGATATCTTTAAATGACAAAATAATAAAGAAATTATTTTCTTAATATAGCTTCTTCTACTAGAATTAAAATGTATATAATAATTATCTTATTCCAAAGGGCATTAACTGGCTTCAATAAAAATGTTTGGTCTCTCTTGTGCATACCAGTTTCAGCTTTGAAACTCACAGGGCTTAATTTCATAAAATCACAGAATGGTTTGGGTTGGAATGGACATTGGACATCATCTGGTTCTAACCCCCTTTGCCATGGGCAAGGACACCTACTAGACCGGATTGCTCAGAGCCCCATCCAACCTGACTCTGAACACTCCCAGGGGTGGGGCATCCACAGTTTCTCTGGACAACCTGTTCCGGTGCCTCACAACCCTCACAGCAAAGAATTTCTAGTATCTAATCTAAATCTAATCACTTTCAGTTTGAGGCCACTATCCCTTGTTCCATCACTGCATGTCCTTGGGAAAAGTCCCCTCCAGCTCTCCTGTAGACCCCATAGGCATTGGAAGGCTGCTCTAGGGTCTCCCTGGACAGTGAGCAGGTTCTTCTGTAGGCTCTGCCTCTACAATGTTCAGCCAAGGTAGTTCTGGTGCTGGAAAATGAATAGAGATCACTGAGTGTTCTCACACTCATGTGGACAAATTCTGCCTGTGGAAAAGCAAAGTGGGTCTGTGTACATATCAATTCTTCTGGGTAAGCCACTCTCAAAAATGAAATACAAACAAAAAATCTGGCATGAGAACAAAGTTCAGTCTGGGAAAGCTTTTCTCACAACAGAAAGTCCAGACCCCTCCAACAAAGAGAGTTTGTATGAGATTAGTGTCAAATTATTAAAGACTCAGCTGCATTGTTCCCATATTGAATGCTAAGAGAATTTGTCCTATTAGGACTGGATTTAGGGAAGTGGGAGTGGGGACAGGCTGAGTTTCCAGTTGCCAGGGCCCAAGCAGAGAAACTGTGCAGGTGGGGAAGGTCTCAGCTGAACGGTAGGAGACATGCTGATAGTTGATGCATTTCCACCATGGAACGCACCTCTGTATCTCTGGGATGTTTAGAATAAGGTGTTAGGTTGTTTACTGTCCACTGCCTGGAGAGACAAAGAATATCTGTTGCAGTAGAGAGAAAGGAATGCCCCCCCCAAATGAAATCAAGACAGTTTCAAATGTCTGAACCACCAGAGAATTTCTTCTATTAAATGAGACCTTAATTGTAACTACTAGGCTTGGTCTAATAAATTTTCCCCTCAGTATGTGCCATGCCTAAAGCAAAGGGAGTTAGGACAAATCCATTCAAAAGGTAAAAGGGCAAAGGACACAAAACCAGGGAAGGAAAAATGAGCAAGTGTGTATTATACAGGCTAGAGAGAAATGCTTCCTCCATGCAATTTTCTGCTGCTCAGTAAATATTAATTAGGTTTTGATGTGGGGCCCTTTCAGGATATGAATGAATATATTAGCTATTGACTGCTATGAACAGACTATTTGGAGTTATAAATTGAAATAATTTATTTACTGGCATGGTGAAACCTGGAAACCTTTAGTGAAAGACAGCAATTAAGGGACACATTACTAAAACTGGCAGAGGGAAGGGAAGAAGAAGTATTACTGAAAAAAGGACTTTTTAGTCTACATTTCAGAAGGAGTAAACACGAATTATAAAACCTGCAGCATGGATTTAAGGCTAGGGATTGAAGGGAGATAAAGAGCTTAAGCCCGCTGCATTAGCACCAACTGGTGCTGTGCAAACACTCCTGTGGCATCTGATGAGGCTGGGTTTGTGTAACTGCACAGGAGACCCAGGCACCAGACAAGGAAAGGAAAGCAATCACTTTATCAGCTGGGCACACCACAAACTATGGCTTTCCAGTTTCTCCTTCAGGTTAAGTAAGAGTAATGAGAGCTTATCAGTGCCTTGATTAGACACAAGGCCAAGCATTATCCTTTTCCTGGCAGAATTGACCTTTATAGTGAAGAAGTGGTCCTGCCTTCGCTTACCTAAGTGTGTTGCTTTTATTTACAACTAAAGTCAGTACAAGAACCACTGTGAACATTGTTACTCAGGTGGAAAGCAGATTATTTCAAATGTTTAATTTATATGTATTTCTAAGTAGAAGAAATCCTACTTCAACCAAAAAAACCTCTCAACTCCTGCATAAGCAAAGAACAAAAACGGCTTAAAAAAGCATGTTTTTTCCTTTTTCTTTTTTTTTGTTAAACTGGTGTAATTTTGGGAATTCAAGGTTGCCTTCAAGGGTGCAATGTCTCAATTTCATGAGTGTCCTCATGCTAGCAAAATTCTTAACAATAAATTATTCAGAATATAAGTTCTGCTTGAGTAATGTTCAGAGAAGCAGGCTCTGGGTTTCTCTGCTGACTGTGCTAACATGAGTGTCAGCTGTGATTTTGCTTCTTGTGATATGGATTAGATCCAAGCTGAATTTGACTTTTTTCCAAGTCAATTATGAATTATCTGAGAACCAAAGAAGCCAAATCAAATCGCCCTGAACTTGAAAAAGAAATTAAATTGCTTGTATGCTCAGGAAAGAAGAGAATCTCTCTATTTTTAAGAGGCAGGAAACAAATTTATTTTGTGTCTCGCATTGTTTGTAAGAAGATGCTCAGATATTCTGGTGAAGAACGGTCAGTTAAATAAAGAGAAATGGAAGCAGAGGGGAAGAAAATATGCATCTGAACATTTTCGTAGGCCAAGTATTGTGTAACATTTCAAGCCATGTACTACAAGCTCGTTTCCTTATGCAAATAAAAAACCCAAGCAACAAACCAGCAGCACTATGAAAATCACGACTGGGGGCCTTGATGTATGAAACAGCTGTGTAGCTTGGGTTCACCATAGATGAGGAAACCAGCTTCTGTTTCCTTCCCAGCTCTGATTTGCTCTGTGTCACATTACTTTCCTACCTCAGGTTTTACTATCGGTACAACTGGAATAAATAAAGTGTAAGGCTTAATGTTAACAGATCTGAAGCACATGCATCTCTGACTAAAATAATTTTAATCTCACCTAGCTGCATGGGTAGAACAAGATGAAACAACAACAGATGTCTTCATCCCACCCATAGTGCCATTTTTGTTTGCCACTCTGCCACTGCAAAGCAGGTGAAGTATTCTGCAGTACTTTCTATTCTGAACATGGGCCAAATGATTGAAAACTTGTTGAGAGATCTAGAAGTGAATTGTGTTGTGTCAACAATTTTTTTACATCCACAAAGATAAAGATCCAGTTGTAGCAAGAGCTGAGAGTAAATGATGATCCATCCCAGCTGAAGGCAGTGATAAAATGCCCTTGGACTTTAGTGGGTGAACTTTTATTTTAAAACTTTTTTTTTTTTAATTAATTTGGTTTGGTTTTGTTCTTTCAGTGGAACAAAAAT
>VZTI01003670.1:639157-667565 GCA_013397865.1 Struthidea cinerea
ATATATATATATATATATATATATGTATACCTGCAGTTTAATTTATGAATCCATTGAATCTAGTTTACCTTCATTTCATTTCTTTCATATGATACTTATAAGTAGAGTTTTATTGATCATCTTTTTATCATCCTCTCTGTGTTTTCCTGGGAATAGATCTGCTTCTAAATCAGGCAGATATTGCAACTGTCATCAAATATTTAATGATTTTTCTAATCCTTGTGTCTTGAAATAATTCTGAAAAAAAGATTTATGTGTCCATTAGTACATTATTGTTTGCTCAGTGGCAAATGAAAGTTCAAATAATGCAAGTGAGGCAGAATATTGAGAGATTTTAAAAGCTGTAATTTTTCACAAGTTGAATTACCAAACTGTTATTTTATAAAGCTGTATTTATTAAAATTCCCCCACCCCTTGTGTATTGACCTATGATACACATTTTTCTCCTCCTTTGTTATGCACAAAATGTCACCAAAGTTTATTACAATTTAAATTTTGGTTTTATCATCAAGAAATTATTGCTTTATTTCCCTTCTGGCCCTCATATAATCATCTTTTCTTATCATCAGGCTTACCATTATTAATGGAAAAAATTCCTAATATTGAAATAAATGGATTTTCAGCTATTGAGTAGTTTATGTCACATGAAATGACCAGAAAATACAGTTCAGGAAGGCTGCGCTAAACTAAATTACCTCTGTCCACAGATGCTTCCTAGTAATAGATACTCATTTTCAAACTCATTCTGTGCATTAAAGAAGAACTAATTATGCCAGTAATATCCAGGTAAAAATGCCAGGATTATGGCAGTGATCCTGCTATTATTTATGAGAGGAAGGCAGTACAGACCAGCAGCAGTAGCAGCATTGATTTATGTGCTGACACCAATTTTCTCTTCAGCATAGTATGTTGTGAAGAAAAGCCAGTTTTCACATCCCCAAATTCAGTCAGTTCTATCACTGGAATGGATTTTATGTCTTGGTCATTCAAGACACCCCTTTGATTTCCTCGGAGAGTAAAAAGTTCAAGAATAAAAGATTCTTTCACTCCAGAATACCAGAAATTTTGCCTGTTCCAAAAGGAGGAGAAATCTGTGTGAGGTGGGATCAAATCCTTATTTTTATTCTGAGTGAAAGAGTCCATAAATAAGGATGGATTCCTCTTGGGCTAAAGTTTTTTTATCATTATATCTATCATCTATCTATCTATCTATCTATCTATCTATCTATCTATCTATCTCTTTAATGTCATCAGTTTCTGAGTGAGGGAGTCTGAGAGATAGTAAAAGACAGCATGGAGTCTCCTACATTCCTGTTCCACTTGGGACTAATGAACATAGCATGATACCTTGTAGGTTTTTCTTTGGAGTCTCTCAGTCCCAGTAATGTGATGATCAATTTATAGAAGCTGAGAAGACCCCCCACATGGGCTTGTGCTGTTTAGTCCTCATTCTGCTGAGATGTTTGTGTAGTGATTTTCAGCTTGTTCAGTGAACAAGTTTTACACACAGGCTGTAGGTCCCATTGCTTGTGCTCTCCCCTTCCAAACCAAAAGACAGATGGTAGCCAAAAAGATACCCAAAAGAAACAACCAAAGACAGAGCCTGGCAACCTTGTCTAAGATTTATGGAGGATGAGAACAGTAATGCTATGAGATTAATGACCCCACAGTAATAATTGTTTGGCTTCTAAAGGGAGCCTTAAAAGGGATGGACAAACACCAACCTGTCTGCTTTTCAAGAGGAAGCCAAAGAACACAGTGAGGACTCACAGTAGCTGTTGTTCCTTTCCCCCTGGGCTGCACCCAAGAAATCCTGGGCATACAGCTACCTCTCACACATTCCTCATGATTCTTGTGAGTGTTTCGGCTTGAGAAGATGAGCAAGTGCCACCTGTGACAGAGATCACTTCTCCTTCCAGAAGGTCTCACCCCGAGTCTAGTTACATTAACTGCTGAGACAACCATGAACACAACCTAGGCAAACAGTCCATGGAAAGGCAAACATGAGGAGGTCTTGCTTCAAACACAAGGAATTGCTTCAGAGCAATTTTATGCTATTTCCTTAGTTCATTTTGGAACTGAACAGAGTGAGGTTTTTTTACTTAAGTTTCTTAAAAGCAGTGCTCAACAGAGAACTATTAAGAACATGAATGTGGAAAAGTAAGGCTTGGGAAAGTCAGAAGGAACTGTAGCAGCTACTGAACTTCATTAGTACTTCAAAAATGGCTGCTCTCACTACTGGGCTGTGACAGATGCTTGTTAGTTCATTTGTTTGTCTTTGGCTTTCAACTTGATTCCAAAATTTTATTGAAAGCTGCCACTCATGTTTTTTGGCAGCACAGTGCTAAACAAGAGACTGTAGAGGATAACCCTTACAACTGATTAGACTGTGCATGTCCACTGAATGAACATCAATTGAATATTACAACTATATTTTTGGTTAGGTCAAAGTCAAAATCAAAGTTAGTAACAGGATGTTAGGAACAAGAACAGAAGGATGGATGGATGGATGGATGGATGGATGGATGGATGGATGGATGGATGGATGGATGCTTTTTCATAATCCACCAGGAAAGAATAAAAAACATCATAATCCTGGTTTTTGCTCTTAGACTTTTCTGTGCTTTTTTCCTATCCAGTGCCCATTTTTTTTTTTTCCAAACGTGGTCAATTCTTTTTGCTTCATTGTTTGCCCCTGAAAGTATTCAAGTTAATCCAAACAAAGGCAGTACAAGGGACCTAGAGAATTTCTGCATCTCTTGCTGCAGGAGTTGCTGTCTGAAGCCCTATTTCTAAATCCAAGATTTACTTCATTCTCTGTCAGACAGTGTTGATTACCGAGTTAGAGAAATTGATTCATGAGGAAAGGTTAAGGAGCTAAATACAAATGGCTTGGCTGCATGATGACTAAGACAGATGGGAACATCATAATAGGCGGCAGAGTACGATTGCACTGAGAAGGAAGGGCCTCTGGGGAAAGGCATAAAACATAATCTGGCTCATTTTGAGTCTTCTAATTGTCACCAGAACCATTATGGTGAAAAGGGAAGCAGGTGGCTGCTTTACATACTGTTTTGAATTTAAACAAGTCTCAGCAGAAGCACTTAGTCAGTTATGGGTTATCACAAGAGTGCAATATTTGCCCTGCTCCTTTAGATCAAAGCTCTATCCAGCTGCAAATCCTGCCTCCTGCAATGCCATGAATCTGATGCTCTGGAGCTGAGCAAATATGCAGGGTTCCTCCCCTTGGTCTTCTCCCAGTTTCCAGCAGTTTGTGGCACAGGGTTTTCTTGAGGTTTTATTAAGACCATTACATTTAACAACTACAGATTGTTGTAGCCCTCCATTATTCCTCTACTTTTAAGCCCATTATTATTTTTGACATTGGAAGTGATTTCCCCAGTTTAGTTATGCATGGCATGCAACTGTTGTCTAATCAGTAGATTGTGTGTTCTTGGCTGTTATGTTGAAAGATTCAATGGTTGTTTTTTCAGTCTTACAGAAAAAAGGCTTTATTTCACTTGCCTTTTTTCTAGGCTATGTGGTCATGGTCTGTGTGGTCACTTTTCTTAAATTCCTCCCCATAACAGCTATTCCACACTTCCCATTACATTTGTTGCTTTTTTTTTTTTGTCCTCTTTTAAAAATCAACTATGTATTTTCATTATATTATATATCTGGGCTGCACCCAGTATTCAAGATGTGAGGCTGTCATAAACTGTGCTTTGTGGGTTTTTTGACAGCTGCTGAGCCTGACATTCACAATGCTATACTGTGACACAGCATCTCTTTCCTGCATAGTGGTAATAAATCATATTGTGTTTGTGTCAGTGTGGTTGTTTTGTCCCAGGCATTCTACCTTGAAGCACTGGATGTTGAAAATGGATTATTTTCTCTCCCAGTCTAATATTTGGAGATGTGCAGCACGGGGAGATAACTCTTTTATTTCTCTGTCACCAAGTATAAGAGAAAATATTTTTCTTTCCTCGTCCAAAGTTAAGCTTTCATGGAGATGGTAGATTTTAAAAGGGTAACTTGGTCCAAGAGCCAGAGCCATGGCATTACTGGACAGG
Organism: Struthidea cinerea; assembly: GCA_013397865.1. NCBI lineage: Eukaryota > Metazoa > Chordata > Aves > Passeriformes > Corcoracidae > Struthidea > Struthidea cinerea. Next base: position 643,231 of record VZTI01003670.1, read on the forward strand.
CAAGAATGCTTATTTTCAATGTTCTTTCTCTGTGTGCAACAGCTTGCTGCATTCAGGAGCAGTTGTAATGTGAGAAAGATGAAGAGTGGAGGATTTGTATGAGTAGAAAAGAGGGAGAGAAGGAGCAGATTTGCAGAGGGGAAGACAACAACAGAGAAAAGGCAAGTCTGTTCAGTGCAGCAATGCTTTTGGTAAAATATCCACAGGTTATTTTAGACCATGTGGGATGCACAGAGCATTGATAGGGTTAGAAGCTATTCAGCACAGCTATAAAAGCAAGGTTCAATTAAACCCATGTACAAGTTGCCTGAGTTTTCAAGGAGCTTTATCAATAAGCGCACAAACCTTTATTTTGTAATGAATATAATCTAGAGAGTAGCATACATGATTTCTAAAATCTCCCTGATAAAACCTCTTTGAAACTGAAAGGACTCCAACTTCCATTTGCATCAATACCTTCCTAAACAGGCAGGACCTGTAGAAGAACATGTTATTGCTAAAAATAAACAGTTTCTGTTCAAAGATATTCACAAGATTAGAAGAATACAGGAATCTGAGAAAAAGTGCATTAGTATACATACATAGTTTGTGCTATTCAGTAGCTGTCATACTACATGCAAAAAGTGATGTTCAAGCAATTAACATATTAATGCTAACATCTCAAACTATAATTTAACTGAAGCTTTATGGCTGAGACACAATAAAGATAAATTGTCAGGCACTCACTGTTCTTTAGGAAGTGTAAAATAGAGAATGTAACTTGAATATGTCATGATGCTCATTTCACTTTATAATCTTCAGAGGCTTTGCAGAAAAAACTCTCAAATATCTGTATTTTGATCCTTATGTATGTAAAAGAATATCTCCTATTGTTATGATTGTGAGCTGGAAAGCCATAGCTGGATGAAAAAAGATTTCCCTAAGTAAAAACAAAGCACTGCCTAGTGTACTAATATGTAAAATTGTTCATGAAAAGCGCTTTTCATATGAAATCCTAATTATAAAAGATGATTTTCAACAAAATCATGACATGAATATAAACACACAGTCAAAATAAAGCACTTACATTGATAGTACTATGGCAGACATTGTGTGTAATATTTCTAAAACTGCTGACAAGCAACTCTGGGTAATTTTGTAAAAGCTGATAGAATTATACCTTCACATTCATGAAATACATTATAAATATGGATTTTATCCAAACATTTTGACATCCATTTTTAATGAGGTCCCCCACACATAGTGCAAAAGAGACATTTGTAACCTGAAAAAAAAAAAAAAATCAACCTACCAACCATTTAGTTGCAGGGTATCAACTGCCACTTATGACAAACTGCTTTCTCTACGTCCCTGTTTTCCTGTAATCAAATTACAAGTGGAGGTCATGTTTTTTTTCATAATATGTCACTGGATTCAGAGAGAGCCACTGTAATTTGATATGCTCTAAATTTCTGTGCTTTCTTTCACTATCTAGCCTAGTGAGGAAAAAGACAAATGTGACACCATTTCCAGATTTTTTCTTTATTTTAGAAGGAAATTTATCTCTACAGACCTGGATGTCTTTAGAATTATGATTTTGATTTGGAATGGTGAATTAAGACACTGATCAACATGAAACCTTTTTTTACGTGAAGGAAAAGATGCGTGAGCTGTTTTTCTGTTTTGCTCTCTGGGAACAATTCCAAGCTCTCCTGGTTCATATACAGCACTGTGAAATAAGAGATTTCGAATACTGAATGCAATCGCTTTCCTTTTGCGGTATTTTTTTTGTGGTGTCCCTTGTTTTCAGGATTCATGGACTTCATGATAAAGAAAATAAAAGCTAAATATTACTTTGTAACTTCCATTTTAAAACCACTTGTACTTTTATACAATGCTTCAGAAGGAAAAATAGCAAAGCTGCCTTCTCATTAATGTCTTTCATGTTCCTGGAACTACAAGAAATGCTGAAATACAAGTGATATTGGGATACATTTGTTTGTGCCATATCCAGGATTGGCTTAACTTTTTAACTCTTATGATTTTTTTTAATGTTCTTGCTGCTAATTCTTTTTCGTTTGACAGAATATCAGCCAATAAATGAGGTCAAAGAAATCAATTATCCACTGTACCACCACAGTATTTTGTGTATTTAATTTTTGCTCTAGACAAAGTCATGTGCTGTTCTATTTCTTTTCTTGTGCATCAGGCTTACATTACTCATCTTTGCAGCCAGTCCCCTAAAAGTGTAGCCTATTTGTCATCTCTCATTTGCACTGACAATATCAACAACTGTTTTTGCTAAACCCACAGTTACAGCCTCCATTAACTTAAATTTACTGACAAGTATCTTGTGCTGCCCTCTTTCTTGGAATAATACAATTTTTAGATTACATCGGGATTTTTAAAAATTATTTCTTCCAGATCTATGTTCAAAGCATCTTTATTGTTCTTTTTCAGTCTCTCTTTCGCAAGTGGTGACTACCAAAGCCTACACAATATTTAAGCCACTGCCAGCTTTTTCCATTGACCTTTGCACTGAAATGCTGAATGTCTTTGCAAGGCTCAAAACTGTCAGCCTGACTGACAATTGCAAACAAAAATGAGAGTCAGAGCAAAGCAACTTTCTTTATGAACAAAAACACAAAATTGCAGTAAGAGCAAGTGCTGGTGATTGTATTGGATGAGACTGAAAGAGCCAAGGGGAAGTACCTTGGAGCATTGCTTTTAAAGCCAAGTTGTCAGATGTGTTAAGTTTTCAGTGGAATCTGGGGAATTCAAAGGAGAACATGCTGCTGGCATATTGACCCACGGGCTGGCTGAGCCAAACCACCCTCAAGCTCTCAGGGTCTCCTTTAATAACTTACAGTACTAAAAAGCATTAGCTGGGACAAAAGGCCCATGTCTCTAAGAAAAGATGTTTGTTTGTTCTTTCCAGGACCTTCTCATGCTTAAAGACAAGCACTTAAAAGCCTGAGCACTGTTTTCAGCATCCAGCTTTACCGCAAGCAAGGCCAGATAGATCCACTTTGGCTCAGGGAACAGTAATTAGTTTTTGTACCATAAAAGCAGCTCATTCAGCTCCCTTTTCCTGAGACACAGAGAAGCAGTTTTCTCAAGCAAAGGGAACTTACTTGTCTATATGTAAATGCACAGTATTTTTCCCTGAAGTTTCTTTTCAAAGAAGCACTTACTACAAACAAAACTCATTAGTGTTTGCAATATCTAAAAGGATCGATAAGGATTTGGATTTTGAATATATTTGTCTGGCTGCTATTGAAGCTGCATGCAATGTTTATAACCTGAATTGAAAGATCCTGACAGCTATTTTGGTAGTCATGGCAGACCAAGGACACTAAGTGAGCTGGGATGGATGCACAGCGGGAAGATTCCGAACCTGAGGCTGCTGCTGTTAGGGGTGCTGAGTGATGAATAGAACCACAGTGAGTGTGCTTTCAGTCAGTGGCCTCTTTTCCAATGGTTTTGGTGGAAATCCCAGTCAATCTCTGGGAGGAATCCCATGTAAAAAGATGTTAGCATTTGGCCTTCATATTGTACTTACATGCACAATGACTATCACATGAACAACATGAAACTCTGGGAAAGATGTGACTTTATCTACGGGGGGTTAATTTCACCTAATGCTAGTAATCTAGAAGGTCAATATCTCACCCAAGCTCATTGTCTGGTCTTCTTATCAGCAGGAAAGGCAGCAAGAGAGAACCTTCTCCAAAAGGTGAGAAGAGCAAGAGAGAACCTTCTCCTACATACCTTAGACATCCATCTCAGGACGGAGTGGGTGAGTTGCCTGGAGGTGCCCCTTTTTTGCCCTGTGATTAGACTGCTATCTAGGTAAGATTTAAATTTCTGATTGGCTAAAATTAACACTGAACCCCAGGGATATCTGTCTAAACAGCAGAACACATTTTGCTGTGTTTTCTATCATAGTAACTTTTCGTACCGTGCATTTGTACCATTCACTCTTCTACAACTATCTGAAAGGGGGTTGTAGCAAGGTGGGGGTTGGCCTCTTCTCCCCAGTAACAAAAGTTGGGATGAGTGGAAATAGCTTCAAGTTGTGCTAGGGAAAGTTTAGGTTGGGTATTAGGGAAAATTTCTTCACAGAAAGGTTTGTCAGGCATTGGAACAGGCTGCTAAGCATAGTGGTTGAGTCACCAGCCCTAGGGGTATTTAAAAGATGCATAGATGTGATGCTTAGGGACATGTTGTAGTGGTGGCCTTGGCAGGACTGGGTTAATGGTTGGACTTGAAGATCTTAGAGGTCTTTTCAGACCTAAATGATTCTATGGTTCTGGGATTTTGGTTATATTATTGCTTATAAAATATTTAAAAGCTATTCTTGCACTTTGACAATTTTTAAAATTAAAATTATAGGGAATAAAATAATAATATTGATTCTTAACTTTATTTAACGTCTTAGTTGGATTATGTAGTGTGTTTTCATGCAGATAAAGGCTTAACAGGAAGTAAAAAATATTGTGGTGTGTGGAACCAGGCAAATTATGCTTCCAGGTGTCAAAAAACACAGAAGACTTGTTTATAAAAGCAAAGAAAACATTCCTCTTTCTAAGCAACACATAAATATATCCTGTCGTCTACTCTAATAATTGCAAGATCTCTGGAAGCCTTCAGGCATTTTACAAGCAATACAAAGGATACAAAGCATTACAGTAATAGTATTTCCATTTTTTTTTCTCAAAAAAGCTCATCTGTTTCATTTTTAAATAGGTGTGATCCTCCCTTAGGCTGACTGTGTTGTACTCCAGGTGGGTTTTGCCAGTCGCTATGATAGGACACAATTCCAGATAATCAGTCTCTTGTAGCTGGCAGCCCAATGTGGGCACCCTTGGGAAACTGAGTTTACTTTCCATTGTCATGTGCTGGCAGATAGAGCCAGGTAAAGAGGCAAGTGATGCATACCTGGATCAGGCAGTGGGAGAGCAGAAAGCGTGCTATACAGCTGCTTGATGGATGGGATCAGGGTTGGGAATGATCACCAGGAACTGGTAAGGCAAATGAACATAGAAACAATAAAAACTAAAGACCAGGGGACTTTGCGCAAAGCCTGATTAAACTTCTGTGGGTTTTATGCCTTCTAAAGGGTAAAGGTGTAAGCAGGCAGTCTCCCATGGAATGGATATGTGGGGAGTGAACAAGCTGTGGCTGGACTCCAACAAGCTACTGGCATTTTGGCTGGGGTTTTCCAGTTCTCAAAGGCCGCAGGGGTAGGGTCTGTCCTGAGAACCCACAGCCAGGTGCTCTGGTTGGTCCATGAAGTAGTGGTGTCCTGGGCCACCTATGTATCTGGATCTCTTCACAGCAGTGTTGTAGAGAACCTAGAGTTGATTGCAACCCTATCAACTCACATCATACAATTGGTGAAATATTTTATAGATCAATAGCTCAATCCAGTGACTGAGTATCAATCCTTTGATACTTCAAAAGGCATCTCTCATTATTTCAGTAGTGCCATAGTCATGCTACAGATCTGAAAAGGGAAATGGTATCGAAGCTACGTCTGAACTGGGAGCATCAATGCTCCATAGAAAACTATGTATTCCTGGACTCCTCAGCTTCCAGGCTGAGGGCCATGGCTATTATCTCCAGTCTTGTGAGCTGTCTCAGATGTGACTTTTTATAAGCATCCAACTTATGCAAGAATCCACATTCCACTGACTTTGAAGTGCCTGGAGTACCTGCCTGTATCATTTCCTTGATAGCAGGAAGAATGGGGAGAGAAGGGGCAGCAGTAGCTATGACTCTCAGAGGGGGATAGCTATTACATTCTTTGAATGTTTAAGTAATAAAATAACCATTGCGATCAGTTTAAAAATGTATAAAAAACCACTTGCCTTCAGGAAAGTAACATTCAACTTTCATTTCCTCCAGAGACAAATATCAATTCAGAGGAGCAGGAGAAGATAGAATGGAATGAACCAGGTAAGACTGTGGGGTCATCATCGTGTAATTCTAGATATTGTTGCAAAAGCTGGAATATTAAATCTCACTGGGTGGAGAGATGGATGCAGTCCAAGTGTAACCTAGAGGGAAATAAGATTGAACTAATGAAAGTCTGCTCTCTCAGTAGTATGTAAAGAATGTCTCCAATATTGTGCTCACTAAAATAGTGTCTCTGGGCAATGTGAGAATAATCATAGGTAGAAATTACACTTCCTTCCTAAAATCACATGAAGAAGAATAAAAATCGTGCCTGAGAAAACGTGATCTGTAGACTTCAGCAAGCTGTCTCACTCTTAATGACATTTGAGTATCTTCTGAGATTACCTGACATAATGAGATTTTAGACTGGATTGGAGGATGTCTTTATTTCCTTGAATTTTGTGGAACTGCTGATTATCATCTGATTTTCTTCCCTGTTCATATTTGGTTTTATGGAGGTTCTTTACTGAAGTTGTTAAAAGAATATATTTGACTACATCTCTTTTGACAGACCTATGAGATATAGTTTCTTTGAAAAATTTAACTAAAGTTTACTCAGGTGAAATAACCCCTGAGGATTATCCCTTCAATTTTCAAGCCAAGACTAGAGCAGTAAATTTTAGGATTCTCCTTAAGAAGTAGAACTTGTGGGAATTAATATTATCCTAAGGCAAAGATCACAGGATCACAGAATAACTGAGATTGGAAGGCACCTTTGGATATCATCTACCCCAGCCTCTTGGCTCAGAACAGGGCTGGACAGACCACAATGCTCAGGACCCCTTTATAAATACCTGCTGACTATGTCCAGTCACCTCCGTGTCCTCAATATATTTGGAAATGGTTTCAGGATCAGTTGCTCCAGCACCTTCCCCAGGTGAGAGGTGATGCTGAAAAACCTTTATTTCCCATAATCCTCCTTCTTGCTCCACTTGAAGACAGAAGTGACATTTTCTTTCTTCCAGTTCTCAGGAAGCCTCTCCCAATTGCTATGGCTTTCATAGTGGCCTCTTGGTGACATCTGCCACCTCCCTCAGTGTTTGTGGGAGAATGCACTTGCACATGTTCATTTTGTTCAAATGTTCCCTAAACCGGTCCTCTTCCATCAAGAGCAGTTCTGCCTTCTTTAACCTGAGGAGCGAGATAAGTTTGATTCTGGCACTTTCAGCTGTATCAGAGACATGCTTTGCTTGCACCTTAATAACTCTTATTGTGATAGTGTGCATGTTTAGCCCATTCTGACTCAGATTTTCAGCCTATTGGCTGGCATGAATTACAGATCACATCCGTCTTCATATTCTCACTTGTAGACTAGACTGATGAAAAAAAAGAAAGAAAAATACTGAAAACAGGAAAAATAACTCAGTATTTTCCCCACAAATTTTAGAACTGGGCTAATAAGTCACTATTTAGGTGCATGTGTACATTTTTGATAAAGGAAATGGTCCAAAAAGCTGTATCAATTCAGGGTCGTGGTCTCAGCTAGAGGAAAATACTTAAATGACAGGATGATGAGGCATCTAATTTCATGGACATCTGAGCAGAATTAATAAACTTGAACTAATTGTTCGATGCCATGTGGTGACTTCTCGGACTGATCTAAAAAATTTCTTGATTAGTAGCCCCTAGTCATATAAGTGTGTTTATTCATCTTACTGAAGATGTTTTGGTGAATTATGCCTTGTCTCATTGAATGCCACTGTTGGCTACACCACTGTACCATGCTATCCACTGCAAAAAGAAACCTCAACCCCTCTTGAAAAAAATGTTTAACGTTGTCTTTGTCAGATCTGTTTTATACACTTACCTGTTCCACTTTATCCTTCCTGACTGTATAACCATTTATTTTCGTAATGCACAGGTGAAATATACTGTTCCATTTCTTTTCATGGATCATAAGACATCTTGCTAGCAACCCTCTCATGTCTGCCAGACCCCTGTTCTGGCAAATATAGTAAGACTCTCCCAAATGGAAGTTCCTTCCTAGAAATGACAAGTGTTTTAATGTAAAGTTACTTGCAGTGTAATATGATGAAATCTTTTGTGCCCTTTCCAAAGGAAGGGGCCACTAATGGCCTGTGTACGCCTCTCTTCCTAACAAGTCACAGGCATTTGAAATGGGAATGTAGACAGAGACATTGTTTACTCGTTCATTTCTAATAAGTACAATTTAAATATATTTCCTCCTTCTTGTCCTACAGTGATATTTCAGATATGTCACTATCCTGATGTTTGCAAACTGATCAGTATTGACAAGAAGTAAGTGAGAGCAGAGCCTCTACCACCAGAAGGTTTTGATTCCAGATGAAATGCTAATGTGTCCTGATAAAAACTCCAGCTATATCTCCTTGCATAGAACTTATTTTCTCAATGTTCTTGTGCTACATTGCAGTCAAGAATGGTATCCATGAGCCACTTTGAGCGTACAAAATATTATATATTATGTTACATATCCACATAATGGATAAACATGTCCTGGATTGATCAAAATCATAGAATGTGTTCCAAAGTTGTCTGAAAAAGATTGAAGTGAACCCAATTTAAAGCTTCACTGACTAGCTTAGGACAAAAACTTTGGAAAAATATTGGGAAGCATTGCTGCCCTCACTTCTACACTAGGCATTCATCCTCCTCTGATTACACGAGACCTTATTGTCTCTCATTTACCTTGAGAGTTAAGAATCTTGATTATGGACTGTGTCAGCCCCTTGCCCTTGCAGGATGTACTGCCTTTAAAATAGTGTGTGCTGAGAAAAATCCCAAGAATACTACACAAATGAAGAATGTTACAGTTGCTCCCTTCCAAATGTTCTGGAGCTTGGGATAAACTACAGTTTGCCTGCTGGGTACTGCACCAACACTAAAAGAGAAAGATTTCAAGCACATTACAGGACATGAGCCAGACAGATAATCCAGAAGTCTAGAAGTACTAAAAAAGAAAAAACATCAACCCCCACCCAAAAAAAAAAAAAAAAAAAAAAAAAAAAAAAAAAAAAAAAAAACACATCCCCCTAAAAAAAAAAAAAAAAAAAAAAAAAAAAAAAAAACCCAAACAAAAACAAAACCAAAAACAAACAAAAAAACAAACAAACAAAAAAAAAACAACAACCAAAAAAACAAAACAAAAAAAACCCAAACAAAAACAAAAAAAAAACCAAAACACAAAAAAACCCAAACAAACCAAAAACAAAAAACCAAAACACTTAACTAGTCTGTATCCTTTTGGGCAGGATTTTCCAAGGAGAGTTAATTTCTCTGCACAGAGAAAGAGCCTAACTCCTCATCATGCCCAAGAAATTCTCCTCCCTCAGTTTCCCATATACTTCTGTAATCTAGCTGTGCTAAAGGACACCTAGAAGAGCCAAATGTCAGCTTGAGACCAGCTAGGAGAAAAAACATTGAAATGGAAAAGTGCAGTTTCGCAATTAAACTTAAGTCTCTCCTTTTGCATTGTCTCCTTCATTTCTCTTTCTATAATTCTGCTCGTATTATTCTGACAAGGACTTCTGTAAACTCCCAAGATGCCAACCTGAAGCTGACAAGAATGGTGGCAAAAATACTTAAAGCACAAATTCTTTTGACAGACTAACAGGAGTCTGTTGTCTGCCAGAACCACCTTTCATTTTTCCTGTGTGCATTTCTTCTGCTTTGCCCTCCGCAGACACCTCAGCGACAGCCTGAGGGTGTCAGGCATAATTCTGCAAAGACATGGAGAAGGAAAAGAAAATGCCAAGTGTCAAGTCTATCCCATGGCCTCCCACTACTATATAAACTGAAAAGAGAAATCATGGGAAAGTGGGCAGTCAGCTCCTCAAATGTTGATAAGTTTAATTGATTTCCAAGTGTTTTCATAGCTATGCTGGAGAGGTATGTGTGTTTAGGATACAATCAAGTGTTCACTGAAATCAATTAGACTCTTTATACTGACTTCAGTGGGCTGAAGGTTGACTCTGGTTTCCATCATGAGAGTTCAGTAATATGCATTTTTAAAGGATTGATACAAAACTCGTCATTCCACTAGCATGTAAAAAACAGGCAACAAGGGACATTCTGAAGTTTTGTATTAGAAACACAAGATCAGTAGAGCATGAAAGCTCATATATGTGTTCTTATATAACAATAAAAGAAGTTAGATTTTTTTGCACTTACTGATGATGTAATTTCTACTGTTACTGATCCAAGTGCTTTATGTTGCTCTTCTGAAGAAAATGCTCGCTGGCATCACGAACCCTGATCATTCAGTTATATTGCCAGTTAAGTCCAAGCAGTAATGCTCAAAGGACCTACAGATCAGCCCACTCTGAAAAAGGGTAACGATCCAAAGATAAACCACTGACTTTGACAGAAACTAAATCAAACTGCAGCGTTTAGCTAACATATCCCTTTGAATTTTTGTCATTCTGAGTGGGTTTTATTTTAAAATGGACACTCTCCACTTCAGAGCTGGAAAGCTGACATTCTGCATCTGTGTCCCCACTGTTTGATATTCCTATCATGGCAACTTACCTTCACTGCCATTTGTCAAAAATGCTGATGTGGATATGTCAGCTGTCTATGCAGATATGTCATAGAAAAAAACCCAAAAGAAAGAAAAGTAGATGTCAATAAAGAAACAATGATGTTTTTGTGAGCATTGTGTTAAATTAGTTGATGTTATCTCTGCTTACCCATCATCAGTAGCTGGAGCTTACATGACAATGAGTTGTAGTATGAAGTATGATCCACAGGTTTGAAAGGTCAAGTTTAATTTTCCAAGCATCTGTAAGTTTATTTTCAACACTTCAATGGCAAATCAAATTCACTTGACCAAACTTGTCACATAAATAACTAGCAGTACTGAAGATAAAAATTCAGAGTAAAATTTGGGAAATCATAGTCTCCACTGGGTAAAAAGAGCTAGCACACCCTGGAAGTCAGAAGCAGCTGGCTTGAGTGGCCACAGCATTCTTAAATGGGAGCTTTTCTAAGTAACCAAGAGCAGGCACATATTTTCAGTGGGAATAATGCTAATGTGCCTAATGTTATTTGGCAGTTTAATATTTATTATTATATAACATTTGTGGAAGGAACTGCACAAGTGGGGAAAGAGTGAAATGGCTCAGATTCCATGCAAAAATTTTGGCACTGGCTTTCACTAAGTAACTGATCACTTTGAAAAGGAGAGGATCACTTTGAAAAGTGCTTGGCTTTTGTGAAGTCTGAATGCAAATGGTGCCACCCACTCAGGATGATGCTCAGGGGCTCTGGGACACTTCCTTGTGGCTGCCGACTTCAGTACAGCCATCACCATCATGACAATTGTCAGAAGTTGGGAGTCCTCTTACATGGTGCAGTGGGTTCGGTGTGGGATGTGCTGCCAAGGAGGAATGGGGCCCATAGGGCCAGTGACAGGTCTGCCCTGTTTTCCTCACCCAGGACTTACTGCCTTTTAGAGTTGATAGTTATGATGCTTATTGTAGTGACACACAGAGCTAAGAAACTGGGTCTAAATGACCTCAGAAAATACAGCTGACAAATCTTTCTGAAGATCAGGCATTTTATTTAAAAAGATCTTTTTCCCCTAACTTTAATTACACTATAATATTGACTCGTGCATTATCTTTTTCTTTCTTCTCAATTTTCCTTTTCTCATTCTTTTAATTTTCCTTCACCTTCACTCCTTCTTTTCCTATGCAAGCCACCAGTCTAACTGGCAATAAACAAAAGGGATGAAGGGGGTGAGAGTTATGGACAGATTAAAAAAAGGAATACAGGATAAAAATATAGGAAATAATAAAAGAAAATCTGAAACATGAAAGCAATACATTTCAAAATCAACACTCTGATAAAGGGCACAGTAGAAACTATTGCAACTATTTCAAAGAAACATAAAATTTGCCTAATTTTACATCAACAGATGGCAAAGAACAGAATAAAAAAAAATGTTTCTTTTTCAAGTTCCTCATCATGAGTACAAGGTTGTTGGAGAATGGACTCTGCCTTTTATTGAGGAAATTTTTTTTGTATCCAAACTTTAATGAAAGGATCCGTATAAGAATGCTAGTGGATAGAACAAGATTTCTTACACTTGTGATTTGTCTGCCTAATGAAGGAGTATTTTCAGCACCGTCCACCATTTATTACCTTAGACATTCAGTTAATGCAGCTCATCTTCTCTTGTGTCAATTTTCATCAAGAACATGTTCTGGTGTCTTTAATCTGTATTTATGCCCAAATAGAACATATCCAGTTTTATTACATTTAGTTTGAAATAGCCCCATGAAATAGATGGGACACATATTAACTTAAAGAAGCAATTTTTGTATTGATTCTTATCTCTGGTTACTATAACTCACAGATTATTCTTCTAAGGTTACTGTAGGTACACAAAAAAAAATCCAGATAACCGAAGAAAGTGCTTGCTCCCCTTAAGCATTTGTGACTTTTTCTAAGCAAGGCTTTGATAATATAATCAGGAGCAGTGATAAACCCTTAACAGATACCTATTGTTCACAGTCAAATAACCTTTTAGGTCAGCTGTTCAATTACCGTGACTTACTAAACAGTGGTATCTCCTCCATTCAGTGCCTGGTGTTGAGTGGTATGTTCCTGACAAGCAGAAGAAAATCCAATTATCTACTTTTCTTTCTTGCTTCTTCAGGAAACATTAGCATTTTTAATACAGCATGTGGCCATACAATACAGATGATGGTAGGGCAACTTTAGGAGAATTATATTTTTGTAACTCTTTTTCATAAAGTTGTTAAAGACAGAACCAATTTGCTGCTGCAGCTATCTGAAGAAAACAGCTTTAAATCTGTGCCTGGACAGATTCCATGGGATAATGTTGTGAAAAAGTCATAGGAAAGATGCTATTGCATTTCTTGTTCCAATCCTTTTAGACCAGTCAGTGCATCTTAGGAGGGCTGTGAATTGAATGGCACCGAATGGGAGCTACCTGTCATAAAATAATTGTTTCTCTAAAGAGGAAACTACTGCATGCCTTTCACAACTCTTCTGAAGCCTATTGTCAAAAGTCCTTCAGAACCAGATAAATGGCCATATTCAAATTATAGGACACATTCAGCCCCTGAGAGCAGAGAGACTTGTGCATCACCCTTTTCTCCACAACAGTCTACCTTAGGCTGTTTTGGAGGCTAAAACAATTCTTTTCATAAAACCCCACCCAAAAATCTCAAAGCTTCTTAGGGGCTGTCCACATTATCTTAATTTTTTTGGCTTATATGTATGTAGCAGCATTAGACTGTACATGAGTTTCTTGACATTTTTTCTGTTGGTTTTGCTATTGCTTCGCGGTAGAAACAAACATGGCAGGTAGAAACTTGTTCAAAACCACCCGTGTACCTCACCCAAACTTGCAAGCTTAGAAATACCTCTGATTCACTCATTTTTTATATAGTCTCAGTTTGCTTTTGTGGTTATTTCTGGAGTAAAGTGCAGGAGAATCTGGCTGGATTATTGATATTTTAACAACCAGCGTAGTTTTCTGTTCTTTATAAGCCATAATAAATGTAACTGGGAGGATTCTTGAGTCTCAACAACTTGATTTCTGTGGCAGAATAATGAGTGCCCTGGGAATATGTTTCATTGTCTTCAAATGCCATGGAAACCTTCTGACCTTTAAATGTAAACTTTCCAGTTTGTGGGAAGAGGTTTAGCCAAAAGATTCTCATTAACATTTGTGGCAGCTAAGAAGCTGAATGCTTTTGCGCTAAACTGAAATTTACCTCTATGCCACGGACTATGAAACTGCATGAGGAAAGGCAGAGATGCTGCTTATGCCAGCAGCATAAGTCCTGAAATGTCCTTTCAGAATGAATTTTGCAAAGTTCCCTTACAACAGGCATGGGCATATCCTGGGCTCATTTCGAGTGGTCCTGACAGTTTAAAACCTGATGGCATTCTGACTTGAGATATTTAAAGATTTACTTAACACTTCTATGGTGCTAGAATATCAAATGCCTTTTGTCCAGTAAGCAAAGTGCCTTTTTATATGATACAATGCCCATTCTCTTGAAAGGCAAAGAACCTCTGGAAGTACACCTGCTGCTTCATCAGTAGCATTTTCTATACATTCAGATGCATTTTCTGTGAACATGTGACAAAATATTCAGACTCTGAGAAGAGACTTTTTTCATCTGATGATTCATGTTCTACCTTTCTCTGAATTTTGCCAGTTCCTTAGCAGTAGGGTTCTTAGCACTGTGGTCTATAATTAATTCTTTTTATTTCACTATCAACAGTAAGGCAGTTAACCTTTTCGTGAACATTATGCTTAGAGAACTATATATTTTTAAGGCCAGGGGGACTGTTATGTTAATCTAAGCTGTGCTGAAAGAAGTATTCCTAGAGAAGTTTAAGAACTGAGTGAATTCCCTTACTTCTCAAGGGCAGTATGAAAAGTCCCTCTGACTTTGTAGATCAAGACTTCATGTCTGTAGGATGTTTTCATAGCACTGATGTGTGAAAACAACTAAGTTAGTTCCAAATTTGCTGCTATCACCTCACTAAGATAATCCACTGAAACAAGCTGAGAGTTAAGGGTCAGAAAAGAGCACCTTCGAAAGAAGTTACAGAGGTGGAAAAGGGCTTGGGGGCATTTTATGGCTATACAAGAGACTGGCAAAATGAAGATCATATTTTATTTTTATTTACAGGACCTATTGGATTAGGGTCAGGTCCTCTCTAGGCTCTTTGGTAAATTTGGTGAGACTGAAAGAGAAAATAGTAAGGCACCTCACCTCCACTGTTGCTAGTGCAAAAAAAGGCTTGGTGAGGGCAAAGACTGCTAAGCCCTGGCCACACCATGGTGTTACCTCTTGATTCCATTCATTTTCCTACACTTCCAACTGGTGACAGAGAAATGAGTTCACAATTTCTTCTCTTAGTCCAGAATGTGCTCAGTCCTCTGATAATCTCAGCTGTTTGAAAGCACATCTCTTTTACCCAGTGGTCTCTCAGTCACTGAGAACAACTCTAGGAGATGTTGGGATTTCTCCCTGGGTCATCTGAGTGCAACAAAAAGGGTTTCCTTTGTTGCTGCAAATATGTCTGTGTGCCTCAGTGCAGCCCCAGCTCTACTTTGCTCCTGTCTTCT
The DNA here is from genome assembly GCA_013397865.1 of Struthidea cinerea. Taxonomy (NCBI): domain Eukaryota; kingdom Metazoa; phylum Chordata; class Aves; order Passeriformes; family Corcoracidae; genus Struthidea; species Struthidea cinerea. Next base: position 658,268 of record VZTI01003670.1, read on the forward strand.
GTGCAAAGTCAATGTAGAGAAGAAAGGTGAGCCGTGCAACCTATGAATCTTCTGTTATTTAGCCTCTAGTGTGAATCAAACAGTGCCTGGAAAGATCTCAGGAATTTATGAAAAGTGCTTGACAGCCATCTTACTTTGTACTTTATCTTCTTCGAACTTCTCAGTGATAAAGGGACCTAAGACTTAGGCAAAACTAAAAGTAGTTGCTTGTCTCTCTAGTTAACAGATCAGGTTTTGGTGTCCTTTTTACCTTCTACCATTTCACAAACAGTCTGACAGCCAAAAGATAGCTAAATGTTCAAGCTGGACTGAAGGTAAACACACAATCCTACATTGTTGCTATTTAATAGGGCTTAATTTGCTTTTCAAAAGGCAGGTGTCCAGCACCAAGTGAGATTCCCTGAGATACAGATGGCACCTGCATAGGGCTGGGCTGAAGACCAAGTGCCATTACTGAAGGCATCTCAAAAGACTTTAAATGCTTGTGCTTTGGCAACAGAATTGAATCCTAAGTGACATTTTTAAGGTACTAAAATCAAATCACCTGCAGCAGTAGCAGAATGAACTTCATTTCCAAAACCTTATGTGTCTACATTTGTTAGCATTGAGCTGTTTCCAACATTGTTTTCAAAGAAAACAGAACTTTTGTTGCCTGCTACCATTATTGTCTGTAAAATGCTGTGACAACAAGCTCTCCGTGTATGCAAGTTTAGAAAATAAGACCACCTTTCTTCCCATTCTGGTTTAATGACCTTCAATGGCTCCATTTATTTTGAAACGAGTTACAGCATAAGGCAATTTTGCTACTCGATAGCTTTTGGGTGCAATCTGGTTTTTGACTGAGTAAATAGATGAAGCTCTCCAACAGCCTGAATTCTTTAACTGAAAAAAAAAAGGCTCGAGACAAATTTAAAAGGCAGCAAGCTTCTTCATCCTTCATAATATTTTCCAAAAACAAAATAGAAAATCACAAAATATATAGATGATGTGCCAAGTTTTCAAAGAAAGGAGAAAACTGGAAAATCCTAAAGAAACTGTATCACTAAAGAGAGCCTATGGTAGCTAGCTTATCTTGTGACTGAAGTATTTGTGCTGTGATGGAGTGCAAGTACTTTTTGCTGAACAAGCTGAAAATGCTGCCACAGGAGAACAGGCTGACTTCAGCTTTATTCAATTGCTTTGCTTTCAAGCAGCTTCTGATATTTCAAAGTAACTGACAGAATCAAACCAAATTCACAAACTCAGTCATTCAAAAGGGTATAAATTATGACCTTTGAGATCAGAATGGATGTTTCCATCCATACTGTATTGTTGTAGTAGATGAAAATAATCGACTTGTACGGAGAGGAGGTGGTTTAAGGCTGCTGTGTGTGAAAGGTGACATGAATGTTCACGAAGAGCTCACCTGCAGGTTGTACCAAGTAATCTGATCAGTGGCTGTAGCCAAGTCAACGATGACAGATTTGTTATTGCATCTAGATGTTGGGGATCAAACAGTGCCAGAAATGGTGTGGTGATATTGTAGGATTAATGTCAGACATTGCATCCAGCTCGCAGCTGGCAGAGTCACGTGTATCATTATTGCAGCAGGTATGACTTAAGCTTGCCGAGAGAACACTAAGAGTAATACTGTGCAAAAAGTACCTATGAAACGGTTTATGAAACTACTTATCAAGGGAAAAGTATCATTCAGAAGATGCTATGCTAAAGAGAAAAGAACTCCTGTGTGTCTTATCAAGAAATATGACGTGGTACAAAGTGCCACCTCTAAAGATAAACTGTGTGATGCCGTGTGTGCCAGTAGGGATCCATGTCACACAGCAAGTAAAACAGACTTCCAGTGAGGACCTACAGAGTTACCTGACCATGTGGACAAAGTAGGCGCTAAAAAATATTATAAAGAAATATCAGTAAATGAGAGCTTGAAGCTGGGATTTAATAGGAAATGCTTACTTGTTTGGTAGAAAATGAGCTCAAAACAAGATAAATAGTTAGGAAGACACACAGGCAGAAAAATAAGCCAGGAGAGTAATGAGCCACTGACAACTTTTCAAAGGCTAGATTTTCAGCAACAGAAGACCATTCTTTATGAGACAAAGCAAGGCAGTATTTCCAGTCAGATGAAAGTGGCAACTCACTCTAAAAGAAATTCCAATGAGAGATTTTAAAGCTGGAGATACTGAAGTTTCTCATAACCACACTTAAAAAGATGAAAACATGTCCCCAGATTTGGCAAAGGAGTTTCCTGAGTACCTTCACAGCACTGAATCCATCCTAAAGCATCTCTCCCATCAGGATTTGAAAAAAATAGCTGATACTAGCTTGGAAGACACTCAGCTTCCTGAGCTGTAAACTGAACGAGGCATATGGAAATCACGAACACACCTACCTTGTGCAGCCAAACCAAACATTACCTGGTTTCCAATGCCATGAATTTGCAGTTATTCTGGCATAGGTAATGCCAGTACCATGAAAGAACTGAGACTTGTCATTCTACATTGCATCCAAAATCATGGTTTTCATCCATCTGATGCATGTGCTGGGATGTGTTCAAGGACAAACCTGATCACCTTCTACTTTGGTATGCAAGCCTGAATATTGACTTCAAGAAACCCACGGCACAGCTCATCACTGAAAGATTTTCAGACTTGTATGTTGTTCTCATATTGGCATTAAAAATGATTTAATGAATAGTTTTGTTCCAGGACTGTATTCATACATTTTTAATAAAATGAACATTTATTCCAACCTTAGCATTCTTCAGCATTCTGTATTAATTATGTACCAAAACTATAGAATGCTTAGTGTCCTAACTCATCATTTGACTAAGCTTACTGGAAGTATTGTCTCAGTTATGAATTTATTATCTTTTATTCCCTACATATCTCAGTGATGCAAATTTCTATAGCAGTGAAATACGTCTGAGTACTTTGCTCACAGTTAATGTGGTATTAATTTAACAACGAAGTTCATTACATTTCCAGATACCTTTTTTACTAACACTAAATTAATGTTTGAACTTTCTTGATAGAGTCATGCAGTTGCCTAAGTTTGGTTTGGTTTGGGTGTTTTTTTTGTTTTGTTTTGGTTTTTTTTTNNNNTTTTTTTTTTTTTTGGTTTTTTTTTTTTTTTTTTGTTTCTCCAAATTAATACAGCAGTTAAGATATTTGTGTTGGAGATATGGCCAGGTGAAACTTTTACTTTTGTGTATCATCTGTTTGTGAGATGCTGGATTTTCTAAATCCGGATTAACTATTGCTACTAACAGTTTCACCTCTGGAAGACCATCTGTCCCAACCATAAGGATTGCACGCAAAGACCTCATGTAGATAGGAAAGGAAAGCCCATCCAAATGCTGTTCCCAGGATGCTAATGCCCTGCTGACACCCATCCCCTCACACTGTACTTTCTGAAGTGTTTTAAATGCCAGATCAGAGGCTATGCAGCTAAAAAAAGAAGAGAGATTTTACCTTAGACTTTATACCAGTCTCCAAATAAAGAAATAAATTATTCTGTCAGTCATCAGTCGATAAGATTAAAAAAATAAAAAGGGGGCGGGCTAAATTGAAACAAGTGATAGATAGGCCCAACGTTGGGAAAAATGTACTGAATGGATCATGAAGCTCTGGGATAGACTGTCTAGAAAAGCTGAGGAGAATCTGCTGCTGGAGGTTTTAAATACCATTCAGACAAACATCCATCAGGATGGGGGACAGGTAAACTAGGCAATCTCTTAAAATACCTTCCAGATTTATTTTTTTATGATTCTGTGAGTAGGCTTGTCACTGAAATATTTCTCTGATTAGGGTCTGATGCTATGCCTTGTCTCCTGTAAAGCTATTTATCCTTATGTTGTTAGAGACCTATGATGATGAATAAAAGACAGATGCCCAGTTTGTTCTCAGAAGCCAATTTTTCAGCCAGTTGGCATCTGGATTTGCAGACAGGTTTCCAACAGAGCTCAGTTCTAGAAGTTCCTTTGTTTCAGAAATAATGGGTCTTTCTAGGTCAAGCATCCTGACATTTTCTACAAATATGCATAAGTAAAGATCCCCATCATGCTCAGATGCATGGCTGCATCACTGTAACTCACCTAGGTACAGAATGAGGTCTGAGCTAATCATCAACCTCATGTGGCTTCCACTGAGATTTAAACTGGGAGGTTTTATTAGTTATTTGTAGTGAGACAAGTTCATGAACAAGATCATTAAGGTTCTGGGGAGACCTTAATGTACCTAAAGGGGGCCTGCAAGAGCTGGAGAGGGACTTTTGGCAAGGGTTGAGGACCACTTTTCACAAGTGATAGAACAAGGGGTAATGGCATTAAACTGAAAGAGGGTAGGTTTAGATTAAACAGTTGGAAGAAATTCTCTCCTGTGAGGATGATGAGACACTGGAACAGGTTGCTCAGAGAAGCTGTGGAGGCCCCGTCCCCAGGAGTGTTAAAGGCCCGTTTGGATAGGGCTTTGACCAACATGGTCTAGAACTAGATGATCTTTAAGATCCCTTCTGACCCAAGTCATTCTGTGATTTTATAATCAGTTGCGAAGTCCCAGTTGTAATACAGGAACTTGTTAATTCACAGCAGACTTCAAAGATTAACTCACACAGAAGAAAATATTTCAGGAGTCAAGGAGCCTAACACTAGCTGATACTGTTCCTGAGGCTTCCACATTAAGCCACTCTGGAGGCACACTATGAACTGACAAAGATGCTTGTTCTGACCACTAATAGTTGTTATGCTCTTAAAATGTTTGAATGAAGTTTCTAAATTGATTCTGAAAATGGGACCTAGACTTTGAATTTAGCTGGTTTTGATTTAGGTGTTGTTTAGGTGCTTTTGACAAAGTTGTATTTAGCACTTTTCAAAAACGTCAAGGACACAATATGTACTCACAAAAAAGCTGCTGAAGAGGAATGGATGTGAGCATATATGTTCCTGGCTATATGTACTTTCAAACATATTTCTCAGCTCTTTAGCTATATCACAGCTACATAAGACAAACTGTCCTGGAAATCTGATCCTAAGCGAACATCTGTTCTGAAGAAATGCCCAGAGCAGGATGCTGAGGACAATGTAACTCTGAGTCAAAGACAACAGCAAGAGCTGTCTAGGGTCTTCAACCAGTTCAGAGGAAGCATGGTACCAACACTGGTCTTAATACAGTTATTTTCTCATCCACCAACAGTTTTTTTTTTTTTAAGTTTTATTTCTGCATTCTATTTCTGTCCCTGAATACACTGGTCTATTGCTGATTTTAAACAATTTAATTCTGAACGTGACTTAAGATCCCTGTTATCAAACACCTACACAAACACCTTTGTGCCTTATTTGTGTTTAAGTTTTATTTCTAATCAGGTGCCTAACTGCAGTGCTTGTAGAATTGCAGAACACTTGGATTTTAATTGTATCAAGTTCAGGCAAAAGTGATGATAAAAGCCTCAAAGAAAAATAATAGTTTCTAAGTGCAAGTGAAAAGATGCTGAGATTTACATAATGGATTTAGTCAGACACCCCTACTGTTTTATAGAGGGAAAAGTGCATGTGCACAATAAATAAATTACACTCTGCCATCAGTAGGTTGCATCTAATTGCATTAGTGGCTTCATTGTTCCCCTCATGACTTAGGTGGGGTAACATATTGGAAAGCACATATTTTTTCATTATACTATTTAATTGGTTTGATAAATCTGCTTATAGATGACAGATTTTTTTATTGCTTCTACCGAGTTACTTATATTTAAACCAGATGTTTTGTGTGTTTACATGCAAGATCTCAAAATATTAAAAAAAAAAAAATATTATTGTCTGTGGCTCAGATAGAACATGACCAATATCTTGTTCTTTCACCTACTCTGCCTTCAAGCTGCCTTGCTATGTGTGCTTTTCATAGTGTCCACCTCCTAAATCTACTCAGTTCAGGAAAGAGTTGGCTAAAGCACCTCCTTCCACCTCCACACTGCCCTCCACGAGGGTGTTTTGATCTATCTATCAACAATTCATTGCCAAAATGATTTTCTTGATATGCTGTTCAAATTCAATGAATCTCATTTTAATATGGCAAAATACAATTTAGAAATTGTTAAATTATTAAATCCATTTTTATGGAGACTGAACCTTTCTTTAAAAATGAAGTGTACAGAAAATGGAAAGTTTTTGATGAATTTAATTTATTTGGCTTCCAGATTTTTTTACCCTCTTCTTCCACACTTTTCCCCATGTTTTTCTGGACTTCTTTTTTTTTTTTTTTTTTTGAAAAGGGTAAGAAGAATGGATTAAATATGGTCAAAATGGGGAAAACCAAAAAATGGAACAGTAATGAAAGTTTCCAGATAAATTCCATGTACTTTTTTTTTTAATTAATAATCTTTAGAAATAGCCTTTTCTGTCAAAATTATTAACATTTTCATTTTTGCCAGCTCACTTCTTTTCTCTGTTCAGTGCATTTGTGCACTGAAATAAAGAAGAAAATCTAATATATGTGTTATGTTTCCATTTGCAAAAGGAAACTAAAGCAGATGAAGGATTGTGTTACCAGAGGTCTACATCAGGTTTGTATGGCCAGGTTTTGGTAGCAGGGGAGCTACAGGGGTGGCCTCTGTGAGAAGCTGCCAGAAGCTTCCTCCATGTCTGGCAGAGCCAATCCCTGGTGGCTCCAAAGACTGATGTGCCGCTGGCCAAGGCTGGGCAAATTAGAAATGGTGGTAGCACCTCGGGGATAACAGATTTAACAAGAGAAAAAAAAAGTTACTGCACAGTGGTAATTGTGGCCAGAGAAGAGCAGGGTGAGAATATGTGAGAGGAACAGCCCAGCAGACCAAGGTCAGTGCAGAAGGAGGGGCAGGAGGTGCTCCAGGCACCACAGTTGGGATTTCTCTGCAGCCTGTGGTACAGACCATGCTGGGGCAGCTGCGCCCCTGCAGCCCATGGAGTTCCACAGGGATGAAGAGATTCACCTGCAAGCCCTGGAGGAGACCCATGCTGGAGCAGGCGGATACCTGAGGGGAGGCTGTGACCCCAAGGGAGGCCCATGCTGGAGCAGGCGGATACCTGAGGGGAGGCTGTGACCCCAAGGGAGGCCCNTTTGTGGAGGACTGTGCCTGTGGGATGGACTCATATTGGAGAAATTTGTGGAGAACTGTCTCCTGTGGGAGGAGACCCCATGCTGGAGCAAGGGAAGGACTCTTCTCACTGAGCAGTAGCAGAAACATGTGATGAACTGACCATAATCCCCATTCCCTGTCTCCTTGCCCCACTGGGGGAGGAGGTAGAGCTGGGAAGGAGGGAAGGGTGCAGGGAAGGTGTTCTTAAGGTCTTATTTTAGTTCTTATTATCCTCCTCTGATTTTATTAGCAATAAATTCAATTAGTATCTCTAATTCGAGCCTGTTTTGCCCGTGACAGTACTTGATGAGTGATCTCTCCTGGTCCTTACCTCAACTCAGGAACACTTTGTTACATTTTCTCTCCCCTGTCCAGCTGTGGGGGGGGAGGGAGAAGTGGTTTTGGTGGGTGTCTGGCATTCAGCCAGTGTGAACCCACTACAAGGTCACAGACAGGGTATGTTACGGACTTGATTTTGCCAGACACTGGAAGCCTGCGGCTCGCCTTGCACCGAGTGAATTCAAGGCACTTGTCACATGACCTACTCTTTTATTAGCTTAGTTACAATGGAAAAGGCAAAGCAGAAGCATCAGAAATGGAAAATGATGGCAGGAAAAGTCTGGCAGTTTGTTCCACAGGGGTGATGGAAACTGCTATTCTGAAACGCTCTCTGCAGAGGTAATGTAGACGGAGATAGTAAGAGCAAAGGGAAATGAAGATTTCAGAATAATAGAAAATGATAAAAAAAGTGCACAAACTATTTCTGGAGTAATAACTGCTCTAAGAAAAAGGTATCAACCCAGATGAATCACATCTACATAATTTAAAGTCATTTTATCAGACAAAGAGAAATAAGCCTTTCTAGAGAGTGATTCAGCCCTCAGATAGATAGTGTATCTTTCTCTCTTGTGAGACATCTCAAACCACATCGTGACATTCAGATGGAACAGAGCTGGGGCACAATGACTGGGCACTATTAGTCTGGTCCTTCCAAAAGTTTCTCCTTAAGCTAGGATACTGGAAGTCTGGTCCCAGCTCAGGAAGGACTGGGGTTTCTCTCTGCCTTTCCAGCCATCCACATTTGCAGATATTTCAAGATCCAGCAGCTATGAAGAAATAGGTAAAACTTGACCCTTACCTGGCACAAAGAAAGGATATGATGAAGAGCTCCAAACCCATATAAAATCCACTAAACTCCAAAAAACTCCCTTCAGTCTCCAAAGGAATGACGATTTTGCTACCTAAGCACCACTCACTGCTTAGACCTTGTTCATTGCAGAGGGCTCCCTCCTGCTGCCAAGCACCTGGTGATGGCCTGCAGAACACGCAGAGTACCACTGAAATGTTTCTGTGAGCCCCGCTATTTGTCTGAGAATCCATCCTATGCTTTGTGCTGGTGCATACCCCATATATACTCTGTATGGATCAGTGACCTTTGTGCCTTTTCAGTAATTCAGCCTGTGTTCTCTGGCTCTGTCACCTTGGGAAAGGAGCCCAATGCAGTACCAAAGAGCTGCCCTTCCCATAGGAAGGAGGAGGAGGAGGTGCACATTACAGGCTTTCCCTTGTTTGCTCTGTCTTTTGTGCGAGCTTGGTTTTCACAGATGTATTTGCACTGGGAAGGTCCAGCCCTACAAAGGTCAAATGCTTTCCAGTGGAAACTTTTCCCCGAAAGAGACTGCAGCATCAAACTTTCCTGCATGAAAAAAGGCATCTTTCCTCACTGAAATACTCAGTACACAGAAGCAAGATATTTTTGCCCTTTGCAATATAATGTAACTAGAGGCATGCTGCCTCCAACACGAGGCCACAAAAGAGGGTTGCTTTATTTTACTCCCAGATTTTTAAGCTCACAATGCTTCATGTTAGGAAATTCAGTCACAAGAGAGGATTGCTCGGAAAGCCACCGCTTGATGAACAACATCTCGCTACTATCACGACCCCGACACCGGACGCTTGGTCCGACTCCCGCGGGATGCTCCCTGGGGGCTTACGCGTGGCCCCACTGACCCCGCAGCCCCCCGGCCACCGCCCCGCACACCGAGCCACCACCATCTTCTTCCGCGCACCCCCGGCGCCGGCGGCAGCGGCGCGGCTCTGCAAACGCCCCCTCCTCCGCCGCCGGGAGCGCCGCACCCGCGGGCTGCGCTGCGCTGCGCTGCTCTGCGCGGGGCACGGCGGAGCGCGGCCGGGG
>VZTI01003670.1:668327-788593 GCA_013397865.1 Struthidea cinerea
GGGGCACCCCGCCTCCGGGGGGCAAGCGGCCGGGAGGCTGAGGAGCGCAGGCAGCAGAGCCGGGGAGGAGGAGGAGGAGGGCAGCGCCATGACTCATTTGCAGGCAGGTCTCTCCCCGGAGACTCTGGAAAAAGCCCGGCTGGAGCTGAACGAGAACCCCGACACCTTGCACCAGGACATCCAGGAGGTGCGGGACATGGTCATCACCCGGCCGGACATCGGCTTCCTCCGCACCGACGATGCCTTCATCCTGCGGTTTCTGCGGGCCAGGAAGTTTCAGCACTTCGAGGCGTTTCGCCTCCTGGCCCAATACTTTGAATATCGCCAGCAGAACCTGGACATGTTTAAGAGCTTCAAGGCCACAGACCCGGGCATCAAGCAAGCGCTGAAGGATGGTTTCCCCGGCGGGCTGGCCAACCTGGACCACTACGGCAGGAAGATCCTCGTCCTTTTTGCTGCCAACTGGGACCAGAGCAGGTAAAAGCAGCCCACCTCAACCCGTTCTCCCCCCGGGCAATGCGTGGGAAACCCGTGCCAGAGCAGAGGGAGAGAGGGTGGGCAGCAGGGACACACCCGGCGCTGCCCACAAGGGGCTGGGCAGCAGCCTGGAAGGCAGAGGGAGAGAAGAAAGAAGAAATGTGTTTTGTATCTTAGAGCTCTTTCAACCAGCTCATCCTTTGGAGTGTGAATTTTGGGAGGCAAGTAGACACTGCTGGGGTGCTCTTCTCAGCTGTCTGCTAGGAGGTTGACACCTTTCTTCCTCCCCTCAGCCGAAGTGAGCTGGCACGTAGATAATGTGCTTATCCTCCAGACAAAGGCTGGTTGCACTCTCGGCTGGTCTTTCTGCTTCAGCACACACAGAGCTGCTCAGGTGCTATGGGAGAAAGTGGGAGATGCTGTGTGTAGAACAGGAGTATCCATCATGGCTTTTGAGCTGAAAAGTTTGCCTGTGCAGGAAGCTGAGACGCTGAATGCGTTCCCTCAGCTAAAGAAAGATCTTCCTGAGCCACCTGGAAATGCCAGGATGGAAGTTGCTGTAACCACTTCTTTTCTCACTCATGCTGCTCCAAATGTCAATTCTCTGCATAATAAGATCCAAGCACAAAAAGCTTTGATAGCAAATTGAAGACTAGTCCCTAGAAGAGTTCGGATCTTTTTTTGGGACTACTCTAGCCTGAAGGTGACTTAGTAGGGTGACCCAAGATCTGTCTCCCATCAAGGCCCTTTTTAGCAATTGGCTTGATATTATGTGACACTATTTGTTTATTCTAAATACCTTGTGGGGTGTCACGCTCATTTTCTTCTGCAGTCTAAAATTATATCCACAAAAATGGCTTGATTTCAGTACATTTAAACTCTCTAAAACATGCTTCCGTGAACTGCATTATTTTCTTTGGCTCCTAACCCGAGTACAGGTTTAGGATCTGAAGCATTTTTTAATGAGAAAACTTAGAATCTTGCTAGTTGCCATCTTTTTTGCAGTCAACACAATGCTGAGTGCTCAGTGTAGATATCCTCAGCTCAGCTACTTTGAAACTTTGGGGAGGACTCAAACAGTGTGGATAGAAAGGACAAAATGTGGGGGGAAGGCATGTTTAAGTTTGCCCTTTAGGTGTTTGTTTAGCTGTCCTCTTGCTGGCTGTGTGGATTCCCATCACAGGGAGCGTTCCCACAGCTTCCTGCACCGGTTGGTGTTACAGCTATGGACAGCTCTCTGCCCAGAGGGATGCTGGCCTACCTTGGCTTTCCTGTCCTCCAGACATGGCAGCCACACCCACACTGTCTGTGGGAGAAGTTTCCTGTCCCTTGTTAACCCATGAATTGAGTGTAGGGATTAGGGGAAAGCTGTCTGCCAGAAATCAAAACTGCCCATAGCCAGGATAACAACTAGAAAGGGTGGATGAATATATGCAGAGCTGGGGCCAGCGTCCTTTTTCTGCTTTGTTTTTCTAGCAGATGGAGCAAAAAAGCTGAGCAAGGAGCAGTGGTGAGGAGGCTAAGGACTCGCTGAGCGGGTTTCCTTTCCCACATAAGGATCAGGTCAACTTTTAATTTTAAAAATGACTCCACAAACTCTTAAAAAGCCCTGAAGGAAGAATTAGCAAAGAAACAGATGTTTAGGACTTTTATTAACTTGTATGTCTATGATGAAGTTCGCTTGCAAAAGGTAATGTGACCTACTGTATGCTGCTGTTTCTTATTAATGAAAAAATCCTAAAGCTTCGTGTGACACTTGTCATATCATCACTTGACTTGATCCTAGTCAAAAGAATACCAAGAATTCAAGTGCAGAGATAAAGTAGCATTTAAAACAATAATTGCCATGTGGAAAGAATAGGTTTATTTTCTTCTTGATGACGGATGTGCTGATATTTAAAGTACACGAGCTCAGCTGACACAGCCATAAATTTATTGTGATTTTTTTCATGTTCTCCTGTTGGTATGATTAATATTATTTATGCTATGACAGCAAAGTGGCTGGGGTACACTGTAGTACTTAATGGACGTGTTTGCAATTGGGTGCCTACTGCTTTTGAGCACTGCATGCCCACGGCATGCCTCTCCTCCAGAGCGAGGGATTTGTTTTCAGATAGACCACTCAGACAAAGCGGAGAGAGCTGAAGCCCAGCTGCGGGGAGTGGCTTGCTCCAAGGCACATGACAAGTGACACATCTGGGAATGGAGCTAGGTCACTTTCTTTTCTAATTAATTCAGTGCCTTCCATTATCTGATGCTCAGTGGCTGAACCTGGGGAGCATTGTGGAACTTATGCCAGGGCTGCTACGCAATATGTCTCAAGCTTATGCCTTAACTGTCTTGAGATCTTGCAGTACATAACCCAGCGTTCCTCTTGCAGCAACAGTGGGAGGATTACTTATTGAATCCTGTCTTGTTAGGCCCTCTTTGTATGCTTCATAAACTAAGTTAATAGAGCACAGCAAGCCTCCATACTTATCATATATGTGCAACTTATTATGGCCAGGATGTAACAATTAGAAATAAAAAGTTCCAATTTGTTATTTAAATGAATAGCAGACATACTATAAATGATTTATATAGCACTGCCAGCCTATGATTTACATAGTTCCAATAAGAAAGAAAGGTATGGGAGGCAAAAAATCCCTATGATAAAACAAGCCTGATGTTAAATCATTAAATTAAAGCAGGGCCTAAAAACTGTACCAGATGTCCTGCCGTCTGAACAAGCCAATCAGACATGTATCAGACAACAAACAAACAAAAAAAGGAAAGGTGAAAGATAAAGTACTATGTAGCCCAGCAACTTTTCAGTGTGAGCCAGCCTAACTCTCCACCCTGTCTGCACTACTGGGAAAATGAAGACCAGTGTCATTCCTGCCAGGAAGCTGGATAGCACTCAGGGAGTGATCAGCCTTCCCTATTAGCTTCCATATTGTTGGTTCATAACTACATTTGGCTTGTAGGTATCTATGTGTGTTTGAAGACTCCCTTTTTCTTAATGTGTCCAGCTGGTGAAGTTTTATTCAGTTAATAGTGCAATTAACTTCAGCTCTCAGCTGCCAGGGGTCTGTTGTAAGGCATGGTCTTCTGTATGCTTCCTGGCACCTGGACACACATTCCCCGGGAATATCAGTCAATTTTGTTGCTATGTGTTTGAAACCTTTCCAGTATTAATTATCTCGGGTTTTTCCCTAGAAAGTGCATTAGAAGAGTGCAATGTTACGTAGTTCCTGGCAGTGTCACAGTGACCCAGTCAGCTCTCACCATCCTCAGTGAATATGGAAATCCTCTGCACTCATTTACTGCTGGCTCTGCTGTTGCATCAGATGGTTTACAGGGGGGCAAAGACAGAGTGCACGGGTTTGCTTTGAAAACTGTTCTTTCATGTGCACAAGTGCTAGAAACTTTTCTTTTCCTCCTGTTAAATGAAAATTTAACTTCTGTAACTATGAGGAGGCTGGTCTGCTCCTCAACTCACAATTAACAACAGGCAAGATGACAAGGTATTTTTCAAGCTCTGATGGAGGCAGTATGACAAAATAAATAGCAATGCTAACAATAATAAAGTATTAACACTAAAAATCCACGTTTAGCAGAGTCAATTTTTGTTTTGAAGTTATAACTTCCAAATGATAACTATTAACAGCTAACACTGTTAACTGTGTAAACACTGTCATTTTTTCTACAATTATTCCTGCTGACTGATGCTGTCTTATTTTTTCCTAGTTTTCCCCCAGCTATCCCTGTCTGACTATGATCACCTGTATTTAGACTGGAGGTGTTTTGGCCAGGGAGCTTTTTCATCAATACTAATGTAAAATTTAGATCAGCTGAATCTTCATCTGTGGCTGTGACTGTTAGACTCTGGGCTAATATATGGCATAATGAATGGTATTAAATCTGAATCAAAAAGTCAATCTGGTAAAATATTTGAAACTATTTCTACTTTTTCTATGTGTTTTTTGTAACACTGGTGGTGCTTTTTGTTTTTAGAATAAGGCATTCCCAGGGCATGCTGCCGCTGCTTAAGCAGAATAGCCATAAGAGAACTTTCAATCCCCCATCGTTTCAGCATTCAAATCTGTACCCAGTCTGACAAACCAAGGAGATATGAGGCATCATTTCTAAGTACTCCTTTGTGTATCTTGGGGGCTCTTGTTTTGCTGCAATTCTAAAAATATTGAGCCAGAGCAGTAGCTTAGAAATGGGATGATGGCTCAGAGACTTGACCAGCTTTCTCTTTTAAACCACAGTGGCACAAGAGCTCATTTGACAGAAGCCTCTTCTTGTCCAAATGGTGGTGAACTTAAAATACAGACTGTGTATTCTTTATGTGTTTTGGACCTTAAAGAGACATATGGCTCAAACTCGAGCAAAGGAGACTTGCCATTCTTCTCTTCGAGTTCACATCCTGGGAGGCAGATTCATGCAATTCAGTTTTAATTCTCAAAATAACTTAAAATTTCTTTCTTGTAGGGAGGAGATGACAAATAGCCATAGAGACAGTAGGGCAACTCTGCTAAATCAGATTATCTGTTATTCAGTGCAAAAGTGAATTGACTGGAACCAGAATCTGGTTAAACAGATGATATGGCTGATGCCACTCATCATCAAGAACATAAAGTGTTGAAAACAGCTGACACAGCTGAATTTGACATGTGACATCTGTACCCTGAATTCTCCCTGTCTCTTCTCTTTATGTTGGCCTGGTGGATATCACAGTGGATGCATACAAGAGGATGCATAGACCACTTAACTGAGAGGTAGAGGTGAAAGATCCTAGTGAAGTATCACCAAGAGTTGATAGCAAAGTTTGCCAGACTGTTTTCCCCAGAAATCCTTGGAAATATGTTGAATCTGTTCATGTGCCACAGAAAAAATCTCAAATAACTTTTCTGTAAAGGGGAAGTTGCTGCCACTGTTAAATTACAAGAGAGTGGGATGCTCAGTAAATTGTTTGAGGTCTTCTGTTCTTGACAAATAAATAACCCAGTGAGGCATTTCCCTGGAAAGCTCTGTCACTGTTGGGTTAGAAATGGTAGCCATCCCAAAGCATTTGAAAGAATCGCTGTCAGTGTGGCTATTAACTTGTCACACCTTCCCAGGCTCTATTGCTTTAAAGTCAACCTGAATGAAAAATTTCAAGAGGTAGCAGAGTGTGTCTTGCATTCCAGTCCCTGTTTCAGTCTTGAGCTAGGACTTACATAAAAAAGGAACATTGAGAGTGCATTATACATGTGATACCATATTTCCAGCATTTGTTACTCACATTAATAACTGGACTAAAAAATTTGTCCAAGTTTTCCATTGAATTAAGCATGGTTCTATAAATAGAAGGCATTAAATACATTTAAATTAACTGTGAGTTCTCGATTATCCTAGCAATTAGTAATACCTTACTAGCTACAATATGTCCCATAAGAGTCTGTTTAAACAAGTGAACGCAACTGGATTTAGCCATAAATAAATTAGGATTTATTTATTCACAGCCTAACTTCAGGCTGCTACAGAACATGCACCGCAGCCAGTTGGGCCCAGCACACCCTACATACCTGGCAGCACTGGGGCAGTCATTAAAAAACTGGTGCTAGGGCAGAATGAGTGGCTTGCTGTTCCCTAAGTACACGTTTTTGCTTAGCACAGATTGATAAGAATAAAACAATACCATCTTCCCCTCAGACTGTACACCGTAATCTCTTCAAATTAAAGGCTAATATTTTGGTTTTTTTTCTTTTCCTTCAAAGTAGAAAAATGGTCAAACCTGTTGTGGACCCAATTTATTTCACATTCACTAGCTTATCCTGTTTTTCTTACATTTGACTCGTCATGTTTCTGTATTTATATGGAAAATAATTTCAGTGTGGAATGAAAGTTTCAGCAACAAAATCCAGAGTAATTTTTCACAACTTTTTACATAGGATTTTGATTTCCCTAAAGTCCAGCCAGGGGTGGAGTGTATTTTATGGCAGAGCCTGTGCATCCTGGTGACACAAACAGTGGTAGCAGCCAGGTGAAATGTCGGACAACACAGGGCTGGAGTGGATTGAAGATGAGTCTTTATGCAAATAACTCTGTGCTGTGTGGAAGCTTCCATGCAGTTTCTTCAATCATGTTTTGTTTGCTTGGGCTGTTCAGCTGATACTTTCAATACTCAGCTTTTTGCACCACCTAAGATTTCATCTAGCACACCACAGGTTTACATTTCTGGCTTGCCTCAGCATGTGTTCAGAGTAAAAGCTGCTTTAAATACTCACTAATGGATTTGTCTGTCTTTCTGATGCTCTGTACTGTACTTAAGTAAGGTATCGAAACCAAGGGAAGAGATCCAGTACAGAGTGAAGAATAGCTCCTGTCTTCAACTAATTGCCCTGAAGGGTATTTGAGGTGGGAGGCTTGATTGTTAGTGACGTGTCCCTGTATACTCCTGATGTGGCTTTTTAGACTTTAAGAGTACTTCAGATACCTCCCTCTGGCAGAAAGAGTTCTTGCTCGCTTTTAGCTGGGCCTGTTCTGTGCAGGACTTTTCTCTTTTTTTTTAGTGAGTAAACATAAATATTGCCATTGTTGTTGTGGACTGTATTTCTTCCACTAAGCAAACCTGCAATAGGAGTTCTGGTGGTGGTGAATGTGCTATGGATTTATGGAGACCCAGCCCTGTGGCTGTTATTTACTCTCTGTGGTGGCTGAAACCCTGTTCCCATTGACGTCTGACAGTTTTCCCGTTGACTTAAATGAATTCTACACATAATTAGGTGTACTTGTGTTTACATGTACACATCTTGTATTTAACACTTAGGTATACATAAAAAAAGCATTTTATGGTTGGTCTTAGAGACTGGCCTCATAAACAAAGAATCTTTATGTCTGATGCACCAGATTTCTAGCAGCCGTGTGCCACTAGGAAGCTGTTAATCCAAGGCATGTGACGTCTCCTTAAACTCCTTAGGGAGAACATTAGAGATGTACATCAGGGACGTGGGACCCTTCTTCCAGGACTGAATGTAGGGTTCTGCTTTGTGGAGACCTTCTGGAGGATGAGATCTTTTGAATGGGGCAAGCTAAATGCCAAGTAGGGTTGAGGCTTATTTTAGAATCTGAACATTTTTAATGTCTGTTCCTTGTATGAGCTGGGGTCAAAATTGTCCTCGGACCAAGGCATTCCAAACTTCCTGTAAACCTTAGATCTCAGAAAAGTAAAGCATTAGAAAAGAGTTAAATCTCAGAAAAGTTCAAAGGAGAGGAGTGAATATGAAAAAATTTATCCCAGTCAATCAAAAAAAATTTAAAAAATAAAAAGTATCTCCAAAATGAAGAGAAGAATTTTGTAAAATAATGCTTCTCCTAGTGTTTTCTGGAGGAAACAAACTTTCTCTTGTTCTGACATTAGGAGAGTCCTTTTTTAATCCCTTTCCTATGAATGCATAACTGGGAAGTTCACTGAATTTTAGTTGGCTAAAAAAACAAAGATGGAAAGATGCAAGGAGTCAGCTACAACAGATTAAATTCATTTGTGTTATTTCCTTTTGCAGATATTTTCAAAATACAGTTATGTCCACAACAGAACAGTGTACTCATTGTATTAAAGCCAGTCAAATTCGGTATAATTTAATGCAGTTTCTAAGTAGGCACACATGCTCTTTGCTACATATGCAGAATGGCAAAGAATTCTCTAGGGACTCACAATTTTGAAAACTTCTGTTTGATACCATCATGGGAGATATTTAAAGGGCCTTGCTTGAAAATATCTGCACACTGAATATTTAAGTCTTTCATTTCTGGAATATTTGTATATCTGATATTTTTCAGGTTTAACTTTCTAGTGCCTCATTTGATACCGTGGTGTGGACTGGTCAATTTTTTGTCTGTTCTGGTAACTGTTAATAAAATCCTAGAATCGTAGAATGGTTTGGGTTGGAAGGGACCTCAAAGATCTAGTTTTAACACCCCTGCCATGAGGAGGGGCACTTTCACTAGACAGAAACACTTCAAAGCCCTCGTGTGTGTTACTTTCTGCTTTTAAGATCCTTGAGTAATCAGCCTTCTGTAATTTTGGATTTAAGAGAAAAAATTACTCAGAGAGGAGGATAAGGAGAGCATGTGGAAATTCCCCTTTTTAGTTGATAATTTTGTAGGACCTATTATTTCATTTCCTTAGAAAAATGTGGAAGGAAACTTTGGATCTACACTTCGGGTATTAGTCTTGGTTTTTGGTATCATTATGATTTTAGAAAAATACAGTTTGTGCAGAAGCTCTTATACAGACGTGTAATTACATGTAAAGATGCTAAAGCATCTTAGGATACTATACAAAAGTTCAAATTTGCTTTTGATGTGTTACATTCTTGTAGTTTTTTCTGGCTGGCAGATGGTCTATAGGTACATAATGCTGCTCCAGAAGATGAGCTCAACTAATCGAGCTTTTGAGGATTTCCCAGCTTTAGGTACCCCTGACTTCTGAGGACACATTTGCACTCTTTGCTTTAAACTTTTGACAAAGAGAGAATGCTCAAAACTTCTCCAGCTCTGTGGCTGTTGCTCCTTCCCTAACCAAATCTCCTCTTCCCATTCTCAGGTACACACTGGTGGATATTTTGCGTGCCATACTTCTTTCTTTAGAAGCCATGATAGAAGACCCCGAGCTGCAAGTGAATGGATTTGTTTTGATTATAGACTGGAGCAACTTCACCTTCAAGCAGGCCTCCAAGCTCACACCAAGCATGCTTAGATTAGCCATAGAGGGCCTTCAGGTAACATCATTATTTTCTTTCTTTTCCTAATTCTTCTTCGTTTTGCAGTTCATTACAAATCTAGGTTGATAAAAAAGACCTAAACAAAACAAAATTCTGACAACTTCTGAATAGCAAGGCTATTAACACTTTAAAGTGTGGGTGTGTACAGGCAAGCTACTGTGACAAAAGTGTGAACTCAGTCAGCTAACTGCAGTAACTCCTGATGTGTAGGCTCCTTCCTTGCTATAAATATGAGGTAACTTTTTTGTCTTTATTCCAAAGTGACTGGCTTTCTGTAAATTCAGATGGTAGCTTCTGCAACAGAAAGTTAGAAGTAATCAGTTTATGTTGTGATTATCCACAGGGCTAATGAAATTAGCTGCTGCCATGCCAGGTTGGTTTTTTTCGTTGATTCCTTTGGAGACAGGCTCTACATCATTTGTCATAAAGTGTGGGGCCCTGTGATTAGACAGCTGGGACTATTTATTTACTCAAAGTTCAGCATGTGCTTGGCTCTTTTTCTGGGTCAAGATTAATCTGAGCAGCAGCTTCTGGGACTGAGTATACAGTGATATAAATTTCCTTCAGCTCATTGTAAATTTGCTTTACATGGCATAGGCACATTGGTGGAAAGGATACTGCATAATTTGCATCTATTTCCTATGGTATTTTATTCTTGTTAAAATGGAAATCTAAAATTGTTAAGGTAGTTGTTTTCTGCACAAGTCTGAGTTGTCATGTTAAGAATGTCTGTAATTCACTACTGTGGCAGTGTGCCTTGTTTTTAGAAGGACATGTATTCCTCTTCTGAGATGTTTCTGTCATTTATATATTTTTATTACTCATAAAGCAAAATAACAGCCTTACCTTTGAACTTTCTTCACTGTGATAGTGTGATCTTTGAAGAAACTTGTATAGCAGTAGTATGGAGTTTTGATTGAACTGATGAAATGGCTCAACTAGTATTCAGCGTGCTGTTGCACACAGAAGGGTAATGACATGAGACAAAGATCTCAAATCTCATTTTGTTGTGTTTCCTTATGCAACAGTGATTCTATTGTCTTCACAACTACATTAGAAGGCAGCAGTGAGACCTGTGCTCTAGTAGTGCTGCATTTCCTTTTATTGCTTTCAAAGCTGGGGGGATTTTTTTGTGCTTTTTTCAAAGTTAGCCATTGTTTTCTGGTTTAGAACATGAATAAATGCTTTAGTGATCTTTGTTTTCAAATTGGGATGTTTCTTCTTGGGTGTTGTTCAGAGATGCTTATTTTGAGGAGAGCTGCAGTGGATAATTGCATCTGAAAATATGAGGGGTGACCTACCAAACTTCAGGTGAGCTCTGAGACTCTGCATTCTCCTGCCATCGATTAGTTCCTGGCTGAATTGAGGAGAAGTCCTTTGGGTTACTTAACTTACCCATGCCCCCAGCTTTGTAGTTTCAAATATTCCAAGTCTGATGGTGGCCAGCACCTACAGCATCATTTTGTGCCCACTGCCTTCAGTGCTGTTTACAGCAGAGATGCAAAAGTGGGCATGAAATGCTCCAGAAGAGAGAAGGAAAAGGCATTTCTGCCTTTTATTTTGGAGGAAAATGTATAGCGAAAACATCATTCTGAATGATGTCAAAGTAAAAAGTGCTTAATCAGGTAGTATGAAAAAGAACCAGAACAACTCACACACACTATTTATTTATGATCTTTGTAAATACTTCCTATTTAATCAGAGAAATGAAATTTACTTTGGCTTGTAAGATTTAACAGGGCTCATGATGCTGAACTTTACCATTTGGAGAATTTAAATATTTGTGTTGCTTAGGTGGAAGGGGACAGTGTCAGTGGGATTAGTGACCACTGAATTTGATGTTAGCCAAATCCCTTTGCCTCCTGATTTTGCATTATATTTGCTTGGCTTCCATGGTGAGCAGAATACTCAATATGGTACGTACCAAAGACTGTACAAGCTATGGCATTTTTGGCTCTTCACAACGGCTTGTTGTTTAGGAAATTGCTTTTGAAAGTAACTTAAGTAAATACACAGTTTTCTACTGTGTAGAAGAAGATGAGTTCTGGAATATGCTTTGTCTGCATATGTGTTAAATGGGAGTGTGAAAAGAATCATACCCCAAACTTAGATAAGTTAGAAAAACTTCCTAGGTAGCTGTTTCCAGGAAAAGATACTTTTGGTCATGGAATTTTTAATGTTAGAGGACAGTGATTATCTGTAATCTGATGTGAAAGTCTAGCATACCCATTGCAGCAGTGCTGTACCAAACAATTGGTGCAGTGTAGGTCAGTGCTGATTTTTAGATCAAATGGTTTTGCTAGACAAGAGGCAAAAACTTCCTGTAGAGGTGGGGGCACTCAGCTGGGACCCTTGATGCTCCCGTCCTAGCTCATACACTGGCTATGTGCTTTTGGAAAAAAGGAGCAACACTCTTCCTTGCAGATGCTTGTGGCTACAGCACTCATGTTGCTCCTCATCAGTGAGAAGGAGGATTCGCACTCAGAGCTCCTACACCTTCCCTAGTGTAGAGCAAGGTCAGAAGGAAAACATTTTTTGAGAGCTGAAACACATGTCTTGACTTCAGCACTTTGTGTTGACTCTCCCTAGTGTATTCAATGTATGGATGTTCGTGAGTTCCAGTCTTTGGGTGCCCACTTTTCCCCGTTCATTGATTTCTGTAGCCAGGCACTGCTTTTTGGCTTGTGAAGAAGCTCATGTTACTCAGCAGCTGTGTTCCTGAAAGCAGGGAGTATTACAGTGTTGTGTGCTTCAAAACCTGAGTGGCCCGATTAAGTCTCTTTCAAAAACTTAACAGAATTTTGTTTCTTTCACCAGTAATGGGTTGCAATCTGTGTGCTTCAGCTGTTTTTCTCAGAGAACAGAGAACTTTTGAGAGCTCTGAAGAAAACTAGTCCTAACTTTCCATAAACAGTGATAAACTCTGAGCAAAAAACCCAAAATGTACGAGGTGGTTTCTGGATAAGGGACAATTAAGTTGGCTGGAATTCATCTGGATGGAAGAAGAAAAACTGTAGAGGGAAGGTACAGGAATCTATAAAACCATAGAATCATCGGATAATTCAGCTTGGAAGAGACCTCAGGAGCTTGGCAAATCCAGCCTCCTTCTTAAAGCAGGGTCCCTGGTGAGGTTAGGCCAGAATGCAAACAAGATCATGGGTGGCTGGAGAGAGTGGACAAGCTGCAGATGTTATTTGTTATTTCTATTTTAAGAAATGGGCATCATCAGGTGATACTAGGAGGAGGCCTGGCTCTTTATAACTGATGTACAACATCTGGATAACTTGTGGAGCTCTGTGCTATGGGAAATTCTGGATGCTTAAAGTTCAGTTGTGTTTAGGGAAAATGGAAAGAGAGATGAACTGAGTATTAGTAAATACATAAAAACCTTCCTTAGGCTGTACAAAGTTGGAGATGAGGTGGATGCTGAGTGGAAATAATCATGTATGCTGTCTAAATTGTAGCTGCTCTAGGCTCTCATTTTTGGCCTCTGTTAAGGACAGGATATGAATGTGGACTTTTGGTATGGCATAATTAAGTCAAGTGTATATTCCACCCCTTCTTCCCCCTTTTTGAAAACCTTCCTTTCATTTTACTGCTCCTGGCACTCCCCGGAGCCCTTCTACCAAAACACCTAGTTGAGAACACAGAAAGAGGGAAGAAGTTCTGGTTATGAATATTTTCTTTGTGATAGTCCTTTTTTACATTGGCCCCTATGTGGACTTTTTTTTTTTAAATTATCAAGACAGCATTGTTTTCATAACGCAAGTGAAAACAGTTTCAAAGACTGAAAATCCAATTTGAAAATTATATTGAAATTTGGGATTATTATTTACTCTGACAGACAGCTTTGGGGGTAATTATAACTGAATTTTGCAAAATGGAACACTGTAGGTATGCATGAGACACTTTAGATGATCAACCGATATGCAGTATTCTAAAACCTGGACCACTAATTGCATCTTAAATATTGATTTCTATTTAGTGCATAATAGTAGTTGCATGTGTGACAGATTTTTTTTTGTGTTTTCACTCAGGCAGGCTGTACATCCAAATGCTTAACAAAAGTGCGTTGTTATTGGTGGCTGAATGTGAATGCTTCTCCTCTAGTGAAAAATCTGGTGAAAAAGAGATGATACACATTTAAACGGGGAGCTGAACATATGTGGACAGTCAGCATTGTTGCAGAAGTCAGAAGACTCTTGCTTCTGGGACGAGGGTGTTTACTGGAAGAAACAGCGATAGTGTTGTGGGGGACAAGGCAGGGCTTTTAACCAACTGTGTCCTTTTTTTTTTGTAACAGAGGAAGGCTTCATAAGCTAAAACAAACTCACTCCTGTAAAAATGAAAGCAAACCAGAAAGTAAGTGAAGGCAGCATCCTTGCAGCTACTGTTACTTTCAAAAACGTCTTTCACACAGCTGTTCTTGTGAGTTGTAAGAACAATATCCCCAACCAGATGTGCTGCAGCAGTGCAAGGTAGAAGTACCAGACGCAGACCATGTACAGTCTGGTGATGGAAGTGACAGGACTTCCTACTCCCATTTTCTCTAAGTGTGAACTCTATCAGTGTCTTGCAGGGAATCTTGCTAAACATCATAGTTGGTTCAACAAGCACACAAAGTGCTTAAATTTTGCCACCTAGTTCTGGATTACATCTATGCAAACAGCATGTTGCAGTGCCAAGAATTCCTAAGACAGGAACTTCCAGAACTAAGGATGCCTCTGAAAACAGTATTTTGACTTCATATAATTACATTACAGGCTCTGTGCAGTGCATAAGATTGTTAATAATGAGCTGAAGGAATAGTTAGCACTAGCAGTGAGCATCAGTGAGCTGCAAACCACAAAACAGAGCTTTAAATGTTTTTGCATCCAGACTTAAAACGATAAACCCTCATTCAGTGCTTGAATTTTCCACCAGTTTTTGAGAACAGGGTCCTGACATATTGCATATTGTTTGAGAGAATATTAAAAAGTAGCAGACTCAAGCTTTTAACAGGAGTATCTTCTGTTTTCAGGAAGTTTAGTAAATCGTTTCCTTCTGGTTTTGAGTTTTTTTTAATCAAAGAATTGTTTGTAAATGCTAGGGTCCCCTGAGCCCATGACTTCTCAGAGAACAGAGGGATGTGCTTGTAAACAGCTTAATTTCATACCAGTTCAACTCACGTTCTGTAGCAACAGCAGTTAAATGGGATATTTTTCCTAGGAGCTTGTTATTTTCAATAGTTTGCACACACTTGGTCTTCCTTACTTGTAAAAAGGCCATAAAAAGGCTTACCAGCAATTTACTGTGTAAGCAGGGTGGACTGGAAGTGATTGTTATTTCTAGCTCCTCACCTGCTGTCTGGATGGGCTTAACCTGCTGGGTGAGAAGGGACTTTATGACCTCAGCTCGAGTTCAGCCATGAACGGGCATGTCTGTATACACACAGCCATTTCAGTGTGGTCCCAGCTGTTACCCTGTTATCTGAAGACAGAATAGTTAATTTCCTTGCTAGATTCTTCTGTGATGCTCATAAAAAAATTGGTGAATGCCTTGGGATGTTGATTTATGTATTCTCACAAACACACTTTTAAGACGAGGGGGTACCATGATCTTTTTTCTTTTTATTTTTCTATCCCCAGCTGAGAATACTTCCACTGAAAGATTACTGTTAAGTGTTTTCTAATTTGGGGTGCCTACTGTGACAGGCTATGGTCTTGATTTTCAGGCACTTTTTATATATTTGGAGTCCAGCTGCCATTTATTTTTGATCAGGAGGATTTGAGACTTCAGTCTTGAGCCCCCAAGCCAGGAGTCTGAATTCTAGCATCGCTAAATTAAGAGCTTCTCATTAGATTCTCTTTGAATGCACATAATGCCACGTGGGCTGCCACCTCTGAAACAAATGAGAAGAAGCAGCAGAATAACTCCCCTTTCCCCCCCAGGAACTCTGCTCTGTGGCATCTTACTGAAAACTGCAAGGAAGCTTAATGGAGCTAAATATCCACCCTGCAAACATTGCTACTGGAGCTAGCGGAGTATCTGCCTGCAGTAGGTTGTCATCCTCCACCATGTGAACCTGAACAAGAAAGACAGAGGGCACTTAGCCAGTGGTTTGCAGATATTTGCTGTAAGCAAGGCATGATTAGTTGTGGGGAGCTTGGCTTTTGTTCAGACACTTTGATCTAACTGGCACAGACTCTTTTGCTCGTTCCTCCTGCCCTTTTTGCTCTGAGCAGGCTTTGCCACAGTCCTACTGCTTCCCCAGTTCCTCAGCCCACTCCTGCTGACATTGTCTTACTTTGTACTAGTCTTCACTGATGTGGGATTTTTTGTCTCTGTGTTCTGATGGCATCCTCCAAAACCTCAGTCACCATAGATGACTGCATGGCACATTAAGTGAATCTTAGACTCCTTAGGAGATCTCAGCCTTTTGTAGTCTCACTGGCCAGATGCTCTCCACATCTGGCTTCTAATCATCTTAACTTCCCATCTTCAAATCTCCTTTTAACCAGTGTTCCCATTGCTCTTCATACCAGTCATGAAAACAGCACTGGAGAGTGAGTCCTGATCTGTTCACATTCCAAGTGAGTCCTCTAGACACCAGGCTGTTAAGGAAACTCTCCTTTTAGTTCTTCACACTGGAGCTGGTGTACTTGGTACACATGACTAGGTGCTCACAGGGCCAGGCAGGAGACATTGGGAGCTTCTGAGGATGTTGGTGGAATGACATGGCATGATCTAGAAAAAGAAGTTTGGTTTTTTTTGTTCTTTTTTTTTTTTTTAATCTGGTGTTTTCTTCTACTCAACAAAGTAGATGTGGTTAGTGTAGAAACCAATGAAAATGCTCATAGTTGACATTTTCCCATCACTTTTGTCAACAGAGAAAAACATCCAAATAAAATTATTACATCTTGAGAGAAAGAAAATAGAAGAGACTCTTCTTGTACATGCAGGCTGCTTCTTTCTTGAGCTTTTGCTAAGTGCTAACCACTTTTCTGCTTTTCTTCTCTTTATCAGAAAATGGAATCTATCTGTATTAACTAAAGGTAGTGACTAAATGGCTCTGATTAGGCTGGAAAACTAATATAATGCTAAGGTGACACAAACATGAAGGGTTTGTAGCACAGACTCAGTATAGGCAATTAATTGTTGTCACTGTGAATGACTTTCTGTTGTCTCTGGTAGACCGCAGTTCAACAACTATATGGTTATAACCATTCCTCAGCTTCAAAATATCTATTTACTTTTGGAAGTGATTTTTCTCAGTCAAGGTCTAACTATTTCTCTTTTCTTCAGTATCTTAAAGCTGTAAGGGGAATAAATAGTAGCCTTCCTTGTAAGGTCACTTAGAAATAAAACTAATTTGTTGTAAATTGTAATGTTAGAGACAGAAGACATGTTTTAAGATCATAGTTCACCTTCCTGCTAGGGCAAGATTATCCCTTGCATTATATTTTCTAGTGCTTCTCACAGTTTAATTTAAAAGCTTGAAGGCAGGTCTGGCACATTCTTTGGAAACCTCTCTACGACTTCTTGCTCTTCAGATTTCCTCTCGGCATTAATCCTAATTTTTCTATTTCAAAATGTCAACTCCTATAAAACCCTTTCCTATTTCACTGTGTGCTGTTGGGTCCAAAAGCAGGAATTGCTATGTGACTCTCCGTAACCCACAGAAAGGAATTGTTTTGATGCAGTACCTATCTGCAGCAGCAGTGATTTGGAATCAGGACCTGGAGATGTTCCTCCTGCCTTGCTTGGCACTGGAGATGGTGAGATGTGAAAATCAGTGTGATCCTCTTTATTTGGAGAGCCTAAATCGACTTTTTTTTTTTTTTTAATAGTGTTCAATTTACCTGTGTTATCAATCCATTTTATATATGCATCTTTCAGGTTTACCTCAGAAGTATACACTGGATCATTTTTGTAATTGTTTTCTGAAACCAGTCTAACCTTTATTTTCCATGATGCTAATAAATCCTCTGTGATCTTATTAGGCTGTGCACAGTTGTCTTTATGTTACTGTCTTCTGCACATACTGCCCCTGCATATAGTGCCTCTGCCAGCAAAGTCTTACAGGGCTCCATCCACAAAACAATACAATGTAGTTTTTTTTGTGAATTTGGTGTATATTCCTTGGCAAGTGTTCACCTCCTATGACAATTATTTTTGTGAATCCAATTTGCCTTTGGTTGTAAGCAAAATTTTGACTTTGGTTGTAAGTGATTACTGTGCAGGAAGAACACTGCTGTCATAATTTGCTAATGTTTAAAAACAACCGTGGGAAACTTCTCTGGGGGAAGCACCATAAAAATGTGAAATTGTATGGCTGGCTATGGTTTCTCTCATCTCAGGTTTCCCAATCATGAAACAATTAAGACAATTCAATTTTTGTATGTTTTAATAGGCATAACTGTTTAAATAAGTGATACTTTGCTGGTGATTTAAAGTAGGTCAGGAGCTGAAAGTTTAGATATATAACAAATGAAGAAAATTATATTTCTGAGGAAAAAATTAAGTATTAATTGTTTCTAAAATTTCATACTCCACTGTGCATAATATACTTTAAAAAAAAAGCTCCCTCCCCCAAAAAGCATTTCTGCAGTCTTTTGCTGCATATTTTGCAAAGATCAGAATAAGTTCTTAAAAAATATCTCTTCTTATTATGTGGAATATGAAAATAGTGCTTGTAATCTTTTCCAGTGTTTTCTGTAATAAAAAGGATTGAGTAGTACCATTTTGTTTACACATAATGAATATCCAAACATGGATATGGACTGAAATCCGAGGTGGCTGAACATACAGTCCTTTCTGAGGAAAATAAATTTACATTCAATCAAAAAAGAAAGAATTTCACTCCAGCACCTGATACTGAGAAAGCCTCATGCCTGCAGCTCCCCCAGCACAGTTCTGGCTAGGCCGAGATGCTCGCTTGTTCTTTTGGGTTACATTTTCTGTTGCCCCTCACAGCATAGGTTTTGACTGTGAAATGTATTCCTCTCCCTTATTTTATAGGACTGACTGTACTATCACACAGTGTCATTGGAAAATTCAATATTCAATCGGTGATTAAAGGTTGTGTTTTCAAATGTATTTGTTATTTTCCTGCTCTTTTTAGTTGGTTCTCAAGAATCCTTTATAGCTGTTAGAATCTTTTGGGGTAGGGCTTCCTTTCTGAGAAGAACTGGTTTGCAACCCTTGGCCACTTCCACCACTGAAAACATTTTGTGGAAGGAGAAAGTGATTCTGCTGTGATTCAGGGGAGGGCCTCCCTAAAGGTGTGTTTCAACTGTGGTTTTCATTAATTCTTACCTGACACTGCACTGAACGTGCCTTATTACTCACAAAAGCTTCTGAGTTTGTTGGGACGTGCCTTCATCTCATGCTAAGCTATTTGACTGCAAGTATAATTCAGAACACTGCATCTTCTGGCTGAAGGCCACCATGCAAAGTATAAAGAACCCAGTGCAAATCGTCAAGTACTGGTAGTCCTCCAGCATTTTCCTCAGAAAGTCTTTGCAAGGTACAGTCAGTCCTCTGAAATCTGCAATGGATCTTTCCGGTCTTTATGCAGAAACCCCATGGATTATGCTCCAGACACAGTGAGTCCATGTAGAAATGCTGGATACATTCAGTAGTTCAAATGCAGTTATAAACCCAGGCTTTGCAGTAGGGATTTTCAACCTGTGGAAGAGTATATGGTGAAAATGTAGATTCATTTTGAGAGGAAGATGGACAAGATTTTGAAGGATAGTGCTTAACAGAGGAGAAAAGAGAACAGTAGGGATGTTAGGAGAAGACAGGATGGTTATGAAAGGATAGGGCAGGGTGAAGACAGACATAAAAGCTGCCCTTCAGTTTAGATTTTGAAATGTTTCAAAGTAAACAATTCCATTTCCTATTTTATGGCTGTTATCGATCTCATTGAGCAAAATGTCATCTCTAAAACAAAATTTTTTAAAGCTATACTGACGTACCATTAGAAAATAAAGATTAACATTTTTGAAATCATAGCTGTCACACATCTGCAATAAATAACCTATATCATAGCACCAGATATTATCATTCCCCTCTAGTTTTATTCGGTGAGTCACATTACATGGTGACTTTGACCAGCACCAAGTGTGCCTTGAGACTGTGTTCTTCCTCAAATTCTTAATTCACTTTCCAGAAGAATTATAGGGGTTAACTGCATACCTCCAGCAACAAGTTTCCATTATGAGGGGATGCAGTTAAATAGTTGTGATTGATGAGGGATTATGTATCAGTGAGAAGCTGGCTGAGCCTCTTAACCACTTATTTTCTCATCCTTTATCTTTCAGGGGTTTAAAGATGCAGAATTGTAAGCAAGGTTTGACACATTTTGGGCATTAACTGAGATCCATTGGGTCACGCTTTTCAAAGCATTTTGTTAGGAATATTGAGCAATTGATTTTCTCTGGAAAACCCTAGGATATCTTCATACTATTGCCATCAGTATGATCCAATTCTGCTCTCCACAGAAATTCAGCAGGAGTGCAATTTAATGAGACCAGTGAAAGGAATCTGACTGCTCTATTTATAGCACACTAATTGATCAGGGTAGCCATGGTAGGAGGAAACTTCAGAGAAAATCAATGCGGTATCAAGTGAAAGTAGCACACGAGCCTTTAAAGGCAGCTGCGTGAAAGCCAGTTAAGAATGAATTTATTTGAAGATCCATGGGAACATCTTGGACCATGTGTGTTCTTGCTTTAAGTTGTAGGAATGAAGTCAAACTAAGCAGCATCTTACATGCAAGGTGAGCCTTACTATGTATTTTTTTCTTCATCCTCTTGATACTCTGTCCCATTAAATCTTCTTGGTGGATGGTTTTAGTTTCATATGTGGACTGTAAATGTCTTCTTTTAAGAGCTCCCCTTTGACAACCTTACCCTTTTTTTGTAATAAGGATGGGAGCCACACTGTGTAGCAGAACTGCAGAGCCTCTTGGCTGCGTGTCCAGCACTCGGGCACAGCACCAGGTCTCATGGCTTTCACTTAAATGCAGGGAGAAGATGGTCTGTCTGCCTCCATTCTCCTTCCTGTCATCAAAATGCTTGTGATCATAGTAGATACGTAAAGCATAACTGTTTGTACTCATTGCTAGCGTTTCTTAAATCTGTGTAATGGACCTTTGCTTCCTCCTCTAATTTCATGTTTTCCTCATGAAACCTGCTAAAGTCCTGAGCAGCCCCCTATTCACCATCCCTGAAAATTACGGTTTTGTGGCAGATATTCTCCTTTACTGGGTGTATCTCCATGCTATGGGCTGACTGACCACCAGTACATTGCTTTTGGGCTGCTGTAGGAAGATGAAGCAAGCAACAAACTACCATGAAGGCATTTCAGCAATGACTTGTTTCAGAGAGAGTCAGAGGGGGAACAGATGTAGACTTTGGTTACTTTGAATGTGCTTTTTGGTCTTGTCTACATAGACTAAAGTTTTACCTCTTCTCTGAAGGATGGCAAACATGGCAATGATTACAGGCAAAGCTGTCCAGGCTGTCAATATGCCTCCTTTCCTTTAATGCTTGAATGTGCTTGCAATTAAATGAATAAAATCTTGTTTCGTTTTATGGCATGTGGGATGCAACAGTTAGATTCTCTTTCTGAGGAAGGATGCACATTGTTTTTTTTCAGTAGGATGATTAAAGGCATGGCATCATGAAGTAGATGCATGAATAATTCTGTTTTTCTGCTGCTTCATAAGAAAGGAGTAAATAATCTACACTTTCCATGAACAGTTAATTTCTGTAGGCTAAATTTATTTAACACCGATGGCTTAGCATATTAATGGTGCTGCATCTTCTGTTCATTCAGTTTTGAGCCTATGTAGTGGCATGGAGTTGTGGCTTAATTAGCTAGATGAATAATGTCAGAAATATTGTCAATTATCAATACGGTCTTCATCTTTCTTTAAGCCCCTACTGGGAATCCAGTTCCCAATGACATCAGCAGTTGCCTTGGTGAATGTTCATAAGCTAGTCTTTAATCTTTCATTAAATCACAGGCCAGGAAAGCAGACATGAGGACTGAGATGAAAAAATGTGCATCTGCAGCACTGATGTCTTCCCTGAAAAACAGGAAAGGCGCGCTTCTGTGTTTTTGGAAAAAAAAAGAGAATTTTCTGTATTGGTGAGCACACTCAGCCATTTCTATTGCCTGAGCAACACCATGCCAGGAGAATTTGCAGAATGTAAACAGAGGTGAGATGTGTGGGGCTTGAGAGCAGCTGAAATCGAATATGACAGGGCCTGAATATGATGAATGACTCAGCTCTGTCGTGTGCAAGGTTTGACAATGGAGGTAAGGCCAGCAAGTTTAGGACCTCTTTCTTCCTACATTGAGCTTTAGCTGGACATTTCTTAGAGCAACACTCTGCAAGTTTAAGTTATTGTATAGAGGGGCACTGGAGAGATCTCCATGTGAGCTACCAGCACAGAGGTGATGTGTGAACTCACACTCAGACTGACTCATGGGAAAAAAAAGAATGGGACAGAAGGCAGAGTACTTTGGGGCCCATGTAAAGTGGGGTGGGTCTTTTGAGAAACAACTCTGAGTTGGGAGGGCAAATAGAAGCTGAGTTGTTACTGACAAGCCCCCAAGTGTTTGGTGTACTGAGCTGCGACTGGAAGAGTAGAAGTACCTGTGTCATAAGGGACATAAACGTGCAGTATAAAGCTTTTGTTGTGGAACAGCTCCCCAAAATAGCAGTTTGAGCCAATATGTAACTGTCTCATTATTTTGTCTAATAGGAGAAAATTATTCTTCCCCATGAAGCTTAATGTGCTTATGTCATTACAGCATTGTGTCTCTAAGAATGCCAACATAGGAGCTGTTACTGGCACAGGATTTCATTTCTGCCCAGGTCTTGGTCTACCAAGGTCTTGATATCTGTCCTATAGATACCTATCTGTCCTCTCTCTGTTTGTCCTAAATCAGTCCTGCCTCCTGTATGGGACCAGACGCTGAGCTTCCCTGTGTTTGTTCTCTCAGTGCCTGCTTTTGGGGTAAAGGAGTCCAATAGCAATGTTTTTTCCTAAAGTAGAAATGGGAAGCCATAATTTTGTGTTTTGCAAATGGAAAAAAAATAAAAGAGGCAGGGAACAGACATACAACTGCTTTGTTCTATTTTGCAAATACAGTAATTGAAAAAAACACAGAAAATAGAAAAGCAGAATCTGGAGGATCTGGTTTTTTGTGGTTTTTTTTTACAGATTGTAAAGTTGGGATTGATTTCCTTTAAGGTTATGAAGTCTTGCTCACAAATCTTTTATACATTCCCTGAGGCATTTTATTCCTGGAAAGGTTTTTGACAATTTAAAATTAGTCAGAAGAAGTACACTGAGCTGTAATTTATGTTGCCAGGCATTATTACCCAAGGCCCTGCCTTCTCACACAGAGCACACAGGTGAAACTGCAGAATAGAATTATCTTTGCCCAAGTCACAAAAAGAGAGGCTGTGAGAGTACTCTGTCATGTTTTCCTACCAGCACCAAGTTCACACTTATGTCCTTGAAAAATACCATTTGCTTGGATGACAGACTGTCACAGGGCTGGGACATAGGTTATTGCTGTGAGATGAGAGCCTTTTGGCGTTCTTCTGAGTCACTGGCACCATCTGTCCCTCTTCCTGAGGTAAGGCCGGATGGAGCGAGTGGAGCCCTGGCATGCTGTTCAGCTTTTTATTTGGCATTCCTGACCATGCATCCATCGCAGTCCGATGGGGGTTTGATTTGGAGTAACTTGCTTTGTTCCATTTTCTGCAGGGAACCCCGGGCATAATCTGCTTTGACTCACATACTGTATTGCAGGAGACGTGTTTTGCTTCAAAGCAGATGGTTTCAAAATGAATATTTTTTGCTATTAGTGCATCATATTGGGCCAGGTGTTGCTAGCTTCTCTCACCCCTCCTTGTTCAGAACCTTGATTTTCTTTTCAACACATGATAAAAACATAGAAGGGAATTCAGTCAGGATTCACATAGATCGCAGTTCTGGTCAGCGAAATAGTGTCAGCCTGGTTTCCCTTGTGCTTTTATTAGGTGGGTGACACGTTCCTGTCTTTTCTCTCTCGGGTTTGATCCTTTCAGCATGGACTGAAATTAACAGCCCTGGGCTCATCAAACCCATATTGATTAAAAAAAACCCCAGCCCTTAGATAGATTAACTTTCAGGCAGCACAAAATCTGGCGGTAGGGTGTTAAAGATAACTGGGTCAGGCTCCCCACAACAGTGTGTGTAGAAAGGCATGGTAAGTGTTGGTCTTGCAGAAGAAGCTGTGGTGTTGGAGAGAGCAGGACTTTACAGATAAACCCGGGGCTGTGAGTTTGCTGGCTGAGTGCTTCGTGAGGATCACTGCAACACTAGTGAAAATAAAAACTGAATGAGTTTGAGCTCAGTGCTGTTAGTCAGCTTTCAGACAAGTAGTAGTGACAGGTGAGGCTTGGCAGTGGAAGACACGAGTTGAGGTTATGTGCATATTGGCACAGGAATGACACTGGAATTCTCCTATGAAAACAGAGTTCTCTAGGGATAATGTTCAGTGTGAAGTGAGCGAGGAATAAGCACTGAAGTCTGTGGGATGGTGAAAGGTGACCCACAGAATTGAAACCTGGGGAGGACAGTTGGCATGGATTAGGGAGACTGGGGAGAAGGCAGAGAGGATGGATAATGCTGCAACTGAGGGCATCCTGTTTCTTGAGCATTGACTGTAAAACAGAAATGGGATGAGCAGCAGGTTATTTTAGAATGAAATGTACTGTAATGCATTTATATGTTAACGAGAAGGAGCAGGAGGGGTGAAAATAGGAACTGTCACTGCAAGAAAATGTTATCAGGCATAGAATTAGAGGAGTTGGTGCTGGAAAGTCAAATTTCCATGTTGTTTCCCAGGTAACAGGTGAGTTTGTTGAGGCTGGGAGATGTCCAGGCTGTGGGCTGTGAAGTGGGGCTTGGGGATAGAGGCTCACGTTTGTGTGTGCCATTCCTTTTGCACGCATTTTCAGAGTCCTAAAATAGATCTAATTTCCCTTAGTGTTACATAAGAGTGAATCAAACCCAGCTTTTAAATCTCTTTAATTAGTGTTAACAGTCAGATTTCCAGTTAACACATTTAAAGTAATGAATGCTACTCTCCATCCTTGCAGAAAAGGCTCAGTGGTTACCTGCAGTGAGTGTACAGGTGACTTTCACCAAAACCTATTTCCTCTTGAGCTAAGACAAGATGTTCAGTGCAGGAGGTCCAAACTTTCCCATCCATAATGCTGATGTCTTTCTGTGTCTTTATGTTTTCTCTTTTTTCTCTGTGCCCATCTTCATGCTCCTGCAAGCTCTGGTGCAGCCCCCTGCGCTTCCAAAGCCCTGTGGCTTTGGAGAGTTGGCAGCGATCGCCTGTCCGTGGAGATCATCAGAGTTGGTGTCAATTTGATGTGGATTTAAACAAAGCTAGGCCTGCCAGGTTGGACAGAGGGTTACTTGCTTGAATTTCAATATTTTGACTTCTGGTTTGATTCTTGCTTCAGGCATTATTTCAGATCTCTCATTTGAAGGGAAAATATCTTCCCTACCTGGCTGAGAGCCATATCCAGGGCAATGCAGTATGATCCTCGCTGGGAATGCTTTTCATCTGCAGCAATTGTAGGTAATGCACATACTTGTGCACATGCTTTGATAGAAAATAGCATCTGTACTTGTTATTGCTTTGTGTGGTACTGAAAAGCACATGCCAGTTTGATAGGTATGGATCAGGGAACAATCATACCTTGTGTGGACTATTCAAAACTATACACAGCCTGCTGATCATGCAACAATACTTATATTTTATAAACTTTGTGCTGTATTGGAATACACATCGTAAGGTCTTTGCACTGATACCGAGTTATATTAATCTGTCAACACTTGTTTAACAATAGTGTTGCAGAAAAGATAATTAATTTTTTTGCAAACACAGCTACATCTGTATTTATGTTAGTGTCAAAGAAAACCAACACAATGAGGGAGAGTTTTATTTCAAAAGCATAAAATGCTTGTAAATCAATTTTTTTTCTCTGTGAAATGCAAAACCATGCAAAGGTCTTGATCACATTTTTTTATTTACTATGAATTCAGCTTGTCTGTTAGCCCAGCTCCTATTCCCACTGGGGTCATGCTGTTCACCCTGCTGATGAAAGGGAATAAGTTGTTTTTATTATATGCTTATGAAGCGTCTTACACAGAAAAAGCATTCAGTAGATACTCAGTAGTGGAGAACTGTTTTCAAACAGGTACGTTGTTTTGAAAAAGGAGAATCACATAGCCCAGATGAGTTACTCTTTAAGACTATCAGAAATAGTTATTATCATCAACATTTACAACCCTGCATGTGGATTTTATTTACTTCAGCTCTGTTGGTTGTGTTCTCAGACTGGACTTGATTCTCACCTGATGCAGAGTGCAGCTCCTCAGAGGCAGTTATGTTGCTGTAGCTTTGGTTCTCCAAAACCCATGCTTGCTCTCACCAGACCTGCTGATCAGTGAGCTCTGGTGTGTCCTTCACTTGTAACTGATACTCAGATCTGGGCTCTCCTCTCTCACTTTCCCCATATACCAAATGTTGTTACTGATCCCATGGTTCTTGGTTGAAACCTTTGAGTCGCCTGCTGAGTTAATTGGGAATATGGACAGAACTTAATTAATTAATTAATTATAACTTAACCATAAATATAAATGGCAGTGCAGTACATTGCTCAGTGCTGTTGAAAAGCAACGGGGATGCTGATGACTTGATAGCTAAGAAAGTAATAATGATGCATATTTTGCATGGAGAATTGTTTATATCTTGCAGCCATTTCTAGTCACCATTTCTGACTGTACAGAATATGGACAATAACAATTTCAACAGAGGTGGTATGAACAGAAGCATTTGTGTGATTTTACTAATTTTAGTAAAAAAAAGCTATTCAGTAGAGATGACTGTAGTGGACAAAAACATCTCTCAGGACTCCTTAACATGTATTTACACAATAGTCCTCATAGTGCTTGAGTAGCCACTCTGTTTAATTAATGGTATTTAAAAGGTTTAATCTGTGTAATGAATAGAATTTTAAAAATCCATAGCTAACATTTGAAAGTGAATATACTTGTTTTGTATGAGGCACAATAATTTAAAATTGCTTCATGTCTTCCTGAGTTTCTTGCTGGTTTATAATGGGCAGCTGTCAGTGGAGAACCTCTCTAAGAGAGTATAACTATGTACTAATAAAACAGACATGGCCAGGGCTGCTCTACGTAGCAGTACATAGCTGTAGTGGCTATGTCCTGACTATTATTATTCTTGTTAGCCTAAGCAGATTGCTACACTCAAAGGACATTTTGGAAGTGGTGCTTGATTTCTGTTTACCTTCCAAATTGTTTGGGAGAGGGACGGTGGCTATGACTTACTCTAACGGTTTCACAGTATAGATAATTGAGTTTCTCCTCCATTAATGTTTCTGAATGCTGTTGATTGTGCAGTATAGACACTGCTTGGGATTTTGCAGAATGTTATTTTGTGTATCTTGGTATTTCTTATGGTACATTTTATTAGGGAAAGGCCTGTCTCTGTAGTCAGAAATGATGGAGTACACCCGATAGAATCAGATTAGTGCAAGCCCACAGTGAGTTCGAGTGAGCGAGCGGTATGTGAAGAACTTTGCTTTGGAGATCTTTGCACTCACCCCTGCAGGCTGGTGTAGCAGGACTGGAATGTCACAGAGTTAGCTGAGCTCGTCAGACCCACTTGCTATTAACTCTCATAACATTTGTAGTGATGACACCATCACATCTTGCATCGGATAAGTTGTCGTGTCTGGTGTTTTCCAGTTCTTGATGACACTTTGAGGCAGTAGAATGCTGCTGTAAAAATGCTGGAGTCAGCTGAAAGTATAGAGAGAGTTTAGATAGGCAGAATGAGATTCCTCAAGTTGTTATTTGACCAAGTCATTGAGGTTAATGCTTCTCCGTCTACAATGGCACTGTGGGACTTTATACAACCAGAAGTGGCCAAGACCTTTTGTTGCTTCTTTCCTGCCGAAACCTGGCAGCTTCCGTGAGCACACCAACTGTTCAGTTGTGCTGGAGCTTTGGGGCAAGAGTTGAGCTGGAGGAGAAAAACCAATTACTGAAGTGCCAGCAACCATTGGGTATCACTTTGAGTTCCACCTGGAGGTTATTCTGCGTGGTCTCACTTTGCAGGTGAGATCTGTCACAGTCACAGGACTGGGCGATGAAATTTGCAGCAGTGTAACAGCTTAAAATAACAAAGCAATCTGTTTACTGAGGGTGTCTTGGGACACACAGGATTGTGTTTGTCTGTGATTTATTTCACCACATAACTCTCCATATCAGATCTGCATGAAATTCAATTTCTTATCCTGGCATGAGCTTGTGTTGTGTATGAACATAGCAAGTGACAGAATGACATCTGTTAGAATAGCTCCAAGATGCTGCATTCTTATCCACAAAAAACAAAGGCACTATATTGTTCTTTTACAAAATTAAACAGAAACATTATAACCTATGACTCTACATCCCTGCTAAGAAGAATCACAAATTTTCCATAAAGACAAAAAGAAAATGTTTATGTGAAATGTCTCCCTTCTAGAGATTTTTTTATTTGAAAAGAATCAAATGGGTCAAAACAGAAGTATTTAATTTTGGGAAAGCTGCCAATGTTGAGTGGAGCATTCAGACACCTCACATCCCCATTTACCTCCAGGCTGTATCTGTTCCTGTCTCCAGGAGAGACTGTTGTGCAGTGTAGGAAAAAATATTTCAACCAAATAACATTGTCTTTGTAAGGAAATGGAAGCTTTGAGCACTCAAAGTACAGCTCCTAGGGCAGTAGCAATAGCTAGCAAGCATTCTGAGATAATTTCCCCCCTGCTTTTTTTTTTTACATCTACCTTCCTTCCCTTCCTCCATCCAGTGAACTCAAATTCTAAGGTAGCCTTTGCTTTTTTGTATACTGGCAGATTTAGCTGCTGCATTCTTGTCATAGAACACTTAAATATTCATGCTGCTTTTAATTTTAGTGCTGAAAGACTGTAGTGGATACGGTGATGCAGGAATTTGGGCTCAGAAAATGGAAGATTTTTTAATGCTTCGGCTACGCATGAAGATTTATCAGCCAGGCTCCAAAATGAGCAGAGCTGACTGGAGTACTGCTTTAAATTATCTATTTCAGTAAATACACAGCCAGGATCTTTAAATGGCTAAGCATACAGCTGGTGTCTGATATCTAGAATGTGGCTGGAAGTGTTGTTTATTCAGGATGAGAACAGGTGCTATAGGTCTGTAGTACTGCACTGTACGCATATATATACACATCAGCAAATTTCTTTGTCTGAATTGCCAAAAATTAGGTTAACAAAGAAACATGTTAAAAATGATCTTATGGTTATTCCAGGTTGGATTTAATTACATGTAAGGAAATTTAGATGGTTTATCTGTGTGTTTCCTATTTCCCTATCTGCTGGCAGTAGGGATCCCGTCCCCTTATTGCCAGCATCAGACTGATTAATTGGTGTCTTGCTTGATCTGTTTTCCTTTTTGTTTATGTATAACTTATTCTAGTCCTTTCCCTTTTTAGTGTGGTAGCATCAAATTTGCTCAAGGTCTGTGCACTAATGTGGATTAAAAGTCAAGCAGCAGCAGCTCTAATACATAATTGATCTACCAGTAGGGCACAAAGAACTGATTCTGGTTCCTAGATAGGAAATGCCTTTTTTGTCCTATGCTGTTAGCCTGAGCTCTTAAATCTATGTTAATCTAAAGTGAATAGGCTACTGGAAATTGACAAATTATCCATGTTAATAATTTTTAACAGATTAATTTGATGTTTGAGGCATAATGATTTTTTTTACACAGACACACATGCACTCTGTTTGCCATGTTCCTTTTAGATTTCAATGCAGTTCTGTTTGGTGAAAATTGAAAATATCTTATGTCTAGAAAATGTGGTACATTTTGAGTCTGTATCTGCCTCTTGCTGTGACCCCACACCTGTTAATACCTAACAAAAGATTTTGCTTGCTTAAACTATTTTTTTGTACAGGTGCAAGAGCTTTGTGACATGGTCTCCACAACAGCCCGGTTTGTGAATGGATAGGTTGGAAGAGGCCATGTCTGCTCATATTAGCATTGGCTCTGATTTTATTTCAGCTTGTCCTGTATTGCTGAGGAATGACTGTTGACTGTTCAGTTAAGCGGAGGTCAAAGCTTGTTTGAGGTTTAATGTTTATTGATATTCTCACTGAAATGAGGAGTTTTGTATTTTCAGCCTCCTTCTGAGGTACACACGGTGGTCACAGCAGGGGCCTTTACAGCTGTGGCATGAATGACAAGTGGGTGACAGCTGCACAGTTGTGGGACTAATAGCATGGATGCACTGGATAGCATGGCTTGTGTGGGGCTAATGGATGGGAAGCAAGAGACAGCCAGCAGGGTGTCTCTGCCTTCCATTAAGTCCACTCACGCCTACCATATGCCATCATCCCTGTACTGGGGTTTTAATTCTCTGGTTAGCATCAGCCATTAGCACTAGAGTGACAGTAGTAGAGGAAAGCAGAAAATTTAAGCCATGCTGTAGAAGAGGATTGCAAATCAGAATGTGGCCAAATCAGAAAAGTAGAATGGAAGGAGAGGGGAGAGGATCTTTTTGCACATATTCTTATGCGTCCTGGGAAAAATAGGTTACACAGTTCTAGTATATTGCATTGGAGTTAAGATGCTACAATTTGAATAAGGTTTTAACAGCAGAGCAATAAACATTTTGCAATCTCTAGTTACAAATATCTGAAGATGTTACTTATGCAAAAACAATATCTTGGCAAATAATGCTATATTTAGAAAAAGACATACTTTCAGATGCAACCACCCTTTATTATGTTGATAGAGCTAAGAGCAGAGCAGCAAATTGTCAGTTTCAAAATGGAAATTGAACTTCTTTCCTAGAGGTTTCATTAATGAATGGAGTTAATTTGACTATTGCTGACTTTCCCTGGTCTGTGAGCTGTCTGTGTTGCCTTCTGACATTTCTGAAAAGCTGGGCTCACTGGTGGGTGCCAGAAGTGGGGAGGCTGCTCATTCCCAGCCTTTGGAAACTGAACTTGTTCAGTGTTGTGTAGACAGCTTGGCAGTGGCTACGTTTTGCAATCCTGGTTCAGAGAGTGTGATGCATGAAATGTCAGGATTTGCAGGTAAGGTAAGCCTTCATTTAGGTGGAGTAAGCCGAGCACAGTTTTGACAATCACTTGTGAAGATGAGTGACCACAGGCAAGCCAAGAAGCTTGAGTACCTTACATAGGGTAAATATTAACATTTACCTGCAAATCAGTTTTTAATTGACTTTGAGAAGTCTATCATCACGCTGGTTACTTTTGCTGGTGATGAATTCAAATATAGCACAACTTTGGTAAGTGATTTGAAAAATACTAGGTAAAAAGACTATTTAACCTCAGTGATTTTATATTTTTCATCAGTATCTGAGTTGATTAGAACTGTGTGTTCTTATATCATTTCCTTATCTTCAGAAGGACCCTTCTGTGTTTCAGTTTGTTCCCATGGCTTCTGGTTTTATCACTGGGCACCACTGAAAAGAGCCTGGCTCCAGCATCTTACACCCTCCCTTCAGGTTTTCATGTACGTTGCTGGGATTCCCGAGTTTTCTCTCCTCCATGCTGGACATTCCCAGCTCTCTCAGTCTCTGTCCTTATGAGAGATGCTCCAGTCCCTGACTCATCTTCCTGGCCCTTTGCTGGACTGTGTCCAGCGTGTCTCTGTCTGCTTCGTGCTGGGAAGTCCACATTCCAGACAGTTTCAGAGTTGAGTTATTTTCTCTATGGGTATCGATGTGATGTGAACTGAGGCCACTGTTATTTTCTTTTGCTGAGAATACATTCACATGGGTTCCACTTTTATCTTAGCAAGAAGACATCTGCATTTCTGAATTTGATCTCCCAACTCCTTGCATACGAATTTTCAAGAGTTTCCAAAGTGTGATTTTAGGAGAGATCCTACCATCACATTTTTTCATTACTGGCATATTCTGATAGCACAGCAAACACATTAGCCTTGTCCTAGATATGTATGATAAAACATGTAACTATTTATTTTCCCAGTTGTTGCTAATCTCTGTTTTTACTGGAAGTTTTCCTCCATAGAAGCCAGCACAGAGACACCCATGCTTATATGGCCTTACAAAGACACGGGGTTGACGTCTGAGGTTAGAATTCAACAACAGTGATTTATGGTCCTCTAGAGTAATAACTTGAATGACAGTTCTCCCTCAAGCTATATTGAAATTCCCTGGACTCCCAGGCACATTTTGCATGTGCGTACCACCAGCAGTCGTTCAGGAGTGCAGAAGAGGGAAGCTGAAGTGGAGTTAGCATGTAGGCAATCATATCTTTTCAAGCATCTTTGTAAAGATAAAGTGTAGCTGAGCAGTTCAGACTGAGGCTTTCTTTAAAGCTGAAAGTCTGAAGTACATCTTCATTCTGTACTATGACAAAGACATTTGAACACTTTTTGGAACTGGAAGTAGATTTGTCCTGTGGGGAACTGACCTCTTGAAACTATGTGTGCTGCATAGTTCATGATACCTCTACTCTTAATAAAATATAATACTTGTTAATGGATCTCACGTCAGTTATTCAATTTCCCCAGTAATTTAAAGCTTAATTATGCTGCATTCTAGATCTCAGTGGCTGTCCTCAGCTGATTTTTCTTAAATCACTATCCCTCCAGTTTTACTGTTCAGTTCAATTCTCAGGACTGTCATTTGCATGGAGTGACAGATTAAAATTGGATGGCTAAAATGATTACGACTCTTAGTGCTTACTGCAGTGATGGAGATGAATTCCCCATAGTATTGGGAAACATATGGCTCATGAAATAACTCTTGAAATACTATAGTTTTCAGTTTATTGTATTGTTGTAAATTGAAACTTACAGTGGGCTAATCCAATTTTAATGCATCTTGTCTGAAACTGAGAGTTGTGTTTTTGGAGGAGCTTTGGATAGGAAAATTGTAGGCATCAGTTTCTCCCTCTGTTTCCAGGGGAGAAAAAGTGGATATTATGTAGGAGAAATGGTATCTTTCAACTCAGTAACTTACTGGCACTGCATAGCTGTGCAATGCTATTTGAAAACATGCATTTTTGCCTCTGTGCAGGGTCTTTGTTCACATTATCCATCTGCAGACCTGTGCACCCCATTGCCTGGACAGGTTCAGATCAGCTCCTTGCAAATTTTGACAGAAGCCAATCCTGAACTGAAAATCCTTAGGCTGGATGTGGTTCTAGGAGATTGTCAACTGGGATGATACGCGAAATTATTTGGAAGGTACAAGATTTGGTATTTATTTACCCTATTTCAGTTTAGGTCTGCAGAATCAGTCTTGGCATGTGACTGTAAAACATGGGTTCTTCATGCAGGAATACTTTATATTTTTCCTTCCCAACCTTCCTGTGAAAATTTTGAAAAGGGGCTAGAGAGGGAACAAGATGAATATGTTTTTCTCTTGTGCATCATAGTAATTTCTTGATGTCTCTCCCTGAATTACTTTTGAATTTAATCTCTTCTGCTCCTCACTTTTATCTTATTTCTATGGTTTCTGCTTGCCTTGTTTCTTTCAATCCTTGTCTTAACATTATCTGAAAATTCCCCTTCCTT
Source organism: Struthidea cinerea (assembly GCA_013397865.1). Lineage (NCBI taxonomy): Eukaryota > Metazoa > Chordata > Aves > Passeriformes > Corcoracidae > Struthidea > Struthidea cinerea. Next base: position 701,257 of record VZTI01003670.1, read on the forward strand.
CCCAGGTTCTGTTTAGCCTACTCACATTTGGAAGTGGTCAGGTACAAGGAAGGGGCTAGATACTGATGCTCTGATAGCTACTGAGGCTCCTTCTTGAAACTACCTCAGGCCCATGGGAAGCTTTCTGCATGATGAAAAGCATCCTGACAGTAGTCCTGTGGTCAACAGTTTGGCAGAGACCAAGGGCTGTTTGGACAGTCTCACTGACTAAAAGAGGGTGACTTCAGGACGAGGGTGGTACAAGCTGAATGCTGGTGTGGCATTTCAGCTCTTGCTATGCAGTCCCTCGCCAAAGACTTCCGCCTTCAGGAATTGGAGTGTGGAATCATTTATGTACAGTAATTTTCCACATTATTTTTATTCCACCAGTATTATGAAAGCATTGTTACTGTATTTGTGCACAGCAGTTAGCAGTATAGTGGTTTTTTCTCTTTGTCTGTAATCTTAATCTGATAAGACATTCACAAGCTGCCTGGAAAACAGACTTTTTTTTTCCCTATGGGAATTTCTGTAAAAGAAATCACCATCTGATAATTGCCTATTATAAAGAATGATTTTCATCACAGGGTAGAAAACAGAATAGAAGAACCTACTTCTACCATCGTTCTTACTGTTTTTCTGTCTTTTCTGATTTGGAAAATAGCATCAGGCTGCAAAAGGTTTTGGGTTCCTCTCTCCCTTTTTAATATCTCACATTCCCAATTAAGTGTTAGAAAAGAGTCAGTGTTGATAGTTGAAAACAGTATTGTCCTTGGAAAACAACATTTTTCATTTCTTCTTTAAAATTAAAGCCTTTATTTTCAAGGTTTAGACTAAAACCAACGGGCCAAGAACCAATGTCCAAAACCCCAAGTCCCTGTCAAAATGAAGAATTGCTGAAAGAATTCCACAATTTCTAATTAAAACTTAAAAAAAAAAAAAAAAAAAATCAGGTCAAAACCTATTGAAATTACTTTTCAAAGAAATAAAGTAATTTCAAATTAAAATTGATGTTTTAGACAAAATACTTTCTTTATCAAGCCCACCTAATTAAAAATTGAGAGTGATATAATCCCTTTATCCAAACAGTGAAAGCACAAAACCTATTTAGGTTTAAAATTTTATTATGTTTGTATATAAACATGCAGACACATGTGGTCAAATGGCTTTTAAATCCCACCTAATTAATTTAAACCATATTGAATTTTTATGAGTAGCATATTGAAATGGAAGATGGAAGACTATTTGAAATTAAAACAGATACTTCAATTAAAAAAACGATATTGTCACTGGATGGATACCATCTCTCTTCTCATTTCATTCAACTTAACATATTTCTATATGAGCTGTAAGATAAAATGACTAATAGAAATGAAAAGGACTGCCAAAAGTCAAATTGCTTCACTGGAAGCTTCTTAGCAAAATGACAACATCCAGTTCTAGATAATTAAATTTTATTTTGTGGGAATGTCACTGAATGATGTTAATTTGCCTTTAGGTACTGTGCTTTTGGTTGAACACAGTAACAAAAATTTATTTGGGCACTTTTTGTTTGTCTTAGAAATGGTTCAACCTTGTCTAATAAAAATGAAAAGCTCAGACTAGGAGAAAACAAGAGTTCTCTTCTTCTTTAGTCTTACAGAGGGAAATCACTAGTCCAGCTGTTCCAGGGATCAAGCAAAATTTCACCACCTGGGATTTCTTTTTGGGAACTGAACCTTAAAGTCTCCTGTTGTTAGACAACCTGAAGCTTAGTTTCTTCAGAATTTACTAATTTTCTCAAAATGAGTTAGGGTGCTTATTCCCCACCAGTCTTGTCGCATGTTTGGTGATTCAAAGCTGTCTACCAGCTTCCAGTCTAGTTGTGCTCCTGGTCTGGTTTCTCCTTTCTTTGGGTGTCAACATTGTCCTTTGTTTTGAAAGGCTCTTTCCTCACCTGTTATTTATTCTCTCTAGTGTGTTTAGCATCTGTTTTTGTAAAAAACCCAGACCAAGTTCTTTTAGATGCCACAGATTCGCTTTCCAGTCTTTTAATCATCCAATCCTCACCACTGGTTCCAGTCATGTCTTGAGCATAGGTGATGAGTTTGACAAACAAGTTTGTTTGTTTTGAGGCATTGCAATTACTCGTGTCGTGGATGGATGCTGGCAACTAAAACTAAGTTTGGTATTAGGAATGCTTTGTTCTTTCCTACCTTCAGTGAAAGTTACAGTTTGTTAGCAAGATGGGTGTCCTTTCCTGATGTGGATGGCAGCGACTCTTGGTTCCTCTGGTAGTTCAGCTCTTGGAGTACTAAGGAAGTGAGCTATTCCTTCTAGTCAGAGCCTTCTCTTTCCATGATTTTCCATAGTCTTCTCTTTAAAGAAGTCTATCTTAAAAATGATAAAAATTAAGTTTAGTTGTTTAGTCATGCTGCATTTTGTAGCAGACAGAATGTTTCAGTTTCTTTCTGGTGGAGCTTTCCATTATAAAGATGCTATTTTTGTTCATCATATATTTTTTTTTTTCTCCCTGAAGTGCTTGAATTTTTGGAAAAGCTAAAGGAGAACTAATGTATTGTCTTCAGGAACAAGTCTTAAGTCACATTTAAGATATTAATAGTTTTGTATGCTTTCTTTGAACTTGCAGTTTTTGTTAGGAAGATAAAGCTGTTACAGTTTTGACTTTGTAACCTCTTGTTGTTTGCAGATGCTACAGCCTGAATTCATCAGAGCACTCAAGTGCAGCCCTAAGTAAAGCGTGTGAGTGTATTCATTATATTTGTCCAGACTATCCTTTGAAGGATGTCTCTAGACTGTCTGCAAAAACAGTTCCACTGCAAATGAGGACAGCAAACCCTCAAAAATAGCCCCAGAGCACACGTGCCCAAGCACTCTCTCGGTGTTAGTCTGTGGCAAGGTGTGTCCAGACAGTCTGTTTGCAGGAGATGAGCAGCATACTTGTAAGGCTCTGATGAGAATGGGCTGCCAAGGCACCTTTGGGCACACAGTGGTCTCAGCAGTTTCTGAGACTACACTTCTGAAAGATGTTCAAACAAATTTGATGACAGTACTGAGTTCGGCTAGGAGGGCAACTTCATTAAAAGTAGTCTTCAGAGGTTTAAATGTAGACATGATACTCAAGAAGGGGAAAATGCTGTGGGCTTTAAGAAGTTCTTTGGTTTTTTGCATTTGGTAAAGATGAAAAAGGTGGGTCATTTTTATTATCTGTATGATAACAGTCCCAACACGACTAAGAAGACTCACACTGGTTTTCAGTAGGAATTTGGCACTTTCCTTTCTTAGGTACTGTTTAAAATGTTATATACTATTTTTGCTGTTACTACCTGTGCTGTAAGAGCTCCTGCTGGCCAAAGTGGAGCAGGGGACCCTCTGTGAAACCCTGAGAGCTGGCTTAGGTGATGGCTGAGCCCAGCACTGGGTGGAATGTGGTATCTGGCAAGTAGAAACCCTACCACCCTGCCAAAGGTGGTATCAGGCAACAGCAGCTGGATCCTTGAAGAGAAAGCTTGTAAAGATAGTTTGTATAAATTGTGTTTGTCAGAGAGGTAAAATTGCTGTGCTGTGAGTCCACAGAACCATATCACAGGAGATGGAAACCCAGTGAGGGAGTTTGCTTGGGGTTGTTCTGCGGTGCTGGCGATGCACTGGTAGTCCCCAGTCCTGCAGACAGCAGTGTAGGGGCGTGCCTCTTCCTTGGCAGCCTACTGATGTCACTTGCAAGCCTCGTGTCACAGGGACTGCAGGCTTTGATAGTAACTACCTGCTTGCCTTTGTCTATGGCATGGCTCTGTCCCAAACTGTGCTCATCAGAGACATGCAAAAGTTGTGTTCTGCTGCTCAAATAGAGGTTACAGTGAATGTGAAGAAAAATCCACCCACTGTGTATACATAATTAGTTCTTTTTTGTGGTTTGGTAATACCCCATCAGATTTATTACTTTTCCAGTCAGAAGCACAGCTCACTTTACAGCTGATCTCCATCTCTTACTGTTTTCTGGCAAGAGATTCCCTTTACTTAGAATTCATGTGATTCATGGGTTACAGGCTCATCTGTTGAAATACAGTATGTCTGCAGAGGCAGTTGTGACTGCCACCGTGCTTGTAACCTAATCTGCATAAAAACCCAGAAGAATCAGGGATTTGAAAGAAATTCCTACCTGCTGTTTGTGTAGGTTGACCATCTGTCTGGCAAATCCCTATGTGGAAGTCAGATACATCTGAGAAGAGCAAGACAACCTTCTGACACCTGTTTCTCCAGCAGATGTAGTTGCTTAGTCTGCTTTTTTATTTTTTTCAGCAGGTGCTTTAGAGATTTGCTTTTGGTTCTACTTTCAGCAGCTTTTGAATACTAGTCTAAACACTGTGTACAATGCAGATTCATTCTGACCAAATCACCTTTTTTTTTTTTTTTGGCACAAATTTTGAGGGGTCCTAATTACACCTTAGGAAGTGCTTCTGAATCTGGGCACCTCAGTTCAGTCGCAGAAACTGATAAATACCCAACTTCTTTAGTTCCAGAAAATGTATTCAGAATTTCTGAAAAACACTGAGGCAAACTGGCTTTTAAGATAGAGTGGCATCTTCTATTTGAGGATAGTTCTACATATATTCATGATCCTCCATATAAATGGTTTCCAAGATGCAGGAGAAGATAGTATACTTGTCAAAGTGGTACTTTTTAAGGATAATCCTTTTGTCTGCTGGAAATTTTGTATCTTTATAAAGATACAGAGCATTCTGAGGCCACATTAGAATACAAATACCTATGGCGCTCTACTCTGGATCTGTGTTTGTACATGTCCGTTTGAGATATTCTATTCATGCCTGTTGAGATATTCTTATTCACAAATTGTCCTCAGTTTCTGTGAGACTCAGCTTTGCTGAGATTTCTGGAGCTCTAAGTGCATGCTCTTTTGTGCATGGTGTACAGCATGGAGCACTGGATTCTTTTGCTGGAGAACCAGCCACAATAATCCAAATAAACACAGCCTTCTGCAGGTGAATTGTATCTCCTGTAACTAAAGGTTAAGGTATCATCCAGTGATTTATCCTTCCTAATGGATTTTTTGGATCACTGTGATACAAACATAATTTACATCACAGTTGTGTCCTCAAAATGGTCTTTGGGGATTTACAATACCAAACGGGGTGAATTATGCATCGAATTATCAACCATCCTGTTCGACATTTAGTTAGTACTGGCAGGAGTTGGGCATTTAGCAAAATGAGGCTTCTGCAGCAATCTTTCAATAGGATTGTTTTATTGCAAAACTGCTGTTAATCAAAAGTTTCTGGAGAAAAGCTGCAAAACAGACCATTGATTGCATTGGCTGTTGTGCTCTGGCCAGCCAGATGTGAGCAGTGTGTGTCATAGTTGTCATCCTCCCTTTAAATTATTGTCCAGGTACTGTCTCCTTGATGGAAAATCCAGCAAGTTGTTACAATTTGAGGGCAAAAGGTACCTTGCTGTAAAGAGCTCCTGGGTTAGGTGTGTTTGACAGGATGTGAATGGATCCTTGGAGAAGAGTAAGTGATTCGTACGTCATTATTCCCACAGGTCTGAACACATTCGCAGAACTAAAGAGGTCCTGTGAATGTGCATGCCGTTTCACTTTTGCAAAGTATATCCCTGTCTGGAAACATTTAATGAGAGATTTCCTTCCTGCGGTTTCTGCCTTCCTTTAGTGACAGTTCTTGTTTGGCTTGAATAGTTTATAATTTTTTCTTGGGCATTTTGTTGGTGTGTGCTGTATGACCCTATGCTTCAAGTGGTGCTTTGCAGATTACATCTAGGCTGCTGTATGTTTCTCTATGGCCTCCTCTCTTGTCTCCAGAGGAGGCAAAATAGGTCTGTTTGCACAACGCACCCTGTCAGACCATTTAATTGCCTCCTTTTGAGCCTTTGATCCCACTGGCACAGACCTGAAGCTGCCTTTATTGCATCCACACAGGTGGAGGAAGAAAGGAGGAAGAGAAGAAGGTATAGCTGGAAAGGCTGTCCTTCTTTGTTACCTATGTGGTCAAACAGGAGCTGCTGCTGCTGTGAGGAACCTGGTTTTGATCTGAGTGACTACCATGGCTGCCTCTGCTGTGTCACCTGTTGAATTAAGCTTCAAATGAAAGCCATTAATTTAATAAGGGTGTATAACTAAGAGAAAGTTCACTGAGAAGGTTCTGACATAAGCCATGAAAAAAAAGGAAACATGCATCAACTGCACCTGTTACACTTCTTTCCTCCTTCCTCAATGGTGCAACTCGGCGACGTAGGAGATGGCTTATTGCGTTGCTTGTGCATATGATCAACCAGGCAAAGACAAAATGAGGACACACAAGGAATTTGGCAATTGTACTCCAGGACAGAGTGGCTGCCCTCCTCAAACTGCCAAACTCTCTGGCAGATTCTCTCGGCTTACAAATTGAAAATGCATATCAGAATCTTTTCCTAGTGAGTTATCTGCCCCTTGTGATTTTCAGCAAGTAAAAAAGAAAAGCCATTGCTTCAATACAGATATGCTGTCCTTACATTTAAGTTCCCAGAAGGCCTCTGACTGTGTGACAAGAATTCCTGTCATGGATATTGCATAATGGTTGATGCATAATGTTTAATGCAGTCTCAGTTTTATGAAATATAGATAATATTGGAGACATTTTGAATAGTAGTTTAGATTTACACTTTCTTTTTAAGGTGGAGATGAGGGACATATTTAGTGCTCTTCAATGTCACTGGAAGAGTTGAGATCGTTACTATTAAAAATGAATAAAATCCATAGAAGTGGAAAAGAGAAAAATACATATTGCATAAATGGATTATGGGCAAATCATAAATGTTTAAATCATTTCTGGAGGTTAGAAATGCCATGCCTTTATTTGAATAGTGTAGCCATTTCAGCACACTTCCTCCACACTTACTCTGTCCAAGGTGTGTTGCTCCTTGGTGTGGAAGGTTGGAACTCAATTGAGAGAACACAGTTTTGAATAATCTTTCTTCTTGTTAAAGGTCTATTATTAAGATGAAGGCATTCAGAGGAAAAAGAAAAAGTCATTTGATGCGTGTCCTACATATGTTAAGAATCAGCTCAAATTGTATGTGTTTTGTGACACACAGGACAGCTTTCCAGCTCGGTTTGGAGGAATACATTTCGTCAATCAGCCGTGGTATATCCATGCCCTCTACACAGTCATCCGGCCCTTTCTAAAGGAGAAGACACGAAAAAGGGTATTCTTTTTTTTAAGTGTCCATTTCCTGGCAGTTGCCGTCAGCAGATGCATCATACTCTAATAAAGTAGATCAACATGAGATATCAGCTTGCTATTGGTGGGAAATGTTTAAATATATCTGTGTTGTAAAGGGTACCTTCAGCTGTTTTAGAAAGTTATACAACATTATCCTTTAAGGACACGGTCAAGCAGTGTGCTTAAATATATTTTAAAATGTAAGCATATGCTTGCTTCTGGGGATTATATAAAAAATATTGCCAACATTACAGTTTCTATTAAGATTGTATTCAATTCCATTCTAATTAATTTCTGCTCAAATAATTTATGTCTTTCTTTTAAAAACAGAGTTAGTGAGTACAAAGTCCTTTCCTAGCATGATTTCCTTGACATTAGCACAAGCTAAAATACCCAGCTGGCATCTGGTAGTATTAGTTTGCAAATACTAATTTGAATGAAAGCCAATAAAAGGGAATTTGTGTGCATGCATCTGTGCATAAGCATGTTGCTGAATTTGTACCATTTGCATCAGTGCAATTAAATTAGAGCTTGGTGGTGATAGCTCATAGAATGATATTATTTCTGTAGCAGGAACTTTGTCATCCATGAAAACACAATCAACATCATGTACAAAGGCACTACAAATAACATGATTATTTTTTTTTTTATGGAATCAGCTCTCTAAGCAGCTCTGTATTTTCTCTCCTCAAACGCAGTCTGCAAGGCCACAATGATCCTTGGTGTTTAGCTGTTTTTCACTGACAGATTATGCTTGAGAGGCCTCTGGTATTTACAGATTTTGAACTATAGATCACAAAGCCTTTTATGTAATATCTGTTATAAATATGCAAATGAAGCCCCATTTTGCGGGATTCAGTTGCACTCTGTTGACTGCAGCTTCTGCAAAGAACATTGTAGTGCCAGATATGTCTGAGGCCTTTTCAACTCAAGTGCTGCGTATGCATAACGAGGGAGGAAAGTGCAGCTCATAGGAGTGTGACAGCATTAAAAATAAGTGACAAGGCAGTTGAACATGGAGGCTTATCAGTTACCATCCACATTTTTATTTAGACACCTGAATCAATGGCATATATTTTCAGAAATGCTGACTTCTTACAACTGTTTTTTGTCAATACTGAATACCTGTAAAAAGTAGCCAGGTGGTTAAATATTGATTTACGATTCTAAACTTAGTGTCAAAATGTGGAAATTATAACCAGCACATAAAATTTAAAATCAGCTTTAAGAAAAAGTATTAGATGAAGAACAAACAATTGGGGAAAAAAAACCCCTAAACCCCACAGAATTCTCTTCAGATTTTTCATCAGGCTTATTATTTGTCTGGTTTTTTAATCCTGAATTATTATGCATTTTTAAAATTTGTTTTGTAGATTTGCAGCTGATAGTTATATTCAGATAAATGTAGTACTAGGCGTATATAAAAACAACTGCAAAGAAGTAAAACACTCAGCTGTAAAGGCATCATAAAGCAAATTACTTTCACCATTAATAAATGTTCTTTCACAAAAGGATAAATTCCTTTCTGAGATGAAAGAAAATCACTGGCTTTTCATGGTCACATTAACTTTTCTGTCTCCACAGCTGACTTGGAAGGTGGTCTGATGTAAGCAATAAAAGACAAGCATATATTTGGTCTTTGTCTTTCTGCCTTTTGAATTTAACTCTTGATAAGTTATGCTAAGGGTATAGCTGCCCAGAGGAGTCCCTGCAAGGTGAAGTGGAATGTGAAGGATCTCTGAGGGGAAACAATCAAGCTAAACTTAAACATAAATACAAGTATTCATATACACGTCATACTAATATACAGATGTGTAAATGTAAAGTATATATGAATATCAGTCTACCAAAACATTGATGGAAAATATCAGATAGTCCATCAACTATTCCCTCAGTGTTGTCACGGGGATTATTTTACTGTTATTACTTACGTATTGTCAAGTATAAATGGCAGTTACTGGTAGCACTAGACTAAGGAAGAAAATATTTCCAGCACTGTTATCATTGCACTGCACAATTTATCTTATTTATAGAACTCATGGCTGGACGCTGACAGTCAATATATAGTCCTTGTTGCATATGGTGAATATTATTTTTATTTATTAATTATAATCTTAATTTAATTCACAGAATTAGGGAGGTCAATTAACAAGAGATTAACAAAGCAGTCTGTCTATGTAATATTCTGTCCATCTAGCTACCAGACATCAGTTCTTACCCTCCCTAAGTCCCTTTCCCTGCAAACATTTTAAGTTATTTATGCTTTAATCACTTTGGAGGTTTATGAACATAGTACGACCATGCTTTAGGCAGAGGTGACCTGTGCCTTCCTCTGCACTTCTGTTAGCCCAACACAACCAGAACATTTAAATTGTACGAAATTCTCCTGATAATGATGATGTCATTTGGGCTTTGATGATTTTTGGTGACGCCCCTGTGTTTCTACCTGCATGCATACATACAGATATTCCTGCATGGTAACAACCTCAACAGCCTGCATCAGCTCATCCACCCCGAGATCCTGCCTTCAGAGTTTGGAGGAATGCTGCCCCCCTATGACATGGGGACATGGGCAAGAACACTGCTTGACCATGAATACGATGACGACAGTGAATGCAATGCAGACTCCTACAGCACTCCTGCAAAGGATATAGAGAAGGACCTCTCTCCCAAATCCATGAAAAGGTGAGTTAATGGTACTATTGTCTTCTGCTATTGCCATAAGGTTAACATTTGCCTTACTCCTCTTTTCTGAAGCTGTAGGTAGTCAGATAAATTCTATCATTCTATTATATATGAGGACCATTATTTTTTTTTTTTCTTTCTTAAAAAGATCAGTGTTGATGAGAGATCATGGCCCATATCATTACTCATGGGAGTTGTGAAGTCAGTGCAGCTGATTATTTCTGTGGTGCCATATAGGTTGTGTACACAGTACTGTGTTTGGAATAAGCTGCTATCCCACCTCAGCCTACAGTGCTTATTAGAGAAACAGTGCTAGCTGGAGTGAGCCTCCGTGCGGAGGGTAAATTGGGGCCAATTATCTTTCTGGGTGGTGATGTTAGCTCTTACCTTCCTCCATCTCACAGCCCACTGCCTGGTATCCACCAACCTGTAGGGGCCAGGACATTTACAGTGTCTGAACCATCAGTCACAGTGACTGCATGCCTGAGAAAATAGGAGAAGAACCAGGACCAAAATCAGTGCCAATTGTTATACTCGAGTCTGGTAAACATCCTGGCATTTGATACTGTTCTCTTTGAGAAGGTACAGTGTAATTGCTTACTGCATTTTACCATTCAGAATAAAGTATAGAAAGAGCTTAGTTACCTCTCCAGTAACTATGGAAGCAGTGAAGTCATTAACTTGGGAGCGGTGAATCTGATCCAGGCTTGCTAGGGCAGTAGGAAAGAAAAGGTTAAGGATTACAACTGTGATAGAAAAGGTAGCAGAAAGGGCAGCAGAAAGGGCAGCAAAAGTCACAGTGCAGCTCATAAGGGGCAGGCCTAGCAATGGATCAGAAAAGAACAAACAAGGCAGAAACCAATATATAAAGTCATTAAAATTAAGTTAGGATGTGCTAGGCTGGGAACCCAGTTTCAGGAGACAGCATGTGATGCCAAAGGGAAAGAGGCTCTGGAAACAGATCAAACAGGATAAAATAATTTCATGTTTCTCAGCCAGGAAGATGTTTTTGCCTGGAAAATATTGCCTAGACTGGGAAGGACAGTGTGGTTTAAAAGGCAGATATTTTTGTGGAAACAGAGGAGACAACGTAAGATTGCTATAGGAAATAAAGAAAGAAAATAGCAATAAAGTTTAAGGATTTTGTGTTGAAAAAAACTGACACTGCACTGAAAGTGGGAAATAGCAAGAATCTGGATAGGAATGAGCTAGGATAAAAAGTTAAAAAAGGTTCTGAAACTATATGACAGAAGGGTGCTGGAATGGCTGCAAACCTGGTCTCAAATTCCCGGTGAGGGAGCTTTGGCCGTAAATTCCCAGAGCCTCCAAAATCCCCAATACCCAGATATATGAAGCTAGAGTTATGTAATTAACACAATTAATGGAGAAAATGGGACAGAGAAAAAGAGCCAGGGGAGGGGAAAGGTGAGCAATACACTTACATATGATTTGCATGTAATAGAAGAATTATGAGACAATAGAGAAGCTGTCTAAGACAGAAGGATGGAATTAAGGAACTGAAATGCAGAAATCTTTCTGCTGCAAAACGATGTTATGAGAGTAAATAACTTCATCCAAGGGTGCAATAAAAAAAAATCTTAGAAGGCCTGTGACAAGTCCTTTTGGAGCAGACTGTTTGGAGCAGAGTTTTCCAGATTGTCTTGGGCAAGCATATTACTAAGTGGAAAAGCAGTGAGTTGACCATATTCTTTATTCTTTGTCAAATAATTTTTATTCTCATTTAACTTGTTCTTGAAAACTTTCATACAGTATTACACTTCAGTGTAAGCTTCAAATTGACATTCTTTCAGTCTGGGTGAACTGACACAACAGGAGACCTAGTGCAGAAAATAAACGTTGAAATTTATATCTATATAATATTAAGCTAAAATTTCTTCACCTTCTATGCATTCTTTCTCAGTTAGCATGCCCCCAGCATCTGTTGGAATCCTTGTTCCCTGCTGCTGGACATAAAAAGTACTAAGTAGGCTTAACATGCTAGTACTAAGATTTACAGAAAGTCCCAAAGCTTCAGTATATTAAGTGCACAGACTCTGTTAAAACGCAAATAGAAAAGTTAAGGTAAAACAGGTAAACTCTATTTCATTAAAAATTAAATTTAACTTGGATTCAGCAATTGATGGATTGTTTCTCTCAGTTTAAACCCACAGTCAGTATGATACGTTAGTGCAGAAGATTTTTAACATATAAAAAACCATGACTAAGTCAATGAAAAGTGCTTAGCTTAGAACAAATTTCACAAGCATCTAGCAGATAGCAGATCTCCAACAATTATCTTGTTTTATTTGGCTTACCATTTTAAAATTAGTTTACTGTCCTGAAAGAATATCCTTTTAAAACCAGAATCCTACTGAAACTTCATTTCTTTCTTATTTTTTGCCCCCAACTGTGAACCACTGACACTCCTCCAGATCTCCTTGAATTTTTGGTTAATTGGATGACCTCACCTTGAAAGGAAGGTTGATTGGAGAGAGGGTGGTGGAGATAAGGAGGAATTAATGCCACCTGTAGTACAGACCTCTGGGGAGAACTTGTTTGTGTCATCTGGCAACACTGCAGCTGTCTCAGCAGTCAAGTTTACCCTGTGGCTGTGCTCACCCGTGGCTGTCATCCTGAAGCACCCAGCTGGAGACCTGCATCCTCTCCTCACCTGACCCAGCAGGGCAGATGTCTGTGTTGATAAACTTTGCAGAGAAGCTGTGGTTTGGTTCCTCACCTCTGCAATGGATCTTTGTAGTATAACTCTGTCCCACTGTGTTTTCTGAGAATGTATTCAGTAATGTCTGTAAAGTTATTTGGGAGATGTAGGTAGAAGAGAAGGAGCTTAGACTTAAGCAAATGTCTTTCCTTTCCCATACCTTCATTTGTGAATTGCTGCTGAATGGGATGAAGCATGACATTAAATTTTTGTTTAAAGCTGAGTGCAAAGTATTTCTCCTTGTTTAAGGCATTTGGGCGTCTGAGCTTACAAACCATAGATCAGGATTTGTGCAGTTCAGTTTTCACACCTGCCTGGGCATTAGCGATTTTGGAGGCCCTGGGAATTTATGGCCAAAGCTTCCTCACTGGGTATTTGAGACCAGGTTTGCAGCCATTCCAGCTCTCCTTCAGTTTTTCCCAGATGAGAACTGGAAATTCTGTCTGCTCAGTCATTGGCAGCTGAGGAAAAGGCTCAGTTTTAGCACTTACATCCAGTTGGCAAACCTCTGAAGTCAATTTGCTTGCACAGCAATTTTTATCATGATGAACTGGATTTTCCATGAGTGCAGCTTCCCACCAGCAAATTTTCAATCAGCTTTGCATTTGGCACAGTACCTTGTGAAGATTTTAAAAAAGCATTTTTAATTCAGTGGTTTCGTTTGCTGCCTGAGGAACTGACTAGTGTTCAGGATGAGTATTATTGTACACTCTTAATTAAAAAAGTTTAAATTATGCTTATCACAAGAGAAATGATCATATTTTTAAAGCCAATTTTCTTGATGTTAGTATTAGTATGAGAATGTGATAAATATTTTTAGAAAATATCCTTGTGTCTAAAGTTTTCACCCAGGCTTTAAGTCAGATGTTTTTTCTTGTATTTTTGTAAGTTTTCATTAGATTTTTTTGAGAAAGATGTCATCAGCCTCATTCATTGGTTTCACTGGATGATGCCAGTTTATAAGAGTGGGGGATTGACTCCATATGCTTATCTTAGGAAAGGTTAAAATTTGTAAAGGTTTTTCTCTGCACTGTAGCCCTCTAAATGGGCAAATCTGTAGCAGTGATGCAGGCACAGTGTGCTTCCACTGAACAAAAATAGATGCCTGCTTTGTAGGGATGTATACATGCTCTTTAGTTACCTTAAATCTTCTTTACAGAAAGAAATGGGCATTTCCTGTGTGAGATTCATCTCACTAAAGGAAACATCTAACAAGGGTTGCATTTACTGTACCCCAGAACTGGCTGCTTTTTGATGAACTGAGCTGTAGCTGATGTGGGACCACATCTTAACACTTCAGCCTTTGGTTTCAATGGAGCATTTTGATTTTGCTGGACACTGGGTTTTCCTCTTTGTCCATCACATATGGCTGTTGCAGGGTACTGGCACCATGTTATGCTTCGGGGCTGAATCAGAGAATCTAGAGAAATTTTACATTCACCACTGAATTTGCCCTGATCATCCTTGCCTGCCCTGTTCAGCTGAGCTGAAAAGTGAGTTTGACACATCTGTTCGCTGCTCCAGAAATCCTGCTAACCATGGCACTGTTCCCTAGGTTTGGCTTAGGATCTCGCACTGTTGAATTAAGATGCTATTCAGGAAGGGAGCAACTTGTGCTTCCAGCTGACACATCCCGCTAATTACAGTGTGTGATTAGCCAGCTGGGTGGCTGAATTGCACCTTCTTTGCCAGCCCAGTGCCGTATAACCTTCTGGAGAGATGGTCAGTGCTTAAGTCACTACAGAGGACAGCTTAGTTTGCTCTTGTGTGTGGAGGATACTCCTTGCTTCACGATTTCACTGAAGAGAGGATCCACATTATTCCACCTTTTGCTCCTATATTTACATATCAGCACTGAGCCCTTTAAAGCCCTGTTATCCCTCCATGAGGGTATTTCCTGATGATTTGCAATGATCAGGTACTTGAGTAATGCTGTACCATTATTTTAAGCCATGACAGAAATTAAAATAAACAAAAGAAAGCTGAGGTTTACCCTCATTTGTCTTGATCTAGAAATGTCAAATAAACATGTTGTCCCTCTGCAGGTCTCAGTCAGTTGTGGATCCTGGGGTGCTGAAACGCATGGATAAGAATGAGGAAGAAAACATGCAGCCTTTGCTTTCACTTGACTAACAGTTTTTGAGCATTGGACATGAACTGAGGTGGAAGGCACTGCCTCTCAGCAACAAGCAAATCGTTGGGAAAGAGTGTAACAGCTGGAATCCTATTTACTCATGTTAATGTAGCATAATGGCAGCAGGTTTTACTATTCTGCCTGAATTCTGGATGCCCTTTGGTGAAAAAGAAGTGGAGAAAAAAAGAAAAGGAAATAAAGAAAAGAAAAGGAATCAATAATTTATTCTGTAAGTGCCAACTTGTTTGTAAATACAATATAATCCTCCAGTTTTACTTTGTAAGTTATGGTAAACAAGTGCTATGGAAATGAGTGACTATTAAATATGTCAGTGAAGTGCACCATAAAAAAGAGAAGAAAACGTGTATGTTCTCACGTGCACACACACACACATACACAGAGAGAAACACATACTGAACAAAGAAAAATATCAAAGCCAATTAAATATTGTCCTTCCCATGGGAAGCCAACTAGTACATTGACGACTGGGTTTTTTCTGCAATGCTCACGTAGTGTTGTGCTAAGATAAAGAGGGAATATAAGAACTTGGGAGATGCTGTAATCAATGGAATGTTTTCTAACTGTAGGAATTGGTTTAATAAATAACCCTTGGGCTTAGGGTTGTGATTTAGCATAAACCATGTGCATTGAGAGAAAGAGCACAGGTGAACTGGAACCAACTCTTGGATAGCTTTGTTGTTTAGTTGTATGGATCTCTGAGGTTTCTTCCCTAACTTTTCATTTACACAAGTAACCTGGCTTGGTACCGTAATCTGGGTGTTGTAATGTGGGACATGTTGGAGTTACTTCTCTTGCATTTTGGGTGCACATCAAGAATTTTTCCAGAACTCTTGTTCTCCCTTGGAGCGAGACATTAGTCCTCTAAATACAGTGTAATAACCAGTATCTGAAAGTAAAGCCTGGCAGCAGAGGTTAAAAGTTAATCACTGAATCCTGTGCAGTGGGAGACTGGATACATATATATATATTTTTACCAATCTCTGACAAGCATACAAGGTGGCATTGTTAGATAAGTATATTTCATTGAAGGTTTATACAAGAAATCATATTCAATGTACTTAGATATATTATAGATTGTATATTGAGACACTGTCATTACTAATATAGTAAAAATTTCCATAGATCAATAGCATTCCACTCTAAGCAAGGATTAATATGAATAAGTTGAAGTCAAACATCTCAGCCTATATGTTTAGGACACCTTTGTTTTGGTTGTAGTGTAACTGTATATATTGAACATGTGCCATAATAGAGAAATACATTTTACCTCAAAAGGGCAACAGGTTTCACTAGGGATTGGGTAAATCTGCTGATACATAGGGGCTGTGTCATCTCTGTGTGCTGGCTGATGTGTGTGCAGCCTGGGGTATGCTGAGGCGAGAATATAATTTCTTATTAGGACTTACTTCGACAGTCAGAGTGGGAAGACACACAGGGCGCCCAGCAAGACATCTGAATAATTAGAGGTATTGTAAGAGCATGTCCAGGCAGTGCAGGGTTTAGTTAAGAAAACACTGACCACAGTGGACGTGATAGCTCATGGCAGCCGTGCCTCCCAAGTGCTAGAGTTTAAAACATTTCTTCCATCACTTCAGTGATCAGTGTAGTTTCAAAGTTACTGGTTGTAGGTCACCTCTCCTGATCCAGGATGATTACAGCTGTAAGATTTGGTAGGCTGAGATGAGTTAAGAGCAGAGAGTGAAATCTTGAAAGCCTGTCGTCTAGAGTTTAGCTGTAACTCCTGTGGTGGCAGCTTCAGAATTTCTTAGGGCTGAGACGACCCTGACTCTTCCAGCATCACCCTTGACTAGCCCAGGCAACACACAGATAAAGCTCTCCTACTTCACAGGTCATTGGCAGCGCTGATAGTGTATGCCCTAGTACGCCATCATCTTGCAGGATCTTGTCTGAACAGCTCATCACCTTTCTGCTTTCCTAATTCTGTTTTCATGATATGTGTTAGGAAAGGCAGAGAGGAAAGATACAGAGCCTGAACTTCTTATCAGTCTGTCCTACAAGTTTTTCAGTAGTAGAAACTGTTCTAATACTACTTCTGTGGTTTGAGAGACTTGAAAAAATGAACAGTTCTTATATACTATTTTATTCAGTTCTGTTTTTCTCATTCCTTGTAACATCATGTTGTATAAGATGTGTCTCCAGTATTCGCATAAGTGCCATATTTGAATGTATGTTATATATTTCCACACTTCTGGTTAGTAGAATAGTATATTGTCATTGATATGATTTTTAAATCCTTATCAGATAGAACTAAAACATCAGTAGAAATATTCTTCTTATAAGGGCTTCAGGATTTAGTCAGTACTCCACATGTACACAAACTGTGACACAGTGGTGATCAAAATCTTCATGGATCCTTGTAGATACATGGGCCAGACTTTGCTGTAAGACAGCAGAATGCTGATTTTGGAGTACACCACTGGTCCAATCAAAAAATACAAATCTGTTCCACTGTATGAAGCTTAAAATTTGCTTTGAAGCTTATAAATTTTTGTTTGAAAATCCTTTTTTTGTGCACTTAACTGTAATTTATGTAATATTTTCTGATGCCTGATTTCAATTTTAAGATAATGAGTATTAATACATTCTTTCCAGAAAGTGAAAGTAGGATATATTATAATTTTGTGTAACTGGGACCTCATCTTTCAGCAAGAACAAAACTGCTTTTTCAATAAGATTTTCTCCGTTAAAGAGTCGGGCTACAGGTCTTCTTGGCTGCAGCTTTTATTTCACTGACGCAAATTCTGACGGTGATAATTGCAGTTGTGACATTGAAAAAGAATATGGAAATGGGTAAGAGAAATAAATATACTTTACCTGCTCTCAGTATTCTTTGAAGGCATTTCTCTTTTACATATCAGGGTACATAAAGGGTTCCACCTTTCTTGTAGAAAATCTTTATAGGTAGTTCAATTTTTATTAGATGAATCTGGACTGAAAACTTTTTCCAATGTTTATTACCATAGGAACTGCTGTCTAATTTTTATAGCAGAATTGAAGTGCTAAAAACAGAATGCAGATACTTGGGAGGAACTCCTCTTAATTTCTTACTTTTCTTGTGTATTGGGTAGAATAAAACCTTGTTGTAATTATGCATGCCAATATGCATATTAAAAATATCCTGCAATATGAGGAACTTAGTGGAGAAACTGGATATACCTGTCCAACTATGTAAAAAAAAAGGATTTAAAAAAAAAAGTGTAAAAATTGATAGTTTTGAGCCTTTGCTAAGATATAAAAAATCCTCTTACATGATGACTTTTCCAAGACACAGATGTTTAAAAATATATGTAAAAGTTATGGAAACTTTCATGACCAAGACCTCCTTGTAATCAGAGATGTCAATAGACTCTTGGATTTGTAGAGGCAGGTAACCAGACCCACTAAGCTCCAACAAATACACAGACTCCCAATAGTTATTAGTTGTAAAATAGTTTGAGATGTCTTTACAGAAATGTAAATTTACTGTATAGCATATTTAAAAATATGTTTTGCACTCTACAAACATGCTATGCCTAGTCACAAACTGAACATCAAATTAAAGAAAAGAGGAGTAAAAGGGGCCTCAAGAGGTCACTGATACGTGGAGGAGCAGATTCACTTTAAAGTCGCTCTCAAATGTTTTAGCTCAGTACCTTGCATGGAATGCTCTATGTATTATTTAATCGCAGTCACAGCCAAGCCTAAGCACATTACCTGACAAAATTGTAACCTGACAGTGTTTTGTTCATGCCTTTTATTATTTTCCTGTTCTGTTTGGGAAATGAAAGTTTGTCAAGCATCATAAGAACTACCATTTAGCATTACTTGGAAAACACTCTGCAATAAGCTTTGGTCATATCCCTGTTATTATATTGTTTCTGTTATTATTATTGATGTATGTATTTGTCAAGTTTTTTGATAAAGTCATGTTTGAAAGAGCATGCAAGAGAGAAAAATCCAAAATCAATCAGGCTTCAGGATTCTGTTTAGAATATTAAAATGGGATTTTAGGGGGATGCTGAGTTTGGATTCTATAGTATTTAATTGTCTCTGGGGAATGTCCTGCAGAGCTATTGGCAGTGTGGGGTTCCAAGACAAATTTGGAAGGTAAATATCAATATGAAAGACAAGAGCAAAGGTCTCAAAGGACTGTACTGAATAAAACACTTAATCACATGGCTAGCTGGATCAGGTCCCCCTGAAGAAAGGTATTTTGTAAGTAGCTTGTGTGTACTTCCAGTGCTGAGAATAGTTCTTTTGTCCACAAACTTCAAAACACTCTATGAAATGGAGAAAATAATACTTATCCTATTTCTCAAGCATCAAAACAGAAACACAGTGAGTTAGAGACATATCTCAATGAAATACATTTTTCTGTATGGCAAAGATGACACTTTGATCACCCAGTCTGATTTTAACTGCAGGAGAGAAAATACTCTGTCCCTATTTTGTGTAAGAAGGTCCTATTGTCGATTCACTTATGCCTAGTTTCTTTAGAACACTTTACCATGAGACCTTTGCAAACCAGGGGTGATTTTCTTTCCTGTGGAGTTAAATCTGAATTTAACCATTTCTGCTGAGGAAATAGCGAAAAGGGAGCATGTCCCCCAAATGAAATGCCTTTCTTCCCTGTCTGATTGTTGGGAAAAAAGGTAGTTTAATCCAAAGACCCCCCAAAAGGAAATTTGCCCCGTAAAGGGTTCTGAACTTGGTCAGGGATGAAACAAGATACTTATTTCCCATTAACTGTACAAGGAACATCAACATTTTGTTTAGAGGCATGCTCAAGTGACCCCAAATGAAAGTGCAAGCCGGGTAGATAGAACCTTACATTCTGTATTGCCTTGTAACTTTGATTCTGGGTCAAAAGTCTATATTTAGCAGATTGACTTGGTCATTCCCTTCAGTCTGCATTTCAGCTTTCAGTTGTGTGGGAATTTTTTTCCTATCAGCTTTTGGGATCTTAATTTGTTTCCTTTATAAGGGTCTGTTGGCACAAAATGACATTGACCCCTGTTGGATTGCACAATTTGCAAAGTGGTTTTGTTGTTAAAAAATAACAACTTGTGCAGGGCTGGGCAGTTGTGAAGTTGAAGCATGGGGCACAAGTTCCCACTATTTTGTCACTTCTCCTCCAGTGTTTTGTGTGTGTAAACTGCTTTGATTGATAAAAGACGTGTTAACACTTGCATGATATGAATTTAAAAATAGAGAAAAAGGAGGTTTTTGCAGTGAGTTCAAAATCTGAATTGATGCCATTGCTGTCGAATCCAAAGGCGGGGGATGGGCACTGCACACAGGTGAAATAGGGAGACCTCCAAGGGAAGATGCTGATAATTCCTTGTGGTACGTGTTTCGTTAAAATGTGGCCAAAGTATTTTCTCTGTGGGGACGGTGGTCAGCCAGATCTTTCTGAACCAGTGGCTTACAACAAGTCCTCTCTAATAAAGGTATGACAAAGCTTTCTTTTGGAGAGAGTTCACTTCCAGAGAATTGACATATCTGTCAATTTGCAGTAGAAAAAGGGGGGAGTTAATTAGGATTGTTATTTGATATGGAAATGGTGCTGTGATTCCTTGAAGAGGCTGTCGCATCATCAGCAACGCACAGCAGTGCCTGAAGGCAGGCATCTCAAATCAGGTCCCTTGGTTAATAAAAATGTAAGGGTAGAAAAAATCAAGGGAAGAGATAGTAGAAGATGATAAAACACAATAATTTAAAAAAAAATCAAAACAGAAGCAAGCTTGCAGTGGAAAGCTGTATGAATGGCAAAAATGATGTGATAGAATTTGCATTAACACTTCCAAGAAATTAATCAGTAGCCTATTATGAGTCCCCCGCCCCTAGATTGTGAGCAGATTTTCCATTTTTCACACCGTCTACCATGTATGGCCATGATGGAGTTTCCTGAATCTTCAGAAAATGTTTGAGTTACCATATGAAATGGTAGGTGCTGTAGCTGAGCTTGTGAGCGTGGTTTAAGGGATCAGAACGCGACACCAGAGCCTCACCTGGAAATGGGTCCCAGGAACATGTGAAGTGCTGTGTCCTGCCTGGCTGAAAAAGTCATGGAGGGAGAGAATAAAAGGAGCCCTGTGGCTGTAAGGAAAGGTGGAAGGCCTATAGAGAAAACAACATTAGGGAGTTGGAATGAACTGGTTGACCATTTTAGTAGTGAGGGAGGCTTTCACCTGCTCAGTAATATAAGAGAGGGCTTACAAACCCCATGACGCATCTGTCATCAGGAAGGAGAGATAACATATTTCTCACTTTCCCACACAAACTCAGTTTCAGTATATTTAAACCTGATGCATATGCTAAACCTGAAGTGCCTCTGCTGCTGCTGTTTCCACAGTAGCTCCCAGGATGTGGGTACCATGTAGCATGCAGGTGCTGGAAGGGTAGAGCCCCCCAGCCTGTCCATAGGAAGAGAAGGGAGGGATGTATTCTGCAAGACCCTGCTGCAGAGAAAATTGTGTGGGAGAATTCAGCGCTTGCTTGAGTTACAGCCTGCCTTGCCCTGACATCAGGGCCTACTCTGTGGAAAGCTGTGAGTGGAAGTGTTGTGGGAATCTCCCCTGTGAACCTCGGTGTCTTGTACTAATTATGCAGCCTTCGAGCTGTAGCTGGTGATCTGTGTCCCGTGTCTTTGAACAGTGCTGCTGGTGATGTTAACTGTAGCCATTAGTCTCTCAGACCACAGACAATTTAAAGGAAACTGACAGCTTTAAGCATTGCACTCAATGCCTAAGAATATTAAATTGGTAATTATTACAAGTAATGCCTAAGATTATGATAACTTAAAGACTTCCAGGGCTTGGTTGCATTGTATCCTTGATGGGACTTAGTGTATAATCACTTTCCTTTAAGTATGGTTGTCCCTGAGGTTCACGTGCATCTTTGATGCAGCAATGGTAGAAGGAATTAAATAGTGGAAAATGTCATTCTAAAACGATGAATAGATTACCTGACACTATTAAAAAAATTGTTTTGCAGTTTGCTGGTGTTCAGTTTGAGAATAATGCCTCTTATAAATCATTTGCTTCTCTAGTTCTTTCACACTATTGTGAAATGTGTTCTGCAAAATGTTCCCAGCTCTTCAGCCCTTCTCCTACCCTCTTGCATTCAACAGCACCCTGTCTTCTGTGTGTACTTTATTCTGTGAATAACTAAAGAAAACTGTAAAAAAAAACCGCAACACACTGATAATCTGCAGACTAGATCTTGAGGACCAGTATTTTAAATATTTCCCTTGTATAAATCTCTGCTTAACAGGGTGAAATGGAAAATGAGACCAAGGCCAACCACGTCACAGAGGAATACAAAACAAAAGAGTCTGTCTAGGAGTATAGATGAGACCGCTCTTGTGATTTAGGATGTTACCTTCCCCTGACTGTTAGTTGTCATTCTTCACGTAGGAACTACTGCCCCAACATTTAATCAACAACAGATTATGGAAGTACTCATGTCCCATGGAGGCTGTGCACAAATCATGTTAACTCTGTTGATTCTGCACTCATGCAAATACGAAAGCACTCACATAATCTATTGATACAACTGTGTTACAAGAATAATGATTAACAGCTAGTCATGGCGACATCTAAAATTACAGATTGGCAATCTGTGCCTTAAGGCTCTTGTGATCTGTAGTACTTGCATAGCAATAACTACTGAATAATGTTCTCTTTGCATGCAGCAATCTACTTCGGAGCCTTATGGAAAATATTATAGCACCATATCAAAATTCAAAATTAAATTACAGGAATCATTTACAAACAGTGCGTGTATCCTCAGGATAAAATTCGTTTGTTTCTCAGCTTAGTACTGTTAGTACTCAGGGGGTCTGGGATTTGTAAAGCCAGGACAAGTTTATTAATCATGTTCTTTCTCTGTAAAGTTTCAATAACTATTCTCTTTTCACAACTTGTTGTCAGTTTGGATTTTATTCTTGGACCTAGTGAAATGGTTAATTTTGGTCTGTTGTGTTCTAACCTAAAGTCTGAAGATAAAACAACTTTGTGAAACATCACTCTTTATATTGTATATTTAAATATCATCAGTTCTCTGTGATCAATGGGCTGCTTTGGAGAGTGCTACTACGTTAAATCATCATTGGTTATTGAGGAAGAATGACATTCTGTTAAATAAAATATGACCAAATGAAAATTAAAATACATATATATTTTTGTGTTTGTACATGGGAGTGTTTGTCTGGCTTCCTTGTGCTAGAACATGTATGGAAGAAATATTTTAATCGGATGAACTGCACTTTTTTTAATCACGGTATTGAAAGAAAACTGAGTGGTATGTCAGCATGGAAGTCTGGTGACACTGAATGTCTCTTTCCACCCAGCAGTAAGTTTTAGAGAGTTAACATATTTCACATTTACAATATTATTTTGAGCTGTCACTTGGAAGTCTCTCGTCTCACAGGTGAAGATCATGTAGCAATGCAACACAAGAAGAGCTCATTTCCCCCTCAAAGATAATTCCTACTCTCCTGCCTCTAACATTTGTCTGTAGTGTGTTCCCTAGAATTGTCTCGTGTTCATTGACTTTTCTTTTGATGCTACATCAGGGAGAAATGATATTGGCTCTACACAGCGATGTCCCTTTCTTCGGGAAAATGTTTTTGTTCTCAGGAGAGATGAGCCAGGGTAGGATAGAGTAGGCTGTGTGACATTGGAGCACTGCCTGACGAATGACCGTATT
This sequence comes from Struthidea cinerea, assembly GCA_013397865.1. Classification (NCBI taxonomy): domain Eukaryota; kingdom Metazoa; phylum Chordata; class Aves; order Passeriformes; family Corcoracidae; genus Struthidea; species Struthidea cinerea. The sequence goes on from VZTI01003670.1 coordinate 724,742, forward strand.
TCATTCTATATGTTGGTTTTTTCCCATGGGAGGGAGAGACCCAGTAAATTACAGTAATGTGTTTATGTGCTTCTTTAATGTCATTTTTGTAGTTGCTTTAGACACAAGGACACTTACCTCTTCTGTACACTTTCCATATCTTATCTTTGGTTTACACAGATTTAAAAAAAAAATAGGCTGCAGCAGCTTCCTGTTTCACACATCATCTCAGTGGTGTATGCAGATGCATTTCTTATGCAACATGTTGAAAAAATATTGATGGTTTCTCATCTACGTGGGAAAATAATCCCTCAGCTCCCAGGCGCTGCATGGCTGTACACAGTACATAAGCTGCTGCTGCACAAGAGTGCATTTCATCATTACATAGCTGTGCGAGCTGCCTGACAATACAGCTCTCTGCTCCCTTGGAAATCCCTCACTTGCATCCCTCTGACTGAGCAGAGTTGAATCCCCTGTAATGGTGTGGTTTGCAATGCCTCGCTGGAGTGTTTTGAGTTATAACCACTACCCATTTGTACGTTGCCAGGCAGTTTTCCCTGCAAACAATGTGATCCCAGTGTGTGCACTTGTGTTTGTGTGTGTGTGCATATTTCTGCTTGTCTCACCCCACCTCGGACCCCCTTCCCTAATGTCATTTGTCTGTGGAAAAAAGAGGCCTCAAAGCTGGCATCTTGTGTTGACATGTGGCAGCGTGTTGTGACATGCTCAGGTCACCTGGCCCTGATGTGGAACTGGCTGGAGCATCCCGCAGTTCACGTGCAACTCCAGTGCCTTCGGTTCCTACCAGAAGAGATCAGCCTGTGGGCTGGAGGGTGGGGGAAAGAGTACCAGAGCAGCTTTTGTTCTGAGGGAACTGGGAGGCAACAGGGACCTACACTGGGACCGCACAGACCTTTTAGACATGTAGTACCATAAAAGTGGGTAGGTGGGCAGAGGAATGCTTTTTGCTCCCTGTCCTGCCAGACACCACTGTTTCTGTCTGGGCAGGAGCTCGTACACGAGCTCCAGTCAAAAGGAGAATGTCAATGTAACTCCCATCAGTGTGGCGGCATGGTCAGGAGGGTGTGCAGGAGTAGGAGAGTCTTGTCTGTGGAATTAATTACCTATCATGCTACCACAGCTCTGGCACAGCCCACGATAGCGCTGCAAAGGTGAAGGGTACAGGAGTGGATAGTGAAACTGGGAGCTGTGCTAATAATTTGAATAGTACTGGCAATGTTTACACAAATCTCTAAGTGTCTGTTGAGCACAATACAAACATAGTAAGTGTTCACAAAGCCGAAAATTCTCTGTGTCAGTAGCAAATACAGCATTTTGTCTCATTGCCTGCATGATTCTCTGCAATGCTGTTTTCATTCCTATGAGCTGAGTAGTGGGGCAAAACAGCCCTTGGCCTTCCAGACGTGTACAGATGGTTGGCTAGTCAAAAGCCCTTCCAGTACCTGAACTCTGACCAACAGCGTCCTCTCCCCTCTGGATAGATTACCAGGCTGTCAAGAAATCCTCTTCCCATCATCCATCTGCATAACTGCTGAAATCCCTGGAGATTAGCAACTGAGAAAGTGCCTATGTAGCAAAAATGTGTCACACTGGTCAAAATGGAGGTAATATTTTTTTTTTTACACTATCATTCTCTTTTATTCAGATATACAACTTTGCAACTTCCATCTTTTGTGAAAAGGCTAATGAAATTTACAGAAAAAAAATTAATGAAAAAATATTATTTAAGCATATCTGTTTAAATTTTATCTCCAGCAGTGTTAATGCTACAGAAAACAGATAATCATATGGTTTGATAGCATTAATTTTCATTTCAATTTCTGTAAATAAAACCATTTTTTTAACAGACATGTAATTTCTTCCTCATGGAGCAACGAAGTAAAAATCAGATTGGTCTTAACCACATCCCATTTCCAGAATCACCAAATAAAGTCTAACCCCCGTGAAGAAGCAGTTGGGGTGCTGATCTTAATAAATTTTTTTTTTTTTTTTTTTAGATTTTGATGTATAAACCACAAATTTATAAAATTTGAATCTAAATAAACACAGTAATGGAAAATGACAACATATTCAAAAACTTTGCAATTGCTTCTTTTCCTTTAATGCATATACCGTGGTACAGTTCAGGTCAAGCTACCACAAATCAAGAATATACCCTGAAATCTGAAAGTGCTCAGAATAAAGTGTGAGGTACAAATGTGCATTGTACTATCAGCTGAATATTTTCTATTAAGGGTTTACATTATCATTATTAGATCCTTTCAATGCTCAAATGCGAAGACGTGAAGGAGCAACCAAGTGTCTTGCTTGCAGAAAAAAAAAAAAAAAAGAAAGGAAATGTGGACCTAGAATATCACAACTTATCTTTCTTGATTTAATTTCTTGTACGTGACTTCCTTTTCTTCTTTAAAAAAACCATAGCCATGGATTTCAGCACATGTGGTGCATCAAGTTGATGCACCCCTGTACAAGCCAGCTAAACCACAATAGCCTCTTAAGTTATTTTAGTGTCATTAAAACCCTTTGACATATAGTGTATTTCGGAAACAAAATGTAGACTAAAGTTAACTGTGAATAAAGATGCTGCAGTCAAGAGTGTTTGAAAAAATGCTTGCAGACCTACCTGTCAGGTACCTGGCTTTTTAAAGAGGAGTGGTGTGCCGTCACTTTGGGGAGTGATGGTCTTCAAGCTCCAGAATTAAAGACGGGAAAAGGTATATATCTTCTAGTGACACATCTTTTTACGTGGGCAGATAGTGATAGGACAAGATGGAAGAGTTGAAAAGAGAAGAGATTTAGGTTAGATGTAAGGAAGAAATTCTTTACTCAGAGGGTGGTGAGGATGCCCCATCCCTGGAAGTGTTCAAGACCAGGTTGAATGGGGCTCTGAACAACCTGGTCTAGTGGAAGGTGTCCCTGCCTGTTGCAGTGGGGCTGGGACTACATGATCTTTAAGGTTCCTTCCAACCCAAACCATTTTGTGATTCTAAGATTTAGTGTACTGTCAATTTCTCACTGTGATAAAACTGCCTCATTATAAGAATTTAGTAAAATACAGAGGTAACTGCAGTGCAGTGTGGATTAATTAAAATTCAGTCATTAACTGAGATTGACCTGAAGTCACAATTCCAGTGAGTAACATCACCTGTCACTTGTTGTTTTTTTGAGGTTCTTGCAGAAGTTTTCAGGGAAGCTGGGAATGTGACCTGCTATCATTTCTTCTTGTCTTCTTTCTCTCAAGTTCATTGCCTTTAAATTTCTCTGCTAATATCCTGCATTATAAAAGGAAGCAGGTGCATCTATTAGAGAAGAATTTCTTTAGTCTTCATTTATTGCCATTTTCCTGTCTTCTAATTTTATTGATGATGAGGCGATTTTTGTGTGATGGTTTTTGGTGTGATTTTTTGGGTTTTTTTTTTTTGGAGGGTGAGGAGATGAGTCCTTTTTTCTGTTTCAAGGTGATTCATCAAATGATGTTTCATAACCCTGCAGCTACAAAAACTTATTTTTGACTGTCTATTCCCCCCAGTTTATTATTGAAAGATTTGCTGTTTTTAATGATTAAATATAAGCATCTTAGAAATGCATAATGATGCCAATTTTCTGCCTAGCTTCCCTTTTCGAGAAGCACCTTAACAGTGCAATATAAAGCCCAAGATGACAGCAATTTACACCTCTGCAGAGACAATAAAATGCAAATAATGTGGTTTATCTTATTTTCCACTGGAAAGAATTAGTTTTACCCTGTCTTTATTTTCACACATGGAAAAAAAAGCCCTAATGAGATGACCACTGTTTATTTATTTATTTATTTATATTTTAATGCTCAGATAAGAATTTATCTACTGAAAAAGGCTATCAGGGAAAGTTGTGTCTCGGTTGGGTGCCACATAAGGAAGAAGCGCCTGCCTGCTGCCTTTCACCACTGCTTGTTTGCATAGTCATATTTGTGGGTTTTAGATGGCAGAAGTAAGTTTGTGTTTGGCTGAAGTAACTAAATAGTGAGGGGTCATAGAGGCCAGTTACAGTTGGTTTGCATCTCAGATATGGAAACCTCTTCTTTATGAATGGTACTTTATATGGGTTTTGGTTTCCATGGGATTTTTGTCACGTAGCTTCACTGAACAAAACTGCTGCACCCTAGGGAGAAAAGTATCAGTTCCATCAGAGAACTAATTTTGGGAAGGCAAGGAATAAAACTGTCATCTTTTCCAAGCTGAGAGAGTTTCCCAAGGGACTTTTTATTTTGTGAGGAAAACTACCAGAGGCTAGTGGCAGTACTGGTATTGATTTTAATGTTCAAGTTTGCAGTCATTATTTGCAAGAGCATTTTGATTAAAATGACCTGTCTTTGATTTTCCTCCTCAAAATGGCTTTGATTTTAAAATTGATTTTCTGTCTGTTTATAACATATAACTAAAACAGTTGTGGTTTTGTTTTGGGTTTTTTTTTTTTTAAATCAAGCCTGCTATTCCAATTATTAAAGTGATATCATGAGTCTGAATGATTAGCATTGCATTTTTTTCTCAGGTCCTGTTTGGTTCTGTGTCCCATTTGCCAAACTGCCACAATGTCTCACGGAAGAGAAACTCTTAAATTGAATGTGCTCTGTTGCTTGACTTCTGTCATATAAAGTCCTAAATTGCAAATATATATTGGTTCCTTTAAGAGATGAACTCAAATAATATTAAAGAGCGTAAGAGGACAGTAAAACTCACTTACTTCCTGATTTACTGAACTAGAAAAATAATCAAGTCGTTAACTCAAGTCCATCTTAAAATGCAAGACTAGTCTTCTGAAAAGTTAATGCTTGCACCTGCTCTATAAATTTAAGCAACGCACTCCTCAGCTTTATTGCCTCCATCCTCAGCTAGTGAGGTCCATAATTCCAGGGCACAGATGATTAATGTCACCCTGTTTGAATTCCTGCATCTGTGTGATGAGTCAGGCTGTGTGGGAAGAGACAGTTTTAAGCCTTTGAATTTTCCCCATCTTTCCCTATTCTCCTGGAGTGAGACTGGCAAGAATTTGTCCAAGAAGCTCTCTTCTACTGAAGATTTTGGATACAGCAAAGTTGAAACTGTAAAACATTTCAGTGTCATCTACATTTTTGAAGTAAATTTTTAAAACCGTTTAAATATGCTTATTTTGATAAAACTATTCCTTTGATGATATACTAGTTACAACAATGACATAAAATACTTCTGCTTCAATTTGAATATTTTATTTTGTTAAAACCTTTGGGATTTTTACAATTCATTATAATATGAGGCAAGGATAATTTCAAATTCCATATACTGTTCTTACGAACTAAATTTCCTTTTTTATTTTTTGTTTGGATCAGCGTCTCTTGTTTGCTGTAGGTGCCTTTCGGAAAGGTCATGATTTGATTAGTATGTGCCTCCGGCCCTTCAGAACCATATTCCTCCATTCAAAGGTTATTTTTTTTTTCTCTTTTCTCTTCATCCATCCCAAAGCTTCTGCCTCATCCTCTGTCACCTGATGACAGCCAAAGAGATCTTCTGAGGTGCATATTAAATAAGTAAGTTTGTGGCTTTGCATCTTTCTTTTCAAAATCCTACAATGCTGACATGGATGTCAGAAGCACTTTCTAATTTTTCACTTTCACGTGTGAAAACCAATCCATTTCTCAATACTATAGGTAGACAAGGAACTCATGTATCAAGGAAGCAAAAATAACCACACTGGAGAGGGAGAGGGGTAGATAAGAGAGAGGGAAAAGTGAAGATCTAGAGCTGACAGTGATAGCAAGGAAGGTAGGATAAAGCATTAGGATAAATAATGCCATGCTCAAAGTATTATTACAGCCTGTAATGGTTCTCTTTCCTTTCTGATCAGCTCTCAACTGAAAATCAATTTGCTTTAGCAGAGAGCACACCACGTTATTGTGTTATTTATTAAAAAAATTGTATTCTCTTTGCAGCATTGTTGACTGCCATCAGCAGTCAATCTAGAATGTACAGTTCTGAGCTTGCTTGCACAGAGAGAATAGAATAAAAATAAAAATTTTTAATAGAGTGATAACAAATATCATGTAATGATACATGCACATGGAGAATAAATGTGCTAAGACAGTTCAGCCCTAAAATAGGGGTTTCAGGTATGATAAAAGCCTAAAAACTCATGAGTGGTTTGGGGAAACTGGATAGCCTTCTGGGGTTTTTTTCTTACATGAGCAAAGAGTCACTACACAAAATTATCAGGCTGCACATTCAGGATGCATAAGACGAAATAAGTCTTCATTCACCCTCTAATTAAAATATTTTCACCATTACCACAGAGCACTGTAGGTGCTGAAAATATATATGACTTCCAAAAATATATACATAAAAGGATTATTTCTTTAGGGTCATTAAATACAAAAGGAATATGTCCACTGTCTCAGGGAGATCTTGAGACACAGGGCTCCAAGTATTCTGACAGATCACCAGGGAAACATCCATTCCTGCTTGCAGCATTCTTGTAAATTCCCGGGCATCAGCTGCTGCCTGCTGTCAGAAACTGGACAGAGCAGACCTTTAGTCTTCCCCAGTATGGCTTTTCCTACCTTCACTAAAAATAGCTTGTATGCACAGGTTTATTTGATGTCCAACACTGTGATGGATTTGAGATTTGGTTGTTGTAACAGCTGTCCTCTTTTGGGATTCGTCAAAGACTGTTATACTACTGGGACTTGCTATCATTAAGGTAGATGTGGGAAATTCACCTCACCTGACTTTAGACATCTATATATAAGGTAATCACCTGAATCTCTGCTCTGATCAGTGGAGGAGAGAATTCGTGGTTAGTGTCATCTCTCCTAGGAGATAAGCTGTGCGCTTTGAAACACAGAGCTCTCTGTAAGGGGAGCCAAGTGATTAATTCTCACTGCTCTTGACTGGTGTCCACATTGGAGAAAATGTGAGGGGAGAACTGGTAAGAAAGGGAAGTAAGTAGAGAGCTGTATTCTGGTTCTGCTTCCTCCCTTGTGGAGTACATTGCAAAAAAAAAAAAAGCAGGAAATGTGGCTTTTAAAACTTTTTTCAAGGAGAGAGTGGTGTATTTTCTAAAACAAGACTGCAAGGGAACATCAGCTGGAAAATCCCTCTGGCATACAGACTTCCACCAGGTTTGGGGTCCACAAAGACGTTAAAGACACCTTTTGTTATCCAGAAAGATCCTATTCTTCCTTTAGGAGTGTAGCATGACTGTAAAAGATAAATTTGACTAGAAAAAATATGTTAATTGCATTATTGTCATGTAGTTTCTCCAAAATCCCAGTTCTACAATTCAGAGGGCTAGCTAGGAATGAGAAAAATGCATTTAAATCACTCCTGGTTCTTAAAAGCTGTATAATGGAAATGAGACTGCTTAAGAATGATATCATACAGGAGGTGTACACATAGCAGAGCATCTGAAATGCAGCACGAGGAACAGTGGGCTGCTATTGCTTAGTTCAGAGGAACTGGACTGTCTAGCTCCTGGTGGTTGAATTCATTCACAATAGAATTGTATCAGATGTATGACATTATTTTGAGTATTGTTTCTGTGTTCAAGATAAAATCATCTGGCTTTCTGCCTTATGGAAACAAGTTTGTTACCTCAATGTTTTTCCTATCACCAGTGAAAAACTGTTTCCCAAATTCTGTGTCTATACTTGCAATTACACCTACACCTTCAACTATCTATATATTAATTTCAAAGCCAAAAATCATTCTCTTCAATTCCTCTTGATCTGCATCTATAATAGGTCATTGTTTCTTCATGATGACACTTAAATTGCTCACCACTCCTTCTTCAGACAAATTAAATTTACCACAATGCTTTGAAGATTGTGGTTCTTCATATAATCCATGCCAGGTTTCTTCATATAATCCATGCTCCAAATGCTATGTTTTTGCAATGTCAATCTGTAGGGAACTTCTTGATCTTATGGCGTTTTGATGCAAAAATACAGCTGCTGGATACTCACGTAAAGGAGAACATACAATGAGAGCAGCTGACAAATACTGCTTGGGTCAAAATGGGTGGCATTCATTTGACCAACCTTCATTTACATGTGACCTAGCTCTATACGCCCTTGTCAATAAAGAAGAAGAATCATTTCTAAGGCACTACTCATCCTAAAGCAGAGATCTTAGCTTGGGGAAACTTGGTATGACTGGCAGGGGAGGCATAATGGGAACCTGAAACAGCACATGCACTGTACGGAGGCAGTCCATAGAAGAAGAGAATTGTTTCTTTACAAGTTATTAAACAATGGAAGAAGCCCTTTTTACACCTTTTATTTGTAATTAAGAGATAGGTCTCTAAAGGACAATACTTGCTTAATAAAATGCAGTAATCAAGGCCGGCGTCATCAAAGAGGCACTGCTGCACACACATCTGACCTCTCCTTCACCTCCTTCAGAAGATGTGTCAGCTCATGATAAAAATACTGAAATGTGCTCCAGCTACTCTTCCGAGAGATAAGGCAAAAGGAATGGACTCTGATATGGCACAAAACCTTCCCATGTTGATCTTTATTATGGTGAATATTCAAATCCTCAGAAGTGTGAGTCATATAACTTCAGGCTTCCAGAACAACTGATCTGCATGGTGATGGATCAATAAAAGACATTGCAGTGTCTCTTAACAAATTGTGCCTCTTTACATTCAACTCATACCGAACATTAAATTAGCTTATGAGATGGGGGTATATTACAGTTTGACGTTTTTCTTCTTTCCTTAAAAAATAAAAAAAATCCCAAAAATCATAGGGTCCTGTGCTGGATCCAAGGACTCATTGCCTTGTGCATCTGGAGAATACTTCTTGTGTGGTCAGCAATCTCTAACTTGAAAAAATCAGCCTCTATTTAAACAGCAGTGGAGACACAAAGGCTTCTCTCAGAGGCTTCACTCTAAGGTCCCACCATCCTTTTGCTGAGAGGGTATCGTAGCCCAGAGATCCACAGCTGTTTTAAGTGGAGCAGCTGGAACTTACCACATGTTTAAATTACAAATTACTCTATTTTTCATAGAGTAAAGGAAATCTTCAGGATTAGCGGTGCTTACTTATTTGGGATTGCAGTTACTGTAATTTGGTTGGGAGATGTCGATAACTCAGACCTTTACTCTGAGCAATGAATTTGTGAGTTTGGGAACTGGCTGCACATTGGCTCGTATGGGAACAGGGAGTAGAGACGTGGCTCTGGTTCTCTTGACCTACAAGTCAGCAAAGGAAGGATTATTTGCTGCTTGCAGCAGTCAGGAGAAAATTATTTTGGCACTCACTTGTTCTATAATTTAAAAAGACAACTAACCTTGTATGTGCAGGATTTAAAGGAGGCAAAAGAGTAAAAGGGAAGAGAAGGGATAACAACAAAGTATTTAATGTATTAGGATGTCTATCTCAATGTGTCTGTTGGAGGTTTACTCTATCCAATGCTGGAAGCTGCTCTCAAATTTAATAGGTCTCTAAGCAGCCGCCCACCCTTTGCCATGGGGTATTGAAAGTGGCCAGAGGCACTGCAAGCTGTGCAGACACAGGAAGCTGGAGATGGACCAACATGTGTATGGCTCTCCTTCAGACAAGACAGGCTGCATTACTAGAGCCAAAGTCTGTGTATTGCTGGTGTGTCTGACTTTGGCAACTTTTTCTGAATGACTGAGAGCAGCATCAGAAAATTTGGAAGCCTGAAAACCAAGTATGGCCTGACAGTATCCATCTCAATAGGAATCAGAACCCTCTGTGGCCTGAGTTTATTTCAGAATGGCAACTTACTCCTCTTAGCAATTTTAAAAAACCCTTCTCTCTGTCATTCCATGAACTGTCTGAGCTTGTAACACATGGAATAGTTCTTACCCTCTTGTACATCATGACACTATGTTCTTCTGGCTCCAGCCATGAAATTGTCTATACGTCTGTTGTACATGTTGTATCATTATCCAGTTACATTTCTATGAAGTGTTAAATGGTGATAATGTTTACTATAAAGGTTTGAAGGATATTTTCTCATTATGAGAATTCTGTGATAGGGCCACCTAAGACTAATGAACGAAAAAAAAGTGGTATCAGTAGCAGTTAAAAGGTAATTTAAAGAATTAACAGCAGGAGAAGAGAAAGCTGTACACAAACTACTTTATGCTTTTTCTTAAACAGAAGCAGGTGGTAGCTTTCCTATTGTGAATCCAATGCTTTTTACTGGAAATCAATCATTCCTTCCATGGGAACCCATTAGAAACTTTAATAATAGCAATCTATTGCATCTCACTGTTAGGTTTTGCAGCCATCTAATCTTCTGGGCTTGTGTTTACCAATGATTTAGGATGCCTGGCCTCTCTAAAATACATTAATTGGTTGTAGTCCTACTGTGTTTAAATTCTTGCAAAAAGACATTGTATATTGATCATGGTTTTCCTCTGGGATTCTGGGGAATCAACTTGGTGTGATTTGGAGCTAGCTTGGTTTCATGCTAGAGGATTGGTGCATTATTCATTAAAAACAAAAAACAACCGTAAATGTAAGGGGAGGAAGAATTTATGAGACAGATCAGATTTAGGTGATTTTGGTACTTCAGACTGCAGCTTCAGGCTGTCCTTTGAGAAGGTCGGCATTATGTTCCCCATCCCCTATGACATTGTAACCCTCTGCTTCAGCGCTTGGTCTCTTGTATTGTGCCTCCAAAAGGCATTAGTGAGAAGAGAAGGCTAGAGCTTCAGTCTCCAGCTTGGATGGCATGGAGCTCCTTGAAGAGCTGGGAGGCTGTAAAGGACAACTCAAAACATCTGTTGTAAGGAGTGATAGACATTTTATTTCCAGACATATCTTTAGTTTTCACTGTGATCATAACTTGCAAGCACTCGTCTCAGTGTTTGGATGTGAAGGCAAGGCTCCCTTTCAGCTGGGTGGGGAAGGTCCTTCTCTTCTGTCTGCTTTAGGAAGAGAGCAAGAGTGTGTGCTTAGTCTGAAGGCATGTGTCTGCCTGCTCTCACATATGGGCTGGTCAGGGCTCAGTTTCCTTTTCTGATAGAGGGACAACCTGAAGAACCTTCCTGTCAAATTCAAGTGCATGAGAGAGAGTATAAGGACTGACCATGTTACTGTATTTTTCAAAATTTGATATTTTGATATTTAAGAAGTTATTTACTAAGAGGGTTTTAAACATTACATATTCAAGCAGAAAGCAGGTATACTTTTGGATGGGTACCTAAAAGTTTTCAAAACTTCAAAAAAAAGTTTTCCCACTTAGTGGGGAAAAAAGGTTCCAGTTAGTAGAGTAACAAGACTAATTTATCTAATGATGTATTTATGTATGAGTCTGAAATGTTAGTGTGAGGAGTCTAAACTAGTGAATTGGGAAGTTTTAACGTCAAAAAACCTTATTAGACATTTCTGTATTTTCTAAGCAGCTTGAATCTTTATCTTCAGTAGCGCTGTGACTCCAAGGATGGTAGATGCATATTTTATAACTTGCTATATTCTTAGTCAACAATAGTAGTTTATATATGCTTATTTCAGGTGTGTAATCTGATGAATAGAACATGTTGAGGAAGGGGAAAGTTGTCTTTACAGCATAAATCTGTAATGTGCTTTTTATATTGCTTTTAGTAAGCAGAGAAACCTTGTGGGTCTAGATTTGTCATTGTTAGAAATCTTATTTGAAGATTTAAAAAAAAATTGCCTTATCGTTTTACTATATAAACATAAATATTTTTTAAAATATCAAGAATGTGATGGGTGTGCAAAGGTTTATATTGTTGAAAAAAATGCATATCTGATTTATGCCTGTCCAAATGTCCAAAAACATGCAGCCATACATCAGGCCTCATTGGTGAGTTAAATACTTGCACATTTTTTGATAAGAATGAAGAAAGGTATCAGGCTGTGGGGAAGCACAGATATGGGGTTGAGTCTGCTGCTTCGTTCCGCTGGGATGGGGCACTGGGCAGAGCTGATGCCAAGTATGAAGGAGCAGGGGCAGAGGGAAGGGGGCTGCAAGCACAACAATTCTTTGCTGCCCAGCACTCATGGCACTCTCCCACTCCTGAAACAACTCATAGGCTTTATCCAAAGGATATGACACAGCAAAACTGGATGTGATGAGCAACAGACCGTGAGCAAGGTTGCTGCTTGCATGTGAAGATAGTAGCAAATGTTGGAAATTTCTCCACCAGTATTCGTGCTGTCCTCACCAGCATCACATAACAAAGTACCCTCTTGTCCCCAACCTCTGCTCCACTGTTTGCATACTGACAGTGACTTCATTAGCCTCCTTTCATCTCATCATCACACTATGAGCTCACGCTCAGTTGCTAATTCTGTGTGGTTCTCACCAAGTCCCTGCTTCATATGCAATATTTAATTTCACAGGCATGGTCCAGACGCTTTTGTCTAGAGATATTTGGCATTTAAAAATGTAATTTATTTGAAAGGGCCCAGACTGACAAGTTAGATGTCTTCATCATTATTATCTGCTATTCTGACAATCTATGTGTCATCCACGCATTTTACCAACAGTGTTATTGTGTATTATTAGAGAGCATTAATAAAACATTATTGAATTAATCCCTGTACAGGGATCATCCTGTTACAATATTCTTCACTTCAGTAGTACTCTCCATTGACAGCTGCATTTGGGCATCTGCCAATTAGTGCATTCTTAATCCATTTAATGTGTTCTCTACTGGAATATAAGAGACTAATTTTGTAATAAGACTCACATGTGGCACTAAATCAAACACCTTATGAAAGGCAGACTTTACCAATTACTTTTGTCAAACAACTTAGGAATCTAAGAAAAGAAATACATAGCTACAGCCGTCTTGGGGACTGAGTTACAGAATCTGAGTCAAGATATCTTTCAAAGAGGAAAGTACTTAAATATTTATTCAGGGCTAATTTCACTGAGGGAATTTAGAACCATGAGTGTGACCTCTAACCCAGGTGCAGTCTACTTTCAGGTAAGTTCATGAAAAGTGAGTTAGTATAAAGTGTAGCACTTCCAGGGGAAGGGAATGAAGATACCTCTTGCTCCTCTCTTTCTGGCAGTTTCCTCCCTGAACACATTGCTCCTCAAATGATTTATCATAGTTTGGAGAGAGGTCTTAGTACACTGTGCTTTCAAAAAAAGAGAGTGGGAGCTTGAGTGGCTGTGCAGGCCCTCTGTTCCAGACATACTTTAAAAAAAAACCACTGGTTCTTCCTTATCTTCTGAAAGAAAGATGGCAGAGCAGGACAAGAAGGAGGTGCAAAATAGGATAAAGTGCCAAATTCTTCCCTCCTATCCTTCGTTCCATATCTGTTTCTGAAGGATTAGTTTAGATATCTCCCAAGTCTTCCTTTGTGCAATCCATCTTTGGATACCTGAAAGGATATCTGCACAGGCTCTTGTCTATCACTGTGCATGTGCAGACCCCAACCTAAGCCTGGCAAATATAGGTTTACACTGGTCAAGCTGTCATGGAGCACGGGACTTTGCTAGCATCAATATAGTTTAAGTCTTCAGAGGGAGCGACATTATATTGCTCTTTGCCTTCCCAGCCCTACTGCCAGAAGTGAAAATAATGAACTCTGGGGTCTTCAGCCTAAGGACAGGCTTTCAGTGCACTAAGGTTTTTGTGCCTCTAAGTATCACCTTTTGGTAATAGAAGGAAAATCTGCCTTGAAATTTTAATGTGAAATAATTCAAAGTAATATCACGTTAAATTTTTTTTTTGTTAAAACTTGTCTTAATTTAACGTGTGCCTACAAACTGAGAACACTAGCTGCACCAATCTTATAAATGTTAATAAGCCAGAAACAACTCTTAGGATATTCCATACTAATAGTGATATTATGCAAAATAACTGCATACAGGGAAAATCATATAGACTTTTGGGAACCATAACATTCTGTCTTTCCAGATCTATCTTGACATCTATATCACAATTTTAAAATGCTATAATTCCCTTGTGTATGGCTTCAGTCAGTTTTATGATCTTTAAGGTAATTTAATTGTGCAGGTGTTCAAAGGTTTTGTGTTACTGTCATCAGCCATTCCTTCGGATAATAATTGTTACTAGAGAAGATGAGAGGAAATAGATTTAAATATCATGATCTTGACAAATTGGAGAAATGGTCAGGAAAAAACTAGGTTGCAGTTCAATAAGCCTGAGAACAAACACTGTATTCACATGAAAAAAAGAACAACACAGGACAGGGAAAATGCAAATAGATAGAAGTTCCCAAGGAAAGCATCAAGAGATGTATTATGAACGCAACAACATGGACTGAGGTCAGCAGTCCAACAGTATCTATTTCTGATGGTAAGCAACATTTCCTGCTTAGGAAAAGACTACAAGAAACAGGAAGGACAGAATGCCACCTCTCCTGATTTTCTTTGTACTCTGGCACTTGGGAGTAGAAGCTTAGTGAAGTAGAGTGACGTCTCCAATATCATATTTTAGAATACCTAAGTGTAACTTCCAAGTTTTATTCAAAAATCTCTGGACCTATTATTATTTGTGCTATCCAAATCATCCTGTGGCAGAAGGTTTCACAGTTTAATTGTATACCTCATAAAACTTCCTTGCTTTTGTTAAACCTCCTGCCTATAATTTCATTGTGTGCCCTTTATCTTACATTTTATGAAAAATAATATACCATAGCTCCTATTCATGTTTTCCATGATTTTTTTATTAATTTAAAAAATAAATTTATAGATGTTGATTATGTCTTTATAAATTTTTGAGAAGGGTCCTACTCAATGCAATTGGTCCTCAGAGACCATCATGTACTTCTGAAAATTCTTGACAATTCTTGTCACGTTTCTCAGTGTATCTTCTAATTCTACTTTATCATTTTCTGATATCTGCTATGTGATTTCTATGTGGTGTCCAGAACTACACACAGCATCTGAGACATAAATGCACAAGGTTTTTTTCAATGACAGTTTTCTCCCCTTTTCCATTCTTTATAGTTCCACATGTACTAATTGTTTTTATAACTGTTATTGAGTGTTGGGCTTACATTTTAAAAGAATTGTTCACAGGATCTCCACAGTCTCATTTCTGAGTAATAAAATCTTATTGCAAGCTGCTGCTATACATATAGAATTACAATTACTGATCTTCATGAGACTTATTTTACATTTATTGTTTCCTCCTGAAATCTTTTCATGCTTTATTACGAGAATCTTCTTCAGCAATTTTCAGCCAGTTTATCTGTGACTAACATGAATGTGAGTGCTTGCACTGCACCCCAAGTATTAGCCCATGTCTGATTTAGAGGTGGATCTGTATACCTACATCAGTTGTTTTTCTATGTGCAGAGCCACTCACAATATAAGCAGGTAGGTGTGCAGATACCTGATTTGTGATTACCCAGCTGACACTTATGCACATAAATCAGGCATCCACAAATATCTGTATTTGCCTGTCTCTGAAATTCTGGTTCCCAGTGAATTAAATGTCCTCCTAGTTAAAAACATAACTTCATGCTGAACAATCATTAGGTATGTGTAGTTCAATCCATAAGTTCCAAAATTGAGAGAAAAGTCAGTTACAATCTCTGCATGTTGGTGCTGTTGGTGTTGAATTGTTGTCAAGAATTTAATAGATTTCTGTGGAATGGAGTCTGTAAATTGATTAATGACAACACCAACATCATGGCCTGGACCTTGTATAGTTTTCAGAAAAGACCGAACTGGAAAAAAAAATAGAAAAAAGCTTACAGGCAGTGCTTCTGTGTGTCCTTTGTGGACAGCTGTGACTACAGTTTGTTCAGTTTTATAACTGTGAAAGAATTACTGTAGAGCCTTCACCCAAAATGTTAAAGGCAAACAGAAAACTGGGAAAATAATTTTCAAAATGTAGTGTGCCCAATTAGGCATGAGTTAGCTGAATGCCTGACTGCACACCCAATTGACACATCAAATTTGTCATGGTATCTTATTCAGTTTGGGTAATTGTGCATGCAAATGAACAGGTACTCATATAACCTGTAATTTCCATAAGTAATTGACATATTTGCATGTGTAATTACTTTCTTTGTAACTGAAACTCAAATTTTGACTAACTTAATGTTCATCAAGAGCATGAGCTTTGGTCCTTTCAGTGGGAAATGAAGTTCAGTGATCCACTGACAAACTGAATTCACCTCACCAACCTAGATTATCCTAAATTGTTCTCTTTATCAGGCTTTATCAGCAGTGATAACTGACAAGATCCAAATTAATACAAACAACAGGGTTCTAGACACAAAAGGATTATTCTTAGTAGCCACTAAGTCCCTAAAGGTTTTTTTTTTTTTAGAAAGAATAAAAATGGGAATAGTTGATCAACCCGTCAAAGCTTTCTAGACTAAATACCATAGATACTATATAGGCATCTCTATATTAATGCAAAAAACTTAATCTCATCACTGCTGTGAAATAAGCATCATAATAGAGATGGGATAACTAATGACTATAATATGAACAAAAATTGGTATAGTATGCTGAGGGAGGACAAATGAGGGAGAAACGAAAAAGTATTGTCTTGCATATACAAGATAACATGCTTGGTAACTGAAAGTACAAAGTATATCCCAAAAGCCTCTGGTTAACAGCTAAAGAGGGAATAAGCACTAATAGAGAAGAAACTAATAGGGAAGAAACACTGCAGGTACCTAGACAGATCTTCACAATTTGGTCTGAAAAACAAGGATGAAGCTTAATGACAGGTATGAAAAATGGTCAAAACAGAAACAGGATGAAATACTAGGTCTTTGAGACTGCGTGTGGTACATGGTGGACCACAAGCTGAACATAAATTAATAGGGTTGTGCAGCTGTGAACATTGTGTCTGGGATGTATTATCAGCAATGCAGCCCACAGGATTTCTGTTCCTCTCAGACCTGTCTTGATGAGCTACATTGCTGTGGTTGTTACACTTTGAGAAAGGCATGAGGGAGTCCGGGAGAATCTCTGGAAAAGGTGGCATTGGGAAATATTGAAAAAACTGTATCTGGATAAAGCAGAATAGAAAATATTTGGGACAATGTCATAAAATTTAGGCATGTGGAAGTCTGTTACAAAAAATGAGAGGGTAGACTGTTTTCCAAGATTTTGGCAGATAAAGAAACAGTGATAGGCTTTGTTTTCATTAAGAAATGATCAAGTTGGACATTCGGAAACACTTCCTCCTTATGAGAGAAAGTGACACTGCTAGTCATAGCTTTGCACTGTATGAGCAGGCATCTTCAGTGGTTGTAAAATCCTAATTGCTGGAGATATTAAAAACAATTTAGCCATATATCTTTCATGAACGACACAGGGATAATTGATCCTGCCAGAGTTAGGCTAACTGATATTCTCAGGGTTACTCCCAACTGTTCTTTATATAATTCTGTTATTTTATGGTTGTATTTAAAATTATGTATTCTTAGTAATTGCATAGTCTTTTAAAAAAAGCAGAACCAAAAAATTTTAATAAGCCAGCAGTATATAGTTTCACAGAAATCTACAGTTCCTCTTTGTCCTCTGCCCTCTTTATTTAGTGTCTGTTTCCAGAAAAAGAGTGACTTAGTGGCTTAATAAGCTTGTCCCTTTGGAAGATCCCTGAGGAGAGTCTGGAGGTAATTTCAGTGTCCAAGAGAGAAACAATCATGAAGGCTTTAGTCCTCTGAAAGTTGGCTAATCCAAGCATTCAGAGCTGTCAGGGTTGGATAATCCTCAAGGTCTCTCAAGAGCAAAATGACTCTGACTTTCAGTCTATTCTTTGTCATTTCTTATCCTGACTTCAAGCTCTGAGTGTTTCTGGGTGGTAACTGTGGGAATGGTGCTAACCCCCAGACTCATATGCTGCACTTTTGATGGGAGCTCCTTCTGACTCTGATCCAGACACTGGGAAGCTGCAAACAGGTACTGAGGAGGGAACACAAGTCAGTACTCATACACGCAGAGTCTTCCATCTTTCCCGAAATTTGTATCCATAAAAGCCATGTTCAGTCTCAGGCAAAAAAGTGAAAGAACACCAAAAGTTAAAGTTTTAATAAAACAGGTATTACATATTTTAATGATTACTTGGTTTAATTATTTTTAATAATTTGGCTATTTTAAGGAAGATTTCATAAAAAAATAATGAAGATTTATGCGTATAGACCTGAAAACACCTAGAAATACACAGTAGCAAAACTTTAGAGTGGCAATCAGTGGGAAGTCCACCTTCCTCCATCTTCCCCCACCTTTTCCACACCAGAAATGACTGGGCTAAGTGGGCTGTGCTTGGGTCTGTGCTGTGTCTGCACCTGGCTAGTGCAGATGGGGACAGATGAGCAGGGAAAATCTAAACCACAACTATAGTAAAAAATGCAAGCCACTGGAAAGACCCTGAATTGAAGCTAGAAGGCAAGCTTGGTGTATGTGAAGAAAAGAGACAAATCCTCCAGAACATGAAGGGATTACTTGACTATACCACTATTTCATGAAAGAGGAACATCAGCTTCTCAGATCAATACATGCCACAAGGGCCTTGCATGAAACGTGTAGGAAAAGTCAGGAAGCCAATGCTCCTGTTAAAAGTTTATATTCTCTCTGCTTGCAGTCTTGTGGGTATAACTCTGAATTCACTACCTCTGACTCTGATAAATAAGACTCTGCTTTGTCTTATAGCAAAGCCTGCCTGGTATTGGGGAGTGAAAAGAGTCTGCGTGAAAGCAGGAAACAGAGGGGACCGGCTCCAACAGAGGCAGCCAGCAAGCATAGGTTAAGGTGTGTTGGCAGCTTGAAGGCATCCGTCTCCATCCAATTCCTGGCAACTTGCTCGAGCAGCTGGCATCCAGGGTTCAGGCAGGGAGTGGTGATGAAGTCTATATTAGCAGCCTCTGAGTCTGCAGAAAGCAGTTTCTCTGGAAGTGATAAAGAGGAGCTCTGTCTGCTGGAGTTAGGCAGCAGTAAATGCCTGTCAGCCTGGTACATCTCCTGGGCCCCCAGAGCCACACCTGCTGACCACCATGTACCTGTGTGGTACACGCTGGGAGGAGTGACCCTTGAGAAGGAGGTGAGTCAGTGGAAATTAGTGGTGCTCTGCAGTGGTTTGCCTTATTGAACAGATCAAGTAGGTGTCAGTGACTCCTGATCTCCCAGTGACAGCTGTGCAGCAGAACCTGGCACAAGCCAGGTTCCTGTACTGGAAGCTTGGCTGTGGCTGCTGCTTCCTTAGGGAGAGGGGAAGGGAGGATGACACATTCACCGTTTATATGGATAATAAAAAAGATCACTGGTCTTTGCAAATTCAGATTCAAAGTCACAGCCATATTATTCTAGCTGCTTTTTAAAACTCTAAGAATCTCTGCATTATTAAATGCAGACATTCCCACAAGCGCTCTCTTCAAAGTATGAAACAAAACAAACTGATGCTGAAAACTGAGTTTCATAATTTCTGTGTGAGAGAGATCGTTTTGTTTGGTATGTGAATGCTGCCGTATGACCTGTTTACAGCTATCAGAATTTTTCCTTGCAAGTGCCTCTCTTCCCTGGACTAAGATAATTACATTTGGTTTTCCTTTCAGAACGCTGCAGAAGGACAAATATTCACAATGCAGTGGTTTCATAGTAGTCACATTTCAGTTCTACTTGCAGCAATCTTGATTGTTTAAGGAAGAGCTACAGAATGAAATTGTTCTATGTCTTTAGAAAACACATACGGATGCTACTTTCCTTCTAATATTTTAACAAGGAGTTATTGCTATTAATTAAATTTACTCTTATGTCTCTATCTGTCATATGTACCTATATGCCCATGGCCAAATCCTGGGTCAGGTTTCTTGTCAGTCAAAGAAGAAGTAGCATAGCAAGAGACCCCTAAAATTTCTTAATAGTAGACAGCAAAAAGAAGTAGGCTGGGAAGCTGTAAGAGGCAAGGTAAGAGGCATCTTGAAGTTGTCTCTAAAGGAACCTTTACTTTGTTTTCTGTGGAAGGATGTCAACAAGCATCTGTACAAAATACAAAAAAAGTAATACTGTTGACTTAAAATGTAGAGCTTTTTTAATGAGAATTCTTCCAAGATTAAAATGAAGAAAAGCAGTTCTCCAACTTGAGGAAGTATTTTACTTACGGGCAGCTGATTAGAATTTTTGTACATTATATTTGTATTACTTGTGCAGCTGTAGATGTGATGATAAGAAATTGAAGCAAGACTTTCTCTTCTTCCTTAATTTTGATGGACTCGTGTCTATTAAAATGTTTCATTGATAGGATGGTTTTCTGAGGTCCTTTCTTCCCAATGTAATCAAAATTTAAGGTAAATGGAAAAGATCATTGACCTTTGTATTATGGCTAAGGAACATAGGTCCTCTGTTTCTCCAAATTGTTAGAATATTTCAGTTTGTAGGGCCTACGGTGATCATCAAGTCCTTTTTGGTAAGAGGTTTCCTGCTGTTCTGAAGTAGTGCATTAGCAATTACAGTGCCAGCTACTGGTGCAGGACGTGTTGGTAGGGTTGATGTAGAGATAGTGAAGCCCTGGAATAGGGGAACCTGTAAAACTCTTGCATCTCTATTGCTGGAGTGGCTAAAAAATAAGGCAGGTAAAAATCTGTTGGCAATAATCTAGGCACAGTTTATCTTACCTACTCAAGATTCCTTCCAGTTTAATTTTCTGTTATTTATTGATTTAAACCACATATCTCAAACTGTATTGTGTTTTCTTTCTTTTTGTTTGTTTGTTTAGTCTGTTTCTTTTCTTTTGGTTTTGGGGGGCTTTTTAAAATTTTAGTTTATTTTGTTTTAAGCTCCATCCCCAAAACTGTGAGAACTCTAGCTGTCAATGAAAAAACTTAAAGTAAGTTCCTACCTTCAGAGAAAGGCTGGAATACTTGACTCTAAGATAGCCTGAGGACACAACACAGGAAGGATTTAACAATGAGACTCCTTTCTCTGTGAACAGCAGAACTGAGGAACCCTACTTTCCCTTGGACTCTAGCACAGCATTTCTTTCTTCTCCACCATCATAATTCCAACTCCTTGCAACTAGTCTGTGTTCCCTACCATGATACCACCCATTTTCCTACAAGCCCGCCTCAGCTGGTCAGAATAGGATCTTCTTTTTCCTGGCAGATCAAAAGACGCTGATCTTCCCCAAGAGCCCCATTTGCTAAACCTATTTCTTTATAATGGTGCTTGGGCAAGCACCCATTGATCCAAAGCTGTGGACACGGTGACTGCTGGCTGCTGCTAGTGTGGGGCAAGGAAGAGAAGTGCCGACCTGCCCCTGCCTTTCCACCACCTGGTGCGCCACTGGCACTCCACATGACTGATAGTTTTCCTTGCAGGAGCTTGGTGAGACCCGAGTACCTCTGTCAAAATGTGATTAATATTAGTTAATGCGTAATAGTGAATCTTGGAGATTGATGGACAGGTGGAATGATGAAGTCTCAATTAAATGAGATAAAATTAATCTTTACAGTTTTAAAGATATTGCCATTTCAGAAAACAGGTTCGTGGTTTTTGAGCCAATGGAATTGTCAGGTCTGAACAAAATGTGCCTTTTAATAAATGACTCTACAGTCTAGCATCTTTCAAGCCCTGTCACTGGCTTCCCTAAATTAGTGTCTTTCTTTGCCAGGAATGTAATTCCACTCTTTAATTTTAACCTCAGTGATGTGGAATTGTTCTGGTAAAGTAATATATCTTTCTCTAGAATCGAGAAAACTACAACTGGTTCCAAGTCACATAAAATAAATTATCTCGGAGCTGATAAAAGATGTCCTGAAGGTCTGATTCAGAATTTAATCACCATAGAGCTGGATTTTCTCGTATCAGAGGATGTTTTGGAAATATGCTCATAAGTGTTTACACCACCTGCTTGCAGGAAAGGACAAAACAAACTGATACTGGTTCTTGTAAGAATTAATTTTTGTCAGCTGATGTGGATTTCCTCATAAAATAATTTAAATTATTTCCCATTGGACATAGTGATTTTAAACTTAAATATCATACTTGGAATTTAATAACCTGACTGTAGTTTAATAAGTGTGGAGACTTTTAAAGTATTTTGTGTGTATAATATTGCTTTTGATAACTATATGGACAAAATAGTGTATTATCAAGAAAAACATACATGAATTACTTTCCAGTATGATCTTAAATAAATGTTATGAAATGATGACTTTAAAAACCCAGAAACAATGCTCAGAAAATTATTCAAACATAATATTGCTGAAACACACTCATTCAGATATCTTTTTTTATTTCCCTGCCATGATTTAATATGACAGGAAAGAAACCCCAAAGACTCCAAAGCAGCAGGAGTTCATGACTTTGCTGTTTTCATCTAACCTAATCCAGTTAAAAGGACAGGTCTGAAAATCATAATTCTAAGACGTAAAATTTGAGGATTTTTATACATTTGCTGGTGATCTGTTGTTCTTTTTTGGTTGCAGGTATACAGTAGGAAATGGGCATGAAACAGACCTGTCATCAAAGGCCAGCCTGAAAATCATATTTGAAGACTGAGTGTACCGAAAATAACATTTCTTCAATGCTCTGCTTTTTCTGTAGTTAAACCAGCAGTAAGTGATAGTGGCTTTGACTGCTGTACACTTATCCCTAACCTTATCTTGACTTTATATTCTCAGCAGTATTTGGTCACTTTCAGACCAGAAAAAAGCTTCAATTCTTATTCATATTGAGGTTGGGAGTTACTACCACCACATTCTCTGTCACCTCCTTTTGGAATGCAGAAGTAGAAGGAGTCCTGACATAGAGAATATGCCGTGGTTGAGCAGTGCTGTTGTACAGGTACCTCAGTAGGTCTTCTAGGAAGTTTGGTAATGTGGAAAGACAAGATCAGCTCTTTTTTACACATTGTCTCCCTTCAGTTCTACAGCAGAAAATGTATTTCTTCCCTGGGGCCAGAGGGGCAGAGGTGTGGGGTGCCCAGGGAAGCTGTGCCAGCTCTGGTCTGGGGGTTTCCAGCCCCAAGGGGGCACAGCCCTGAGCAGCCCCTCTGACCTCAGCGCTGAGCACACTCTAGCAGGGCTGGAGCAGGGACACCCCAAGATCCCATCCAAACCAAGATGGCATCAGTTTCCTAAGCCATTGAACTGCAGTTTAAGGCGCTACTCAGAATCATCTTACTCAGATGTGAGATATGATACTCAGAAAAAAACCCAAGAAAGCATTTATACATGAAAACTCCAATTAGAGTATTTACCAGAATCGCTTTTGTACCAGCACTATCAATAATGGAAAAACGTGTCCTGGGCAGAAGCAGAGGTAAGGGGTCTGCCTGGGCTCGGCAGTATAGACTTGTTCAGCAGACAATGGAGAAAACTACAATTCATCTCTTTCAGATGCTTGTTTTATAAATTTTATCTGTTTCCTTTGACAATGCAGACAAGTTCTCCATTCATGAGAAACAGATCCTGTGGTGACATGTAGCAAACATAGACATTTAGTCAGGTGAATCTCCTCTTTTAGCCTCCTCCACTGGGAGACTCGTGAATGACTTTGCAAACTCAAATTCACCTGCATAGAATACAAGTTGTCTTTAAAGCCTGACTGTTACTGCAAGTCATGGAGGTGTTCTTTGAAATATATTCGCATGCCCTGCCAGCAATGATTTTCTCCACTGCAGAAAAGTCTGTGCAGATTAAGGAATTTTCTTGCACAAAGGTCTTGCAGAAAGATTTCTGGCATTTTATCTATCCCTTTCATAAGGAAATGGGTCAAATGAAACTCATATATTTGAAAGAGAGTCAGGTTTTAGGGACAGCTTGCACTTATTGATGTTTGTGTGTTCAGTACTTCACATTTGAAGACACAGGGAGAAGCAAAATGACAGGCATGGCTAACATGGTCTAAATGCAGAATTTTTAAAGGCTCTCTTCTCCTATCTTATTTTTCTCTGCAGCTATATAATGATGGATACTTTAAAAATAATTTTTGACATGACATATTGTATAGGAACAAGTGTGTCAATATTGTGAGGAATGTCATTGATTACAGAAAAGGATTCTTGTATCTGTATATTTATTTTTTTTCATCACAGAAACATAGGATTATTTTATCAGATCAAAACACTGGCTCATCATACCCTACAGCCTGCCTCTTGCCACAGCTTATGTCTAAGGGTTTTTAAAAAACAAGGAAAAATTCTGTAATGCACCGGGGCTGTTGGGCAACTCTGGATCCGAGTTGGATAGAGACAAGATTTCTGACTGACCTCTTTACAAGATGTGTTTCTACATCTACAACTTTATTATCTGTTACTTCAGAGGCACAACTGCTATAGTAATAAAATTAACACTTTTATATAAATAAGTCCATAATATTTGATGCACTATAAGGCTCTTAAAAAATAATCCACAAATCAATGTGAAGCTGCAAGCGTTTTAATTAAGCACTAATGAGAAAGACCAGGATTCATGATGCTTTTGCATACAGAGAAAGACAGAAATAGAAAATACTTTAATTGTTATATTGCTTGTTTCTTTCAAAAACATCCCATAATTTTTATCTCTGTTTCTCTGATACTTGGTCAGGGTCTTTTGTTTACAGCTAAGATCATAGCAGTTTGCTGCATCAAAATAACATCGCTGCTGAAGGGGATATGAATGCATCACTGTTATGCTTCTGACCTTTTGCCAAGAACAAAAATATATACTCAAAGACAAAGAAGAACTGGGCGTAGCATCAGGGTTTCTTTTGTAAAGTTTCCATTTTGCTGAAGATTAAAATTTGTAATTTCTATTAGACCGTGTAAAAAATTTTGTTGTGCAGATGGAAGGCATCACTTCAACAGGCCTGTTTCTGTAGAAGCTGCAGCTACCATACTGCGAATGGATAGCTGATTAATCAGGGAGCTGGCTGGAAAACTGCGTTTAGTTCTGTTTCCAGATCTCCCATAGACTTGCGTGACCTTGGGTAAATCACCCTTGCTAAGCCCTTGAAGGAACATCTGCTGTTTTCTGTGTTTCATAACTCCTGTGCAATGAGTAAGAAGCCATATAGATCAGCTTTGTATGACCTTGCTGATGATTTACTGTGGTAGGAACTTAATTCAACAGAGAGCAGGAGCAGGGCTGGAATTTAGTCTGGGGGACTCACAGGGCAGTTATGGTTAGGAGGAAGCTCGGCAGGTGGTCTGGTACTACCTCCTGCACAGATCTGAACTGTTGTCCAAATTATATCATTTTACTCAGGAACTATCCAGTGAAATTTTGAAAATCACTGCAGATGGATCTTACACAGTGTCTCTGGACACCTGTTCTGGTGCTTACCACTCTGATGGTGGTTTTCTTTTTTTCCCTCACTGGAAATTGTGACCATTGGACCTGTGAGGAGACCCTGGTTTTGCCTTTTCTATAGCTGCACTTTAGGTTGTGGAAGATTGCAGTTAGTCTTTACTCTTAGTCTTCTCCAGGCTGAAAAACCTCTTCCCTCAGCCTTTCCCCATGCAAGCCCTTAACCATGTGACTGACCCTCCTCTGGCCTGTCTGCCAGTCACGCCTCTTGTCCTGGGGTGACAAAGCTGGGGACAGGACAGCACATACTTCCACAAAAGTATCAAGAAGAGGGGAATAACCATTATCCTCAGTTGCCTTACTGTACACCTGTTAATGCAGCACAGCATGCTGTTAGCCTTCCTCACTGCAAGGATGCACTGCTGCCTCATATTTGACTTGTTTTCTAACATGTATTTTCTGCAGCCAGCCAGTTGTTAGCCTGTACTGTTGCACTTCCTTTTTCTGTCCCAAGACATTAAAAATTACCTTTGTTGAAGTTTGAATCTTTGATCCCAACTTTGAGCTAGTTTTTAGTCCAGCAAGTAATTTATCCATCTTGTAATCTAGTCATCCAGTCCATATCCCCAGACTTTACAGTGATTATTTTTAATTAGTTTTCTGTATTCCTAGTTACATTGCTATAACTTAAAATTTTGCTCTCTAAATGAATGACAGCAAAAACACACAGGGGAAGGAAGTTTTCCATTTTCATTTAGCAATGAAGAGGAGATATTTTTGTGTTTGAATATACTATCAAGCAGAAGCTGTTCTGGACAATGTCTGTAGCAAAAATATTGTAATGTTATTACAGGGAGAGAGAAATACTGAGTCGGGCTGACTGGATAATAAATAGTGCCCACCTCAGCTAGTGCCAGAAATCACTAGCAATGATGTTTGAGAAGATGAGAGGAGTGCTGTGCATCTGCACAGGATGTGTGGATCTGAGTACTCCAGCTATGAGCATCCTGGCATGTCCTAAAGGCAGCAGAATGATTATTTCACAAGTTACAAGTGGTTGCCAAAGATTAAATGTCCCAGCCATCTCATTCACTGTTCATTTGCTGCCAGTTATCATTTTGTGCAGGTTACTGATTCAGCATTAAACTTCCAGAGGGATAATCCTAGCAGGAGTCAGCACATTCAATTTCCCTGAAGCAGGAATGGTGAGAACTTTTACATGCAGTTCATTAATTTTTGTTCTCATTAAATTAGAATTATATTAAACATATTTATTTGACTGGTATTGCTATTTATCCTGATTTCTCTGGAGTAAAGTATTTACTGGAGTCAAGCATTAATGTTGTCAATCAAATCAATTAATGTTATTGATCAAATTTTCAGTGTCATTCCTACTATATATTTAATTCAGTAAGAGTTCTGACCTCAAGAATAAGTCAAACAAGTTTAAGAGCAGTGGTCTGTTCACTCTAAATGAAAATTAAGTACTTGATTTAAAGGAATAATTTCAACACTACATGCACAATTTTTGGCCATATTTCTATTCCTCCATAATGGAAAAGATTTTGTTTGGAGAGAACAATGAAGTACTTTTTCCCTTATGAGGGGAAGAACTTTAAAGAATCATGTTATCAGAGAGAAACAAAATATATAAAAGCACAGATGCCTGAAGGAAGAGGCCAAAGGAGACAACCATTAAGTAATTGGATTAACCTCTATTTGGCCCTTTTCAGCTGAGTGAGATTTATTTGGATAACATGCTGTTCGTTTTCTTCCATGTTTACACACAATGTAACAGCCATTCTCAAAGACTGAAAAAGAAATTGAAGCATGCATCTCAGTAAAAGTCCCTGTCTGGATAATAAAATAATGCATCTTTCAGTAACTTGAAATCTGGAACACAATTGTTCCAGTAGCCATAACCTGAATAATACACAGATGGAGATATTTTTTTACATACAATGTCTTTCTAAATTGCAGCTGCAAGGACAACCTAAGGAGGAAATGAGAGTTTCTCTCATTTTACTTGGAAATTGATTTAAGAATGAAAAAAATCTATTTTAAATTAGAATAAAGCATCAAAATCTAAGACTTTGCAAATTAAAAGTCCAAAGTGTATTTGATTCAAATATATTATGTTTTGCATTAATCTATAAAAAAATTTTCACCAAGAGCTAAAAGAATTGATTGTGCCTAGATCAACTATATTAAGTCTAATTGAAAAATGAACTTATTTCAAAGCGGAAAAAATGAGAGTTTTGTTAGAGAATATCATAACAGTTAATTTAGACAATTTTGAAAGTTAAAACCCAAATATTTCCTTCTAATATCTTAGCTTTCTCTACAGATATATAACTCAAAAATTCTCTAACAGATATATACATTTTATAGCAGCTGTAGGAACTGCTTGCTTTTCTCAGAGCGTCCATCCTAATTTATCTAGTTTCTGCATATTTTGCTTGAGGAGAATTTCAGCAAGGACACAGTGCATTTTCCTTTTCTGTGGGTGAAGTGTTTTCAGCGTTTCCTTTGTCTTCTGTGAACATAGGTCTGGTGTGATAGTGGTCCAGCCTGTGACCTTCAGCTGTATCCATGCAGAACACCCGACCCAGCCACAGCAACTGCATCTATTAGTGAGACAAGGATGAATTTGGGGGCCAAGGAGTGTCTGGCTGATGTTTGATTTGAAGGGGATCAAAGTGCTGCCTATGGGAAACATAAGGAACAGACGGCAAAGAGAATATTGGGACTTTTGACTCAAAAAGGCAAATAGGAATGAAGTAGTTCACTGTTAATATTAGAAAATCAGAGAGCCACTATAGAGGATGGGATCTAGTTTCTCTCCTTGTCCTTCACTCTCATTTAGTTGGGCTTATTTCTTTAGTCACACATTTAATATCTATTACTTTTAGCTCAGACTTTGCAATGATTTTTATTTTGCAACTGTCTGGAGGCTGAATATATAACAGAACTCAAGTCTGTGCTCATTCAGAGCATATCTTTCTGGAGTGCACACACTAATGTTTCTGTATTTGTACTCTCCACACAGTAGGACGTAAATAGGATTTTGTTTAATTTGTTGGCATCAGACGAGCTTTTCTAAAGCATCTTCTGTTTCCTCAGACCAATCTGTTATTACTGTGGTCAGAAGGACACGTGTTCCACCCCTTGCCTCCGAAGAGTCCCGTTGCCCACAGAAAGCACTGCAGTCAGCAGCCTGCTTGGCAGGGTCCTGACATACAGAGGTCAGTGCGGTGATGGACACGTTAAATGAAGCACAACCTCTCTTCCATGATGAATAGCCACCTGATGCACTTTTACATGTTTCTACAAACTCCTGGAGGATAGCTGTAGTCTCAGGATCTTTGAAATAGTGTCAGGAGTTTGCCCAATTGTTTTGTCCAAACATTGAGAGTCAGAATTTATATGAAATTGTGACAGATAGTATCATGATAATTACTGTCTTGATATCATGATCATGACTCCAGCATAAAATCCTTTTCATAAGCCTATCAAACTTCATCTTAAAAGCAGCTAGTTGTTGGTGTTTTTTTTTGTTTTTGTTTTTGTTTTTTTTTTTTTAATTATTTTTTTTTCCTCTCACAATATAACATCTGGAAGGGCTGGTTCAGAATCCTTATTCTAATGCTGTTTAAGGTTAGTGATAGTGCTTTCTTTTGGTTTCCATTACGTGTTGACAGTTTTCTAAGTAGTTGTCCTCCTCAAGATTTCTTGAAGATTTTCTTCAGAAGCTTGAGTGTTTAATACTGTAAGAAAGTTTGTACATGACTGTTTATTTATATCTTTTACAGTCCCATCCCCTTCACTGAGAAAATGTTCATTTCATCACATAAAATGCTTTGAATGAAACTGGTGTATTTTTCTCAGCTAAAAGCTTTCTGCTTGAGTTGCCTGGGTTAGAATTTCCATGAGAATGTGTATTTCTGGATCTAAAAGATTATAAAATATCTAGAGGCTCATGCTTCCTTTGTGCTCTCGCAGGTTTAGGCATGACACTGAGCAAAGTCACTGAAATATAATATTTTTCCATTCTGCAGCTTTTTTGGTAACACTTCCTCACCAGAAACTGTCACACTTTCTGATTTTACACTGAAGATCCAATGCTGGACTAATTACATAATCTTCAAGGAACACAGAATGCAAACCAGACAAAAAGCATTGGTAGAAGCTAAGTTCAAGATTTACAACTCTCTTCCCTCAATTATTGCACAGAATTTCAGCTCAGAAGAAACAAGACTGTAAAAATGTAATTAAAATGCCAAAAATCTTACTAACAGTGCAGTTTCAGAAAAAAGAATTTCCTATAGCAAAATCACTGATAAGCCTGAAGGAAATTGTATGGACCTGTGTGAGCTCTTCCTTTTGTTAGAAATGTGGAGCAAGATCTGAGCCTAAATTGTAGGGAACATTCTTATCTATGTGTTTATGTAACTACCAGTAGGAAAAACATATAAAGGCTTCTATTAAACAACCTTTCTTCTACTGTTCTTGTGCTCTGCATGGAAGGGCTTTGATGTAGGACCAACAGCAGAGATCTCTGTCTCTCCAGTGGTTTCTTGCCCTGGGCCCGATGCGTTAGGGAGTGAAAACATGGAGTTTTAGATAAGTATCAACAAGCAGGATTTTATAAATTTGGGGATTTTACCAGACCTTTTGCCCCAAAGGACCTTAGAAGTACGCTCACCATACAATTTTCACCCAGCAGAACCAAGAGCTGGTGGTTCTTATTTAGAGCCTTGTGCATCACCTGTTGCCTGGATGCCAATTTTATAATTTCACTGTCCATCCTCTCTCATGTTTTAATCTGGGATAGGAATTACTGATGCATGAAGAGAGTGAACTGGTCACTTGGCAGGAATGAAACATCATTCTCTTTTTCACTCTTGCCTGCCCTGTGCCTTCATTTTCCTTCCAGAACGCTTCTACTGATATACACGTATGCTTCTCTTGAGCTAAAGAGATCTCATTCCCATGTAAATATGAAATTTCTAGAAGGTACAGAATAATCTGCTGTCCTCAGCCTTGACACTAGGGGCAATGGGTCATTTCACCTGTTTCTGCCTTTGCTATGAATAGCACTGTAGAAGAAGTGTCCACAAGAAGCTAAGGAACTGGAGGTTAAGAGTTGGTAGTTTGATGCCAGGAAGCAGCACTGAATTGTCTGACTGTTGAATGATTTATAGGGAATGTATGAGTTTTCATGAGGAAAGTGGAAAGAGTATTTTTTCTGGTAATCTCATATGTATAACACATTTTGGGAGGGAATAAAGCAGAGCAAGGTCCTTACTAAAACACTGAGAGGGTCTCACTGAAGAAAATTTGGGTTTTTTTATCTCCCTCATCAGAAAAGCAAAAAATCTCTGTTCACCACTGGATGTTTCCCCGTTTCTCCACTGTTTCAATGGATGTTTTTCACAATGTAGCCAGGACATTTCTTGTTGAATTATTCAGTTTTCAACAGAGGACGTGAAGTCACAGTGACCCCAGTTTTCTTTTGTGAAAGGCTCTTCACAAATATCTACTCTGAAAGTCAGTGCAACACATAGGTGAGATGCCCTAGGTATGTTTAATTATTTAAGTTAACTTTCATCCTCTTTTCTCAGCAGTCTTAGCAATTTTAATGTGCACTTTTAAGGGAGACTGTTACAAATGTAGAGTCTCTTTTTGCTCTGAATGAAGTGCTGTTTTCCCTCATTTTGAATTTTTTTTTTTTCTAGTTTCAGGAAGTGGAAAAGGACAGGTTCATGTCTTAGAGAACTCAGATTGGGCTTGGATTTAATTATAGCTAATAACTGAATAATACATGTTAGGAAAGATGTTGTGAAAACCCACAAAGGGGAAATTGACATGAAATATGTGGCCAGAGTGAATAAAACTGCTTTTCTAGTGATTTATTTCAATGATCAAATTTCTCTAGCCCCAGGAACTGAATTCTAAATCATGTGAAAAAATTTGGGTGACTTTTCAGCAAACAATAGACAGGTTTTAATAGAGCAGACAATGGATTCTGGGACAATTGTTATTTACTGTCATAATTTTAAATCTGAAGAAAAGTCATATTTCAGTTACATCAGTTAATATTTCAGATGAACAGCAGATGTTGTTGTTAGGAGAAACAATGTTGTCAAAATCAGAAGCTAAAAGTGTAATACTTGCTTTTTCATCTGTGGGGAACTGCATCAGTGTTTTTTGCCTAGATAAATTCTTTTACATATGTTTGCATAGCTGCATCATATGGATAACCAGTCCCTCAAACATCAGTCCTCATCCTCATGCTTTTTCATTTTGGAATTATTAGCTATCAGATCATAGTCCCTCTGTGAGCAACCTTCTACTCTGTAGTCCTGAGTATCATTCCTGCCTGTTACTCTAGTCTTGAGGATCAGCTAGCTCTTTCCTATCATCCCTGATTTGATAAGGTTATTCTTTATTAGGCCTTATAAAAGTTTCATTATTACAGCCCTAGTTATTTTGTCCTCAACAATGTTCTTTGGCAATTAAATTAATTTTGCTGAAGAACATTCTTCTGAACCATCATTTCTCTAAATGTGTTCCACAGCTAGGCATATTGATTTCCAATGGGTTACAAAGGGATCTTTTTCGCACATGAGAAGAAATTATAGTTCCATATTATGTTTCATCAAAGTTCTTTCTACTAGAAAATTTGTAAGGAAGAAATTCAAGCCCCCCTAGCACTGAAGAGATCACACATAAAATCAAGTAAATATCTTTACTGTCTGGATAAATTGTCTACAGATTTTAATACACCACATGTTGAAACAATTGCACGATCCTAGGAAAAACATTAACATTCAGTCACTCATAGCTAGGACTTAAAATTTAAATTCACAGAGTGATTTATTCTAGCATGTAATAAACAGAGATATCAGAGAGGAAATGAGAAACAAATCTGGTAGAGTTACAAACAGCATAATATTTGAGAAATTTTAGAAGGCATCATGCTGCATAAACACTTTTCTATTATATATAAAATATCATATACTATACAGGATTTTTATAAAAGGTAGCAATTATATCTCACAGCTGGGAGTTGTTTCACTGGATAAAAATTTAAGAAAAGTAGCCTTTTGTGTGCACAGATTTTGTGCCTTAGCCCTGCATTTTGAGATTTATCCTGGGGACAACTACACAATGCTTTTGGATTGCAAAGAAAAAATTGTTTGGTTCCAGAAATTACAGTTAGAGGGGACTTCTTTGCATTCCAAGTGAAATAGCTGGAAAATTAATCAAAGAAGAATTTGTGAATATTTACCTGAATTTGACTGGTAGGGACAAACCAATAAAGACATGAGAAAGGGGAATTGTACTTTCCTAATATGTTATATGAATCTATCCAGAGAAATTATTTATTACTTTATTGTTAGTTACAATAGTTGTCCTTTAAATGAGTAGTTCTGTTCCTATATTTCATGGCAGGTATTGGATTTGATTTTTTTTTTTTTTTTTAAATCCAAGGAGGCTATCTTGCTCTTTCTACAGGTTTAAGAAAAAGGGAAGAGGAATCAAAGAGAACTACTACAGTCCCAAATCCTGATATTTTCAACCTAAGAAAAATTATTGTGCCATAAATCTGTTTCATTAACATGTTCAAGTATTTTCATTACCCACCAGGTAATTACGATTTAAACACCAAATGATGTCTAATCAACAGCTTTTCTCATTTTCACTAACTAGCTCCCACAAAACATGATGACAAATTACTTCTTCTGAAATCAATTTCTTCATACTTTAGAAACTTCTGCTCTAGTGATAGAAAATTGTACTTTGATAGGCAATAATACCACTTCCATTGGCATTATTTCTAACATTCCACAAATAAAAAAGAATTGCTTGTTCAGGCAAATACCATGTCTCTGATACTGATTGCATAGTACCAATATAATTCATCATCTGTAGGTGTTTTCTCTGATTTCACCTTTATATGGGGTTGTAAAATTAATTAGTAATTGGACTAAAGTCAGTGGAGTTTTTCTAAAATGACTGTAAGTGCTTATATTCAGAAAACATTGGTCTGTAAATTTTGAGATATAGAAACCTTGTTTCTCCAGTTATTTCAGTGAGGTTATTCCACTTCCATGCCAGCAAAAGTCCATTTAACTAGCCTGTAGCACTCATATCTAAAATTTGTATTATTACAACAAGTATTTTTTTGTTATTCCAGAATAATTTTCTAAAATTTAACTTGAAACTTCCTTCTATTTTTTCAGTTTAACCATTAATTTTGTTGCAGACTCCCTAAATATTTTTCTTCAGGTGGATTTAAATTCAACCTTGGCGCATTTTCAAAATCAAAGTTCCTTGAAGAGAAAGTGAAATAAATAGTCTCCTCCATAGAAGCTGTCAGTTTGCCAGTCTTTACTAAATAAGGTGCAGGAGAATCAGGAGAGGAAATAAGGGAAACGAAATTTTGTTAAAAAGCACTCATCAACAGGAATTATCACAAGAAAATATCTGAGGTGAAAGGTTTCTTTGACAAATAGCAGACTTGGCTTGGTTTTTGTAAATTAGAGGGTTGTAATTTATTTGTCATTAATTGACCAAATGAAAGGAAAGGGAAGGTGGAATGAATTTATGCATTTGGAAATTGGAAAATTACCAAATTACTAAAATAAATGGTAGCATATCAAAGGTTAAGGCATTTCCATTTCAATAATGTACAGGAAAGCAGAGGTCACCCTCCTTAAAGAATTTTAAAAATTTAAACCCTTCTGATGGGAAACTTGACATGTCATAACTCAAGCCAAGTGATTTCTGAATTTTACCTGGTATTGCATTACCTTTTTTGACAAAATATTGTCATCCAAAGAGAGCTATACGCAGTAGATAGCAATGTGAAAACAATGAGGTAATAGCAATATATTGTGTCGTCAACAATTTCCAGTTTTGTACAGAAATATTCCTAAACCACAAACCTGCAATTTCTATAGCTAGAGATTAGCTACCAGGAAGCCTTCCATGAAGCAGAGTTGCATGAGCTCTTTTTTGAGGTCAGTTTCATAAGGAAGTGAGCTGATCAGTCTGTTTTCTTTATGCAGTTGTGAATAGTTAGGCCAATTTCAACAAAGTTTTTCAGAGGACTTTATTGTTAAATTGACTTTCTTCCTGCAAATGTAGCACGAATTCATCCCCAGGTGGAGGATAAGTGGCCTTATTGGTGCTTCTCTTGGTGGAAAAGCATGTGGAGATGGGAACAGCAGTGAGCCATCCAAGCGGTGGTGCACTTCAGAACGTCTTCAATAGGCAGTGCCTTGAGCTCCTCTTAATTTGCTGGAAAAATGAAGAATGTGCCATGGAGTTAGGTTAAAGGGAAGAGCTCATGACATTGTGGGAGTAGGTCATAAGGATTTGGCAGACATCTGAGATAAGGAAAATTACAAGAGTGTGAAAGGGAACTACTGTCATGGAAGGAAATGGGAGTTACATTAATTCAGCTTCTGCTAAACAACACAAATTTTTGTCATCTTTGTTTATTTATTCATTCTGCATTACTAATGCTGGTCTCCATTATGATCTCAAACAAATATATTTAGCTTTCTATTCCTTGTTTTCTCTTATGTGTAATGATACTAACTTTCCATATTTTGGAGAAGCACACAGTTTTTAAAAAATAATTTTGTTATTAATCTTCCAAAGAACATGACTCCAGGTGAGTCTAATTAAAATAATAGGGCAGTATGCAAAGCTAATTTTGGCAAGGATGTGTCATGAAAATTTTATACAGAGAAAATTAATTCCTTTAATGTGTTGCTGAACTAGTGAAAAAGAAACTGATGACAAAAGTGTTTTGGAAAGAATCTTGGCAATGGTGGAGAATGGTAAGCCTTTTTAAGAGAGAAAAAATGTACAGCATGAGAGGTTTAAAAATGGTGAAGAGTATGAGTGGTACTGGAATGAGTGAATTAATTGCATGGTGTATATCAGACATCAAATGTTGATGTGAAACCTAGAACGTTCTAAAAAGCATGTAAATAGTCACACTGATGAATCATTGGTATTACTTTTTGAAAGGACTGGCTTAAACTTTTGGATGTTTTGACAGTGATTCTTCATTCATCTACTTTTGTTTCACAAATCACAGGAGTCATGTGTTTCAGACAATTATTTGCAGACTTTGTGTTGAGTGTTCTTTGGGAATAAGTCAGGAACTTAATACAGGTAGCCAAGTTAGCCTAGGCTACTTCTCTAGTCCATGGGGAGTGATGAGCACTTTCAGAAGGTGATTCAGAGCAATCGGAATCAGCTTCTATCTTCACTGGGTACATTAAATGTTTATATGTGAATGGAATAGATATGACCCAGTCAGGATATATCTGGTGGGAGGCAGTCACTGTAGTGTGGTAACTTATTTGTTGATGCACTAGAATACAATGAGAGGAAAAGTCGTACAGCTGTCAGACCACTTCTTAATATATCTGTTTTCTCATGGAGAGAGGATGAAGCTGTTGTGTTGAGAAAAGGAACCAAAGTGTTCCTGTGCCAGAGCCATATGAGAAGAAACAATCACCCAGGATCTCACTTGTTCTTCAGATGCTGTCAGGGCTTTCCTACTAGCATCTCATGAACAAAGTTTGTTGAGATATATAGATCTTGTTGAAAGCTGTTAGTTCAGCATATTATCTACACAGTATATATTCAGTCGATCAGTCTGTTTCTTCTTCATGATATCTGTTGTTCTATGATACATTTTTCATTAGGTAGCTTTCCCTGAGTCTAACATTAGTTATGCACCAGATTCTAAGGGAGAGTCAACAAAACCACCTGACATGAATGAGTGCAGCTGAGCATTGACAGACTGTTAAACATTTGGGATCTTTGTACCAGGATTTCCCAACATAAGGGTCAAATACAGATGGACTTAGCTCTACCTTCGTGGGGCTAAATCTGAAGACACTTCACTCTATCTGGGAGCATCAAGATGAATCAGAATCCAAAGTCATTTCACCTTGGAGCCTGCTGAAGAGGCGCTTTCCTCATACGAATGAACATTCTTTTCCTAGTAGCATGTCAATGTTATCTGTCTTACAGACGATACTGGATTTTGGTTTTGTTTCTTTCCGACATGTTGCAGTACCAGGAATTAAAATGTTAGTGTTAGCTTTGCTTTGGTATTTGTGTACTCATTGGATGTGTGACTTGCAAGCCCATAATTAAGATAAATAAACAGTGCCAAGGATCACCACATTTGCTTTATTTGTGATTGCTTGCAATATAATGGAGGACAGACAACAAAACTTCAGCAAAGGTCAGTGCACAGAATGGCCAATGGGGAATACAACTATATTCATCCAAATGTCCCCCCTAGCTGGAAGTATTTTGCTGATAAATAACCCTGGGAGAAATGAGGATACACACTGATGAGTCAGAAATTGTCCTTGCCAAGCTCAAAGCCCCAACTGACTTTAAACATTAGGGAGAGGTGAACCTGTATACAGAGTCAGCATGCACAGAGGAACCTTTTCTTAATAGTATACCACAAATTAATCACCTAATATTAGCAGATGACTCCTAGTCCAAATACATGGCTTCTGATTTAAATCAGCCTCTAATATGGCAGCATATGTTCCAGTGCCAAACCAAGATGTCTGGCCCCATAAACCATGGTAGGTACTGAACTGTAAACCCCATGTGTTAAACAGCGGAGAGGGTATAAATACTTACCAGTTTTCCACCAGAAGCTGGGAATTTGGCTATGCATAAAAAATCTGCTAATCACAGAAGTACGTGTGAAGGTCTTACTCAGCTATCCCATCTCTGGAATGCATTAATTATGTGAGCATTCAGACAGTCTCCCTGCAATCCTCACGTGGTGTTCTTATGACAGACCACATTGCCCATCAGAGGTGATGCAAAGGGAGATGATGTGTGTATGTATGTGCGTGTGTGTATGTCTGTGTAGGATATAAGTGGAGACCTGAATGTCTGTCATTGTCATACTCAGCAAGGCACGTGTGACAAGGCAATCCTTATTTCATTCACTAAAAGAATAGAGATGGACTTTATGCACAAAATGTTTAAAACTAAAAAGTGCTGATGATCAAATCAGGAATGGCCAGAAGTGATACTGGCTTAAGTAAATTGGGCTTCTTTTCTTCAGGAAGTGAACTGAGAAAACAATTGCTGTCTCAGCTGGCTGCACTGTCATGTGGAAATAATGCTCAACCAGTAGCAGACAGATCTGGCTTGAAAACAGCTTTTAGTACTGAGTCTGCTATCCCATTGCTATTCCCTTAACCTCTACTGCCGTTTGATTATAAAGTTTAGTCATGTGCCAATAACATGTTCTCTGAACATCATGGTGTGGAAAATGAACAGTTAAGTTTTCAACAGATGTGTGTTGATGGATTATTTTTGTCAGGAGATGAATTGTTTTATTGGGTTCTGCTGTTCTGCTGTGCTCTTAGGCTTCATATCCCATCACTTCATTCTATACTGTTTGTTTTCACAGCCATAAATTGGGTCAGTTTAAATACAGGTGTCAACTGCAGTCTGTCATTTTGCACATGAATAATTTTTGTGGCTGGTTTTACCTTATCTACTAGATAGATACAACTATCTATCTAGATTGCCCATGGTTCTCCATTTTGGT
Source organism: Struthidea cinerea (assembly GCA_013397865.1). Taxonomy (NCBI): domain Eukaryota; kingdom Metazoa; phylum Chordata; class Aves; order Passeriformes; family Corcoracidae; genus Struthidea; species Struthidea cinerea. The sequence continues at coordinate 762,556 of VZTI01003670.1, forward strand.
AGAGGGTTGTGCCTCTCCACTGCAAAATAGTTGGCTGTTGGCAATCTGCATGTTGGCAATGTGTGTGTTGGAAGCACTCAGGCACTCGCTGAGGTTTCCAGGTCTGACATATGCAACAAGGCTGCTGTATTTCAGTTTAATGGCCATATTAAAATTAACCCACTTGGGCACAGCCAGATTTTTGCAAAGAAGCTGTCTCTATGGAAAGAACTTCTAAAAGGGAACCAGATGTTTAATTCTGAATTATTTCAGCACAGAGCTTATTCTTAGTGTTTATGAATAAACAGTGTAACAAAGTACATGCCTTTTAAGAGTCAAGCAACATTGCACATGTTCACTATACTGGAGTCAACAGTCTGCAGCACATTAACCTAGCATTCTAAACCCCTAAAGTAAAGTGCCCCAAAGGTTTATTGGAAAGCCACTACCAAAGAGATCTTCCTTTTTCTTCAGAACTGCAGATCTTCAGAGCTCAGACACCTGTTCTCAAATAAACACCTAAACAAGAGCACCCTCATGGGAAATCAGTGTTTTAGATAGTTCGTGCAAGTACTAGTGGAAATTAACACATGCATTTCTTGACAAGTTTTTGAAGATAAAAGAAATTATACCAGCAAAAAATGTGAATGTTTAGTAGCACTTTTGCTTTATTTCATTCCTCTATAAAACAGAACAAATAAAGACATCCCTGTTTCAATATTTCTTCTCTGATGAATGACAGTGTAGACTTGGGCTCTTCAGGTTGAAAAAAAATTGTATGATTTGGGATACAAGAGAGTACCACGAAATCAGAAGTATTATAAAGGACAAAAATAGGAAGTGGCTGTACATTCCCTTCCAGTACACAAATGGAGGTCAAGCAAATGAACCTAGCAAATGGCAGGTGAAGACAAAATAAAGGCTATGATTCCTCACACGCGTGATATTAAGCAGTGGAGCCCATTCACTCCTAAATATTTTGGATGCTAGTATTTTACAGAGTTTAAAAACTGGTTAAACTCAGGAAAGAATAATTTGTTTAAGATTACTAATTAGAAAGACAGCCTCCATTGAGGAAACTTATTTCTGACGTTTTCGATTTTCCAAGGAAAATACCATTATACATTTGCTCTATTCTTACTATTTCCTATGCATCTTCTGCCAGCAACAGATATTGGTCTAAACAGAGGAAAAATATGTCTATTTTTCTGTTCTGGTGGAAAAATTTTCTAGTCTGGTTAAGTGGTGTGTCGTTTTATTGCCAGAGAAGAGACCATGCTTTCTTTACCCTATCTTTGGTGTATGCTGAGTGGCTTATTTAATTTAGGTTATTGGTTGTTTATGGAGTAGACAGAAGAATTTAAATCCTTCTGACTTCCCATTCCAGATTGTACCTCTCAATCCAGATGAGCAGGACACTTCTGGTAGCTAATGCAATGCAGTGCCCTACAGACTTACCCAAGCTTTTCTAAATATACTTCCAGGATCCTAATCCACTCACTCACGTAGCTTGGTCATAGACTTCAATACAGTCATAACCTAACGCAAATGCAAAATGAACTCTGCCAAGCACCTCCTTTGCTTTCATGACATTAGGTGATGCTCCTGTCCCCTTTTTCATGTTTCATCTTTCCTGTAGGTTCATCCTAGCTTCATATCTGGAGAGCACTTGCAACTGCCAGGGAAACAAACAGGTTTCACCTCTTATCTCTCTTGACTGATTGGGCCACTCTTACATCATCGCAATACTTGATTCTAATTGTATGCAAACACTGATAATTTTAATGGATAAGTGCTCTAATGTGACAGTAATTTACTGTTTATACTATTTGCATGTATGTGGCTTTCAGTACTATCAGAGGGCTGAACAGAAATTGCACAATAGATGTTAATTAACTCCTGAGAACAACTTTTGTAAACTAATACTCCTTATTCCCATGTTAGTACAAAAAAAGAAAGACATAACAGGATTACCTACAGGAAATAAATTATTCAGAGTTTGAAAAAAGGCATGCACAAAAATATGACATATTTTGTGCAGAGAATTCACTAGAGACATCTGAAGAGGAATTCAGTGTGATCATGGTGGCATGGAAAGTGAATGATGTTTGCCTCAATCTGTTGAATAGCTAAGAGACTGAAGAAGTTAGAATGTTGGAGTTAGTCCCGTTGGTATCAGATGGAGAGCACACATTCTTAATAATATAGAAATAAACCATCGCATCATAGATGCCATGTTGGAAGGAGACTATGTGGTGGTTAAAATGATACTGTTGGCTAGATAGGTCTTTCATTTTCCCATCACAGAAAAAGGAAAAAATGACTTTCAATTTAATTATTTAAATTGCCTCTTCTTTCTCTGTTGTACTCAGAGCAATTATGAATTTGGACAAGTCTTTTATCATATGCTAAATGAAGCACACAGAGCATTCAGAAATTATGTCACTTGCCTGCTTTTTATTAATAATCACTGTTCCATTGGAAGTGCTCCTTATCTACAGCACAAAAATGTCAAATATAAGTTTATTTTGATTTATTAAAGAAGTCTTACAAATTTGATTTTAGCTATAATTTTTCATTTAAGTGAACTTTTCATTGCTTTTATTAACAAATTCAGGTGGTAAAAATAATTATTAATAGAAATCCTTTAATAATATTACAGTATATCTTTATTATACCTTAATCACTTGAAAAAGATACCTGCAAAAAAAATTAAAACCAAAAATGCATTTATGATGAATAACTGTTTTGACTTTTAATAATAACTGAATAACTGTTATGATGAATAACTTACATTGACTCTTCATTTTCATTATGATTTTTTGTAAGACAAAAATTGCCAACACATGGGATCTTAGATCCAAGTTTATCTAAAAAGCATGAAGAAAAAAATGTTGAAAACAATGAGGAAAAACCTGTAAATTAAGACAAAGATAAAACTTTTCAATTATATTTTCTTATTTTCTCTTCATCAGTGGGTTTATAACCTTTTTTTTACAACTTTTTCTTCTGAAATGCTTAAAAAACTGTTATTCATGCACAATATTTCTGATATCAAAATCTTTTATAATGGAAAGGTCATTTCATGTGATAAAACAGCATATTTGAATAACTTGTTAAGAAATAATTCAAGAATATTTTTAGTTACAGACAAAACTGTATGGATATGGTGTCCATGAATTCATGCTGACACGTTGCAATATCTTGGGGTGGGATGGTTATTCAATTCCATAGACCCATTTAGAGTTCATGTATAAATATTATGTGACCTGACATCTAAATCTGTTTCTTTGAGGAAGCTGATTCCTTCAGACATCCTTCAAACATGCTTGAGAAACTTTGACAACAATGTCAACAGTATAGAGAAACTGAGACATATAATGGCTTATTCAGCACAACAATAGAAAATCCAGAGCGGGGGAGCAGTTTGTGTTATTTATTACAAGCTAAGCATGCCTTGAGTATGTGTGCTGGTTTTGGCTGGGGTAGAATTCATTTTTTTCACAGTGGCTGGTATGGGGCTGTGTTTTGGATTTGTGCTGGACACAGGGTTGATAACCTAGAAATGTTTCTGGTTTAGCTGACCAGGGCTCACACAGGGCCAAGACCTTTACTGCTTTTTGTACTGACACACTGGAGAGGGAAGTTAGGCATGCAGGGGGGGTTGGGAGGAGACACAGCCGGGACAGATTACTCCAACTGATCAAAGGAATATTTCAGACTGTATGACAACATGCTCAGTATATAAAGTGGGGCAAAGCAGTGAATTAAGTCCTCATTTTGCTTTTCTTTTATGGACAGCTTCTGCTTTCCCTATTAAACTGTCTTCATCTCAACCCAAGACTTTTCCAGCTTTTTCTCTTCTGGTTCTCTCCCTGATCCTACTGGCGGAGGGAGTGAGTGAGTGGCTGCGTGGGACTTGGTTGCTGGCATGGTAAAACCGTGGCAGTATGTATGAGAACTTGGGTCCTGTGAGGATCTTCAATGCTTTCTGTCTCCTGGAGCTTGGTTTCTCCATGGTGGGCAAGAAGCACCTCAACAGGTTTTGACTATTTTATGTTTTGTCAGAAAAGAACTTGTAAGTATGTGAAGGTATCAGATCAAAATGACGGTATCTAAGGAGTATTCCATTTATAGCCCTAAATTTTTCTTAAACCGTTTTTCGTATATATAGGTCCTTTTTACGGTTCAACAACTAGAATAATTATCTTCATAGCATGTTGTATATAGAGAAATATATTATTTCTTTGTTCTCTACACATTCAATTGAAATACTTCTGTTTCATCAGGATATTGAAGGACAGTCAAAAAATTGTCTCTATAACGAAAAAGGTGATGGGTCTTCTGAGGTCCAGATTCCAGGCTTCCCTTCCTTGTAACTTGTCCATGCTCTTGAACTCTCTTTGCCTATTTCAATATGATATAACTGAAAAAGTAGGTGTTATTTTTTTTTTTCAAGTTAAAGAGAAGAAGTGGTGTGGCTTTGTCAAGGTGGACATGAAAGCACACACTTGCAGTAATCCAAAGTCGAAGTTTTTTATTTTTCTCTACTGCTATTCTTATACCTTTTCACAACTGCTGTGGCCTATTGAGATTGGCTGCTTAGCAAACAATGACAAAGCTGTCTAACAAACAATGACCATTTCAAGCAGTAAAACAATCAGCTATACAAGCAAAGGTATAGTTGCTACATATTATCCACAAGTTCTCCCTTGTACACTCTCAATGTCTCATAACAAGAACATCTTCTCCTCGTGTCCAGAACATCTTCTCTCATTGATTATCTTCTTGGCCTTCTCTGTGGGTTTCACTGAAGCTGCAAAATTTCCACTGTAAAATTCTCACAGATAAATTCTGACTGGTTTCAGGTCTGACTCTGTGAGGCCTGCAGACCAGCTGTCAGCCTCATCGAAGTGGAGATCTGCTCTACAGTGGGCATGGTGCGGGTTTAAAAACAGACTTAGAAAAAAATTAAAAATACAATGTTTGCACTCTACGTGTTATGATAGGTAGGGGTAAAGTATGTTCGCTTTCATTGAAGATGTAGGAAGCACAAGACAACCATGTACTTGAAGCTCTAAATTCGTCATGCACTACAGCGTTGATTCAAAAGAAATAACTTGCACTCTGGACAACTGATGAGCAAATATAGTCCAGTATGGGCTTCTTCTCCCAAGCACCATTGTTGAGGAGCTCACCTCCAAGGTAGGAGAGGTTCAGGGATAAATATTCTGTACTCATGTGGTGGGAGACACGCCTGACTCTTGTATTGCACCTGACAGGCAGATGTACTTTAAGGACGTGACCTACCGTTGGTTTGAGGAGTGGAAATGTTGCGGTTAACTCTAGCAGTGCAAATTCAGGCTTTCAAGTTGAAAGGAAAAACTCTGCCAAAGTTTTATGCCTGAGCTGAAACATTATTGGCTACCACGGTTTCATTGGTGTCCCTGCAGAGGAGTGAATTACTGATTATGAAATGAATGGTTTACACCTCTGTAAATTTGAGGCAATAGTAATAAGTCAAAGGCAAAATAAACAAAACTCCTGCACAAATACATTAAAGAAAGAAATTTTTCTATGTTTTTATAATATCCAACAAAATTCCAACAATCCTTATGTTCTACATAGTTTTGTGGGAATGGGGAATGTCAGGGTATATTGTAAAAATATTGTTTAGAGTTTGAACTGATTTATGTTCTTGTTGTTTGAATCCCACCTGTGTATATTTTTCATTTTAGACTGTTTCTTATGTTTCTTCCTTTTGTTCTCAAAGAGAAACAGGAGCGAAATGAAAAGCAACCTACATTTTACAGGATCAGGGACTTAGCAGCCAGCTCTGGTATTGGGGATGTGTGAAAGACTGGAATGTTAACAATTAATGACTCAAACTATTGACCATTTAAAAAAGCAGCAGGGTGCACACCCATCACCGGAGTGTACAAGCTGGCTGTTGAACAAGATTAAGGAAGAGGCTGAGAACCAGAAAATCCTGTGAGGTGGGATAATGCTTTTTATTGTGCCCAAAGTCCTTACACAAGTGGCTCAGCTGTGAAAACTTCCCTCTGGGGAAGTACCAGGACATCCCCTGTCAATCCCAGGACAACCTGAAGGTATTCATCCTTTCTGATGGGCCATAATTGACTCAACCATGCTGATGTAAGAGGCAGCTGTAATGTCTTAGAAGGTGTCATAAAACATCAAAGACTCTTCACTTGGTAAGAACAAAATTACAATTAGAAAGTACAGTAGAATCTCAGTCCTGTGTCACATAGGTGACATGGGGTTAAAAGGGGACAGGGAGTGGGGAGAGAAATTACACTAATGTATCAAATCTGATATCAATACATTTGCTTTTGGCATCTAAAACCTGACCTAAATACACAAAATACTGCATTGCACTTTTTTCGTACATCAAGATTATTGCCATATACTAAAACCAAGTCCATTTCTAGCTTTACTTCTAGTCACACAGCATCACAGCATCAAAGGTGAGTCTCACATAACTTCAGTCTTATGAAAGCTACTGAGATCTGCTCTCAGCAGCAAGTGAAGAAAGACTTGATCCTCTCATGGGTGATTCATCCCACCCCTCAGATTTTTATCTTAGATTAGGTGAACTCATCAGCAGTTACCAGTTTCTTTCATTTACTACAGACTTATCATTGACTGCCTTAGACTGGACACCTGACAAACCGGAGATAAAGTGAGACAAATCACATTCAGTGTCTTTTGAGTGATACAGTTCCATATTCACTCTGAGCTTTAGCTTTTCTTGCATATAGTCACTTCTTCACTGTGACCTACTGGGAAATCAGAAATATAGCCTCAGAACTTGCTCACAGTTTGTTTTATAGATTTATTCCCATAAAGTCTAAAAGTAACAGAAATATAAATACAGATGTATTTTGTTTTCATTCCTCTACAAATTAAGGCAGCTCCAGATGCAGAAGTTAGTCCAGTTGCAGGAATTTTAAATAACGGGATTTAATTTCTTTATGTTGGTTCTACTCGACATTCCTGAAAGAGCAGTTGTGCCAGTGGGATTCACAAAGGTTTTACTACTGCGGTGAGGTCTGACTTACCAGAAAGAAGTTTAATGCAGCCCACTGTTTTCAAAAATATCTGAAAATATGCCATAGTGTTGACTGTCAGAATGCAATAGTTGCAGTGAAACACCTCAAATGCTGTTTTAGAAGCTAGTTAAATTTAAACGTGCATATAATTTCCTGTCACTTCAGAATTCATTGCTACAGCAAGAAAAGTAGTACAGATATATACTGACCCAACCATAGAACTTAGGACTAGAATGGGGGCTGTGAGGTGATTACCATTGCCTCTAGGCAGGATCAGCTGTTACAGTGTATCTTTTGACATGTTTTCAAACCTTTCCTTTAAAAGTTCTGAAAATTCTGTGGTGTCTACAAATTTCCCACTTATTAACTGTTTTTGCAAACAGACAGTGGTATCTAGCATTTGACCAAAACCCTGAATATTTATATTTTTTTCTTTGATAGCTGGAGCATAGGCAGAGAATCTAAGCCCATTTTCATTTCTGCAATGAGAGGAGTGTGCACATTTTCTTCTTTTTGTCCTCACACATCAGAATTTTAGTCAGCAACCAGAATCACATTTCTGGAAGTAATACACCATGCAGATCAAAAGAGATGGAGCCTACTCTGCAGGAAAAAAATTATTATTAGGTATAAATATTTGTTCCACATAGAGAATTCTTGGTATTGTTATATGAGGTTATACTTTTTTGCAACACAAAGGCAGAATTATTAAACCCAGGGCTGTGGTTTGCAAGAAAACATAGTGGTTCAAAAGACTGAGTTGGTTTCTATTCTGTCATGAGTGACTGGGAGATGCATGCAATGGAACAAATGTTTCATAGAATCTTGTGGAAAGCTGAGACAGGAGCTGTGGGAAGGGAAAAAGTTTTGGTGGTGTGATATCAGGCTCTGCAGTTCTCTTCCTGAATTTAGATAGAAGATACTTGTCTCATGGGATAGCAGTGATTTTTTTTTCTTTGACAAATAAAGAACAGAACCATTATCTAATATTTGTTCCAATATAAAAGAAAATAAACATATGAAGAGTCCTTTGGACACAATAAAAGAGCAGAAAATAACAAAATTAATTAATTTTGGTAAGGAGTTGGTTTTCTGTCAGGCAGAATGATGAGATCTGGGACCTTCTGCTTTTCTTTCTTGCACCAGTGAGAGTATAATAGAAATTATTTCCCATTGAAATTGAGTAAAAGGATAGAACTCGTTACATTTTTTGTGTAATCCCACATGTTTCTAAGCTTTTAAATTAGATGAGTTTAGCAGTTACTGTTTTGGTTTTGTCAGTTTTCAGATTAAGACAAGTGTTAACACAATGATATATATCAGGCTCCTGATAGTTAAAGACAAGATGACTTTTTAGCTAAACTGTCATTATCATAGTATAGAATTACTAGTGTATATATATATATATATAATTATTTTTTTATTATATGTTATTGAGATATGTGCTAAGCCCCATGCTAATATGTAGCAAATGACATTTCTTGTCATTTTTTGACTTGTTACCAATAACAACAATTAACAGAGGAACCAGACTAGAGGAGTTCAGGAGCACCCTGCCTGGGTGCCTTGTTTGGCATGAGCTGGGATCTGACAGATTCATGAAGCAAATAATTCCCAGTCTTCACACGTATAATGAAGCTCATCTCCATAAATACTTTTGAGACCATATCTGGTGGGTGAGGTAATTACTTGCCTGTGAGGTGACAGCAGTTCCATCCCCAGGAAGAGCCAAGCTTTCCAACACGTCATAGATGCAAGCATCCATTGTCTAGTATCCAGTGCGTGATCATCAGTTTTCCAAAGAGCACTGGGACCACATTGCACAGAGGCAATTTTTATTTCCCAGAGTAACTAGCAGTCAAAGTTCAGGGTGATGTTTGTCCATCAGTAGAGGATGGTACAGACAGCTTGGTGTATTTGGGTGCTTGCCAGAAAACAGAGAAGGAAGGAAGAGAATGCTAATTTTTTAGAGGGTCAGCAGCTTCAGCTGCAGAGCTTGCAGATTTATGCTGGCTAGGCCAATTGATTTGACCAGGGATTGATACCCATCAAAGCTATTACCAAAAAAATAATTAAACAAAAGCAGACAAATCCTGCTTGTGGTTTGCAAGGGAAATTGATTGAATTGCATATTCTGAACATTAGCACTGTACATCCAAAGGTAGCACCTCAAAAATACTTGCCAAAGTGAATGCTACTGTCCCAGGGAAGAACAGAAATTTCTTGAGAGCAGTAAAATCTATATAGCAGTGACCTTATGGTTTCTTGGTCTCCATTACCTCCAAATAACCCAGAGCCTCACTGTGCCTTGACTTTGCTCTCATCTGCTTTCACTGTGTCCTAGTTTGGACAAATTGGAGGAAAAGTCACCCCAAGACACTCTTCTCCTGCTTCTCATTTCTTCCTGGGGTGAACATCTGCTTGCAGATCTGGTCTCTCCTCTCAGAGAGAGGGAGAGGGAAGGAGTGGAAGAAGGTCTTAGGAAGGAGAGATTCCACTCATGTTGGAAGCACAGTTGCACTCATGTTTATGTCCTTAATCTCTCGCTATTACGTGCATGATTTTCCACTCAATAGTTTTTCTCTGAGCATTTTTTCCATAAGTTTAAAATCGATATCATAAAACAGTGACTAGTTTGGATATTTTGGAAAGCTTTCTATTAAACCAAAGTCTGTTTTCAAACTTTTAAATAATTTAAGTTGGTTAATTTTAATATAGAAACCTTAATTTTAATGTACAAATACATGCACGTTTAATATAATCTAAGTTGTTGTCCTAGCTAAACATTTCAGTGTTCCAAAATTAAAAGATTTACATCTTTTCCAATTTTTCATCTCCTAGAGAACAACATTGATGGGATTTGTTTGAATCTGTGTCTCCTGAAGCTTTTTATGATAGGAAAAATCTGATTTTCAAAATCAAATGCAATAATAATTGGCATAGATTCATCAGTGAACTGTAGTAAAGTGATTTATTCAGATCTCTGCCTCATGTGAGCCTTCACGTTGGCAAAATCAAATTTCAAGGGTCACATAAAACAGTAAATTAACAGAGCTTCATCAATGTTAATGGGAGAGCAGTAACATAAACCTTACTAAAATGGCTGTAGCTGTGTTTGTGGAAAGAAGAGACAGGGTAGCATTGGAGACTGAAACCTCTTATAATTACAGACAGCATGGGAAAAAGGAAGTGCTTAATCTACAAAATTTTTAGTTTGTCTGGAACAGATTTTAAAGAGTTGGACTATATTCCAGGTTGAGTTATTGGACTCCATATAAAAGGCCACAGGTTAAAATACAAGGGCCTATTTCAGCTTTAAATTCCATGAATTTACAAATGTGTGCTGAGGGAGTGTGCTTAGGTCTCTGCATGTGCACATCCGTAGGAGTACAGGTGCCTTGCTGCATTCACACACACACAGACATTTCTTCTCATCAGTCTCTGCATGCTTTCTTTGCAATGATTGTGAAAGTGATGATATCTAGCTAGGGTGTGGCTCCACTAAATGTATTTTTCAAGTGACACCTGATTGTGCTATCAACAGGGAAGAAGTCATACAGAGTGTAGTGGGTTGACTCTGAATTGACAGGCAACATTTTAGACCAATAACGTTTCTCTAAATTTCCATATTTAAACCGGGCAGGAAGGCGGGATTTAGCCTTCCTTTCCAGCTCACCTGCCAGAAGGTGGGGGGGTGGCCCCGGCCTCCAGGCCCCGCCAGGCCAGGCCGGGCCGGGCCGGGGTCTCTGCCCCCCCCTCCCCTTCTCCCAGCGCCGCAGTATGGACCCTGGGCTGTTAAGAGAGAGCTATCCCTGAGCTGCAGATGTGGCTGAAGCCGTCTGAGTGGCTTTTTGGGACCGGCAGGACCCTCTCTTCACTATGCTATCACACCACGCTGAGTTAGCGAGAGCCAAAAAAGCCTCCTGCCTGCAGTCGGTGCATTTTTGCTCCGAACTGAAGAAGATGCCGTGCGGGCAGCAGCGCAGAGAGAGAGAGAGAGAGCAGAGGTCTCTCTCCACTGTGGAGCCAAGCGGTATCATGGCGGTTTCGGAGCCGAGAAAGTGAGTCACGTCACGTGGGACGGAGCTAAGATGGCTTCAGAAGAGAAGAGAGGGTGGTGCCGCGCTATCACGCACGCAGTTTAAAATATCTCTATCATGCCATGGTAAAGAACTGTAATATCGAACTGTGCATTTCTTTAAACCATTTAGAGTACATGGGAGGATGGACATTCATGTGTAGCCCGTGAAGGCTGTAAAGTGTCCATGCCAGGCTGCTTAGAAGCAAAGAAAAAAAAAAGCTTTTAAGAGACTGGGGGCAAGAAAAAACCTTTGTGTTTAAAGCAACATAATTCATCCTTAATAACCCCATGTGATTATCTATAGCTTGCAGTGTAAAAAACTGTGAGATTCATAGAAGAAATGTACTACACCACAGCAAGTTTTTTTGCCTTCTGTCTTTTAAATCTGTTAATAAACTCATTAATAGTCTGTAAGTTGTGCCTGCTTCTGCTTTCTCCTAACTCTTATCTCACCAAAAAGTAAGTATGTATTAAAATCTAAAGTTAAACCACTACAAGATTGTGAAAAGCATTCATTGATGGCGTTTCAGAAGACAGCACCTCTGCCATGTACTTCGGAGTTTAATTATTGTTTGCTATTTTTTAAAAACAACCTTTAAAGTGTGTGAAATTATTGGAAAAGGTCTTCCTTTGTTCTTATTAAAAGTATCAAACAATTTAGTTTGAATAATTTTCTTTCACTTAAAAGTTTTGGTTAAGCCATTTTATATGACCAAAGTAAAAGAAGGGTCTGATCTAAAAATGGAAACCAGAATTTTCTTAGACTGATGGGTCCTTTACAGACCTAAAGTCCTCAGTTCCATCCTACAACTAAGTTCTTTACATCTTAGCTGATGGTATTATTTATACAGAATATCAGTATTAGAGAAAAAGTGTTAGAGAATTATTTTAACACTCTAACATATGCATTTATCTAAATAAAAGCAGAGAATTATACATTTTTGGAAGCAAAAGAATGAGAATGATTGCATGTGATAAAAGACCCCTTCATAGCAGAGGTCTCAATATGAAGGGTGATAGCTGTCAAATGGGATCATACCCAAACTCGTTAACTGCTCTATTTCTGTGATTTTTTTTTAGAGAATTTGTCAACTAAATTGCAGAAATCGTTTTCATTGTAGAGTGCCAATCACTCCCATCCATGACACAGCTGCCTACAAACAGATAAATCTGTAAAGTATGCCTATGAATATGTGAATTGGTGTCCCATACCTGGATTTATTTTGAAGTATTGTTGCCTTTGATTACACAGACTTGTCATTTTCACTAATTGTAATCCACTGAAGCCGTGGGACATCAACATTGCTATCAGCTGAAAATGCTAAATTAATTTTTCCTTAAATCATTAACTTTTGGGCAAATTAGAGGCATGTTGCTGGCTTTATTTTCTGGAAGCTGAAGCACCCAGATGTTTCATTTTCGTGACATTGAGCATTTAATAACTCCACTGTTACTGGTACTAATTTTCTAAATGCCTTTTCTGCTTTTGTTTTGAAAATAAATACATGACAAAAGGCTTTAGTACTTCAATTTTCTCTTCTACTGTTTGGGGAAGATTCCAAAATGATCAGCTAAATGATCAATCAGTTAAAAAAAAGTGAATTTGGGGTTGGATCCAAATGTCCCTATAGTCTATAGGATTCCATTAACTTCTATTACATCTGCCCAGAGATGATAAATCAGTTGGCAAGGTATTAATGGGAAAAACCCTCCTGACAATAAACTAAAAGGGAGGATGATTTGTATGATTTAAACAGTAAGGCTCTTAAAATCTTAGAAAAACGGGTTTTTTAGTTTATTTTTGTCTTCTATTATTTTTTTTTTTCATTTTTTGTGAATTTAAAAGAATTCTTAATGTTGTTTGACTCACCCCTCCATCTTCCTTGTTCTAGTTTACTAATTTGATCTATCAAAGAACATGTTGTCATTCCAGTTGAAATGTAGTTGTACCGGTATACCTATGTACACACTTATATGTGTAAAGAGCAGAACACTCTATTGATTTTCACACTCGAAAATTCAAGTCATAAAGCAGCAGTGATTTATTCAGATTTTCTTAAGGCAGACTTAGACACACATCAGGGCAAAGGAGACAAGATAGGCTCAGCTGTTTTGGGAAAGGCTGGCTATATCACTGTGGCAGGAAGATGCGATACTTAGAGGCACATGGAAGGTTCTCATCAAGTTGTCTTCATGTTGCCTTTTCTTCACTGAAACACTACTTCTTAGCCCTAATTTAACAGCGTGGTACTCAAGACTTCTCCTTTGCATTGTGTCTTTTGCGAAGGAAAAAACCCACAGGAGGTGGGTTACACAATAAACGTGCATTTATATCTTTTTCATTCAGCTGGAAAGATGTCTGGAGTATTAATGTTAGCAGCTTTATTTTCCCATTTCTTTGACATGTTCGAAACCAAGAGGACCTTCACTTTGTAAATACCCCTCTTTAGAATAAAAAAGCAGGTGAATTAAATGTTTCTGTTACTCTTTACCAGAATTTAAATTTTTCATTTTGGTGATTCAGTTTCAAAAAAGTTTGCTTTTTCTATCAGGAGGAGCTTAACATGGGATACATGGGAGAACAAATTAATTTCTGAGCAAAATTTAGCACAAAAAATGAGAAAACTTTAGAATTATGAAAGCAAATCTCACATGTAACAGGAAGAAACTTCTTATTACCTCTGTTCCTACCCAAATTCAGCGATTTGCTGTTTCAGCCACCAGCCATACTCTCTAATACAATTTTATTGGTGACTGAGACAAACCCCAAAGGCTTAGGACATGGGCATGCTTATTACCATTAGGTATTCTGAGAGAAAATTAATAGAACATTTCAGGTAAAATCAGATCTGGGAAGGAGTTTGCCTGTTGGCAGAGTACCCATTAGAATCGTAGAATGATAGAATGGTTAGGGTTGGAAGGGACCTTAAAGATAATCTCGATCCCACCCTCCTGCCATGGGCAGGGACACCTTCCACTAGAGCAGGTATCTCAAAGCCCTGTCCAGCCTGGCCTTGAACACTTCTGGGGATGGGGAGTCCACAACTTCTCTGGGTAACCTGTTCCAGAGCCTCACCACCCTCACAGTAAAAATTTTCTCTCTAATATCTAAACCAAACCCAACCTCCTTCAACTTAAAGCCATTCCCTCTTGTCCTGTCACTACAGGCCATTGTGAAAAGTCCCTCTTTAGCTCCCTTGCAGACACCCTTTAGGTACTGGAAGACTGTTATTAAGTATCCCCGAAGCCTTCTCTTCTCCAGGCTGAACTGCCCCATCTCTCTCAACCTATTTTCATAGGAGATGTGTTCCAGCCCTGTGGTCAACTTAATGTCTCCCCTCTGGACTTGCTCCAACATGTCAACATCTTTCTTGAGCTGAGGTTCCCAGTCCTGAACACAATAGTCCAGGTGGGGTCTCACCAGAGCAGAGTAGAGGGAGAGAATCACCTCCCTCGATGTGCTGGCCACGCTGCTTTTGATGCAGCCCAGGATACAGATGACTTTCTTCACTGCTAGCACACACTGCTGAGTCATGTCGAGACTTTCATCTACCAGCAACCCCAAGTCCTTCTCCCCAGGGCTGGTCTCTTTCCATTCTCTGCCCAGCCTAAACTTGTTTTTGGGACTGCCCCAAACCAGGTGCAGGACCTCGCACTTGGCATTGTTGAACTTCATGAGCATGACCTGGGCCCACCTCTCAAGCCTGACAAGATCCCTCTGGGTGTTATTCCTTCCCTCCAGCGTGTTGACTGCATCGCACACCTGGGTGTCATCAGTAAACTCACTGAGGGTGCACTGAAACCCACTGTCCATGTCACCAGCAAAGAGGTTAAAAAGCACCAGTCCCAATACTGACCCCTGAGGAACACCACTTGGCACTGCTTTCCATTTGGACACTGCACCACTGACTTCAACACTTTGAGCATGATCATCCAGCCAATTCTTTATCCACCCAGTGGCCCATTCATCAGATTCACGTCTCTCCATTTTAGAGATATAGATGTCATACGGGACAGTGCCTTTGTACAAGTCCAGGGAGATGATGCCTGTTTCCCTTCCCTCATCCACCACCGCTGTAACCCTGCGGTAGGAGGCCAAGAAATTTGTCAGGCATGATTTGACTTTAGTGATGCCATGTTGGCTGTTACCAATTGCCCCATCATTTTCCATGCGCCTCAGCATAGTTTCCAGGAGGAGCTGCTCCATGATCTTGCCAGACACTGAGGTGAGACTGACTGCCCTGTCATTCCCTGGTTCTGCCTTATCTCCCTTTTTAAAAACAGGTATTATGTTTCCCCTTTTCCAGTCAGGGGGAGCTCCACCAGATTGCCATGACTTCTCAAATATGTTGGATAGTGGCATAGCCACTTCCTCGACCAGCTCTTTCAGGACCCATGGTTGTATCTTGTCAGGTCCCATAGACTTGTGCACCTTCAGGTTCCTTAAACGATTTTGAACTCGGTCTTTTCCTGCAATGGGTGGAGAAGAAAAATGGGACAACTTAGGTTTTTCTTAACACAGAACAAGAATCAAGCCAAAGGGAACACAGGGGTCACTATTTGAGAAAGAACATATTTTTCTCTGAGAATAGTCAACTCATCCAAAGAAAAAGGCTCAAAATTGTAAACAAATTTTATCCAACGAGTATTGGTAAAACAGTTATGTAATAAAAGTGATATTTGGAAAGCACATTTTTTGCAAAACTTTTCCAAAGGAAGCATTACTGAATAAGTTGAATTGCTAAGCTTTTGGATCAGGCAAAATAAAATGTATTCTAAAAATTTTAGTCATTTCTATCATAATAAAAGACAGCATTGGAAACTGAAGGAAAGTCCTGAGAAGTATTTACCGCATTAGCTAACCCAATCCTTGAAATTTGAGGACTTCAGAACAAATGGTTGTGTGGTGTATGTATCACAAAAAGTGTGCATGCACAGAAATCCATAAACCAAGAGAAAACCCAAAAAATGTCATGTTATTTCATTGTTTAATTGAATGGCTAAGAATTCGGCCTTGAGAGGTACATTCTGTTTTGCCCACAGGCGAATAATATGACTTCTTAAGTTTTTGACTAATTTAGAATTTCTGGAGAACTTCACTCAGGATAAATGGATGGTATGCAAGCTATAGATCTAGTGACATTTTCAGGTGTATAAATAGTACATGCTTCATAGTTTCAATTGCCTTTGTATTTCCTCCTTCTGGAGAAATAAAAGGTGGCAGAAATATCACCTCTTTAAGATGAATCTTTAGCAAATTCTTCTTTCATGTATGGTTCCTGCCTAGGAACCCTCATAAGGCATTTTATATTTACTCTTATTTTGTCAATTACCAGCCCTTCACACCTTCACTTTCATCATTACTACTCATGTAATACTTTAAATTTTTTTCTTGGCTTCCAAAATCTTCAATCCCTGGAAAGAAGTGCTGCCAGTGGTATGTAACTGAGGGCAGTCAGATGCTGACTGTCTTAAGTTCAAAGCAGCTTAAATGACCAGTGTTCTCCCTAAGGGGATAAGTCTCTGATTTCTTACTATACTGAGTGGTGGAAGAAAAGTATTAAGTAAGATAGGAAAGGGGAAAAGTGTTTCAGCTGCTCTCCTGAGTGACTATGTCCTAGCAGATGAAGACATCTCTCTACAACTGTGTGTACTGAACTTCTCTTATGTTGTCTTAGAGCTTTTGTCATAGAGAATTTGGCATCTAAACAAGAGTACATTAAACAGTAAGTGGCTGTGTATAAAAAACCATAGCAGTGTAGCTCTAGAGTTGCGGATTAGTGGGATAAATCTTTGTGGCAATGTACAATTTACATATGCTCTGTCTTGTGTTCTAAGTGGTGACCCCAAGTGTGGGACAAATAGCATTTTGCTGATTTTTAGTAGGAGATGTATAAGTTCTGTGTAACAATCAGCTGTGGTGGGTCAGCATTGGTTAACAGCTGCTCGCTCCTGCCCTTGGGGAGAGAAAATAGGAAGAACAAGAATGAGAACCCTCACAGGCTGAGCTAAAGACTGGCAAATTGGTTACTAATTACCATTGTGAACAAAGAAGACTCAGGGAAAATAAGCTCTCAAAAATGTATGATTTCATGATTTGGATAGTGGGGAACAGAAAGGCAAACATAAAATCAACATCTTTCCTCCCCCTTTCTCAAGCTTAACGTCACTCCTTCACACCAATCTCCATCAGTAGTGATTGGCCCACGGTGGTTCCTCTTCACTGCTCTGTCCTTCTCAGACTTTTAGCCTGGGTGCTCCGTAGGCTGTAGGGAAATCTCTGCCCTGGTGTAGAGCAGCTCCTCTTCATCCTCATCTTCTGACCTTGGTGCTCCATCTGTTGCTTTTCACTCTTTTTGTTCTGTCCTCCTCTCTCTCTGTGGCATTTTCAAAGCTTCCTTACAGATGCTTTCCTTGAGGCACTGCCATCATGGCTGCGGGGCTCAGCTCTGCCCTGAGGTGGGTGCCTTGTAGCCATCTGGAACCAGCCATGTCCAGCCCAGGGCTGCTCCTCACAGAGGTCACCCTGCAGCCCCCACCAGTGCCTGGGCACCTGTACGCTGTTAATCACTAAAGGAGCTTCTTACAGAGACTTTCTCAGCACCCCCTCACTAACTGGTGCAGTAGGAATGAGCCATTGAGAAAAGCTCCGATTTGCCGGAAGGTGTTGAAATGGACAGAATTGGGCTCCAGCTGTGACATGGGTAGAAGTGTGAAACTGAACAGGGACTGAGGGCTGGGGATGGGGTCTGAGGGCTGCAGCAGCAAGAGCAGACAACTCTAGGGCGGGCAGCAGTATAAAACTTATCTCACTGGTCTTGCTGGAAATTGACTACTCCTGTTGACTTCAGCATGAGGATTTTAGCACCTCAGAGAAAAGTGCGCAGCCAAACTGCTGAGCGACACACCTCACACATGGGATGGCTCACCAAACTCTGCTGGGCAAAGGACTCTTGAACTCCAGTGCAGAGCTGAGCGGCTGCAGTTGTATCACCTTCAGGCTGTAGTCTGTTTCCCACACAAGGTCATCTGCCTTAACCATTGCTGATATAGGCAAGCCGTAGTTCCTGTGGAGTGTGGGAGCACGGAATCTCACCTTTTTCTGTGGTCTCATTTTCTTGATGGCCGTTTTCCTAACTGTCTGAACTATATACTTGTCTTTGGAGATCACAGCTTTGTCTGTACTGGTTGTGCAGTTGTATTATAAATAAGCCCTTTGATGATCATACGTGATTTGGTGTAGGTGAAGTCCTACCTCGAATGACTGCAGCACCATTTAGCTTTCCATATGTCAGAGCGTAATCAATAAAGTGTGTAAAAAAGCTAGCTAAGTATTGCTAAAAGCCCATTAGGAGTAAATACAATGTGGAATGGACAATTTTTCCAGCCTAATTGCATCTTTATAATCAGAAGATTTCTAAAGCTTGAATACATAAACCCTTGTCCTGCACTTTTGAATTCACAGAACAACATATCAGAGCCACTGAAACAGGGTTTATATTTTTTATTTTCCAAAATGTATAACAATCAGCATATGTTTTTGCAATATTTCAGGCTAATTTGAGTAAAACCATGCAAACCAGGAATTTTTTTAAAGTTTCCAGGTGAATTTAAAAACACTTGCATCTCTGAGAGTGGACCTGTTTCTCCTGTTTTTCCAGGCAGTGACATAGATTAGGAAACAAAATTAAATGATTGTTTTTATATCATGTATATATATGCAATTTTATTAATTGTTTATATTTCCAAAGCTTTCAGAAATCTAATTGGAACATTGTGAAAATGAGATCTGGAACAAATTCTTGTCATCTCCCATCTCAGATAGGAAGAAAGGATTAAGGCTAACTATAATGAAAAAAAAATATTATTCCAAAAGAAGCTGAAAAAAAAATAAAGGCTTCTAGTATATAATTTTTTTGTCCTCCTTATTGGCATTAGATAAAACCTTGAATTAACTGATTTTGCAGAAAGTTAAAATCTCATTTTTAAGACAGCTTTCACAGTAAAAACCTAGGGCAATAACATCCATAATAATATATACAAAATCACAAATTGAGAAGGAAAAAGTCACTGGAAATATAAAAAGAGACATGGAAAAAAATTGAAGATAATCATTTTACAATTAAAAATTCTCTGTGGGCAGTGCTATCTCTGGAGCAGATTTCACAGGGGTCTGTGGGAGCATTCACCATGAGCACTCATATCTATAGTGTAATTCTACATGGGAAGAGCTACTTCTAGAGCAGGACCTGTTCCTACCTCTTTCTGGTCACCGCTGGCTAAACTGCTTGTAATGACAGTTTTTGCAGCACAGGACCTGTGCAATATCAGAGCACATTAAGACCAAGGATCCAGTTCACGTAAGGCCATGATCAGTACCAGTACCAACTGGACCCAGCAGTATAATAGCAAAGCTTTCTGAATTGCACTAATCTGTCAAAGAATCAGTTGTCCAAAACTTACATGAGTCAATTATTTGATTAGAAGTCAGAATAGATGGGGAAGGACAGTGTATGAGGGAGGAGGCCAATGCTATGTTGATCCAAACTAAAAATAAAAAAGTGATATATAGTTTTTGATGTGTTCAGATTCTACAAGCAGTCACATTGTACGAAGAGCATCATGTTGCTTCAGCAGGAAACTACATAACTAAAGTCACTGCTGTATATTTCCCAGATTAAATGCAAAAATATAGTAAGGAAATGCAAACAAACAGCAGCTTGCAAAAATGCATGATTATTTACATTGCCAGACATAGACCAGTGAGATGCCAATTTTCAGTCATGTGCCTTTACATGGATCAAATGCCATCTTGTCTTTTTCTTGGGGCAACAAATCCCTTATTTCTACATAGATGCACAAAAGAAGGTTGAGGATAAGCACATCTACTTTCAGTTCTACTGTAAGTTATTTACAGTAGTGTGCTGTGAGGAAGTCTTCATTTCATCTAGTAAAATGAGATACATGGATTATTTCATGTGTTTATGTTTCATTTTTTTTCTGATTCTTTGTTTGGGCTTGGTTTTGTTTTTTTGTTGTTGTTTACTGATCTGAGATAGCATCAAATTCCTGTAATTACTGGAAATTTGGGTTGCTTTAGTTTTGTGAATGGCATCTCACATCCTAGCTTTTTATCTGGCTCAAGCTAATAGCAGATTGTTGGCTGGTATTTGTCCATTTACAAGGTTTTTGCTGCAAGACAATCTGATTTAGCCACAGAATAAAAGTGGAAGCGCTATAATTATTTCATTAGTTTCTTCGGATTTTCATGTTGGTAAAACAGTGGTTTTTCTAACCTTTGCCATGTGGTTTCACTTTCTCTTCTCTCTTTGGGCCTTAGGAAGAGAAGAGCTTGTATTTCATCAACAGGCAGGGCAAAGAGTCCATGCTTTTACAGCTTCAGATTAAATAGAAATATTCATCATTAACATGACTTGTGGAGTCAACTTACTGATAGTGTATTGAGCTGCTCTGAGTAAGTGTGAGCTTCAGGCTACACTGGTCAATGAGACATAAAAATAGCACCAGTCACAGAGCACATTTTCATGACTTAGTGAGGCTTTTTCCTGTCAGCAATTTGATTGAACGTTAAGAAGAAATGGTTTAGGATTGCAGCTAGTCTTGCAATCTTGCTGATATAAGAGCTACATTCAACCTTTCACTCCTTAGATAAGATTAAATGGAAAACAGACTCACTTCAATGCTGAGCATGTAGGTAAAGAAAAACAAGAGCAAAAGAGGCATGAAAACACACGCACATGCTCACACACACCGTCACATCAATGCTTTGTTAGCATTGCAGCCTTTCCATGAGAAACTGGGCATGAGAAACTTTTACATTTCTATCTTTGTTAAACACAGTTCATTACTGCTTGTTCTGCCGCTGCCCCATGGAAACTTTTTCCAGGTACATGTGTGCAAGTGGATCACGTTCTTGCAATGACAAGTACCACTGCAGCTACTGTGGACCTCAGCAGAAAAGATAAAGTGCAAAATGTCAGTGATCACAGGACTCAGTCTCTCTACTGCCCCGGTTTCCTTGTCTTTCTCTTGGAAGTCTTTGAGTGAGTCTTTTCTTCCTTGTTTGGAGGGGGATTAATAGGAAATTGCAGCCCAAATCCATTAGGTCCATTTAGGAAGACACATTGAAAGTAGCGGACAGGAGCTAGGAAAACAAGGAAGAGATGATTAATGTTTATGGCTTCCAAACGGGAGCCACGAATCTATTCCATGTTCTTTCAGAAAATATCTGTATGATTTCGTTCCCATTAAGTGAGTTGTAACAGCACAAATCTCTAGCGTGATCACAAGCCAGGTTTTGCATATCAACAGGATTTTATCTGAAAAGCTCAGTGAGAGATCTTGTGGCACAAGATGAGAAATTATTTCACATTTAAATACATCATTCTTCTCAGTGTTATAGCCCTACTTCTCCCAGAATACTTGCATTTTGGGATAGCTGAATATAAGCCCCCCAGAATTCACACATATATTTTCTGGTTTTTATACTTCACAGTGACTTTCAGATACATTGAAGAGTTCCAGAGGGACTCATATCTAGTTCATATCTAATTTATATCTGTTTTATTAGACTTCAGATGAATTATCTTTTATTGTGAATAGAGGGATCATAAATGACTGTACCTATTTTCTAACCTTTCACAATCATGGGTGTTTTCTCCCTTTTAATTTTTGAGTACTATCTATGTAGTCATACTTTCCATTATATTTTAAAAGCTTTCGAGAGCACATACTTCAGCACAGATGGAATTGATCTAATTTGCTTCAAAAGCTGAGTTTTGCACTGTGAGATTACCATCGACAAGATTTTCAAAGACAACTATTAGCCAGTTATGTGTTTGGGAAAAAGATTGGAGGAATGTTGACATCTGAAACATGTTGGTTTTCATGCATCTGATTTTCTGATGACTTTTTCTTTCCCCTGCTGTTCATCCTTTATGAAGAAAAAAAAAAATTAGCTGTTCCCTGTGACAATTCTAAACTGAGACGGACTCCAGGGCTTCCTGCCTTATAAACTGGGGTGCAGGCTTTATTTATTGACTTCCAGGTCCCATTAAAAACCAGGTCCCATGGTGGAAAACAGAGCAGTGTGTCAGAAATGCTGGTATATTCAGTCCAGTTGTATTATCCTCAGTGGTTTTCGTGCCTGACTCACGCAAAGGTTAAGTCTTTTTTATCTAAAAGCATGCTTGAAAAAAAAATTGGAAATTAGATCCTTCTGAATCTAATGACTTACTGCTTTTTCACTAAGTCTAAGAATGGAAATGTTTTTTTTCCCCAAATTCTCAGTGTTTCTATGTTTCTCTGTGAGGTGAATCTCAGGTTTCTTTAGAAAACAGAAATAAAGCAACTCTCCTGATTAGAGTTCACAGCCCAAATGTGTCTGACCAAGGTTCTCCTGTGAGGCTTGACAAGCCATGGACTGGATGAATGTGCTGTGTCCTCCACCACTAACCTTTCTATGTACACACTTGGGCAGAACCAGAAAGTTTCTGAAATATAATTTCAACAAATAGACTTATTCCATTCTTGAACTAAGGTAACTTTCACAAGTAACATTTACTAAAATCAATATATTGCCACAGGAACTACTATGATTAAAACCAGTATTTGCCTACCAAAATACTTAGTCAGAGATTTTTCAATCAGATCTCTTAAAAATACCCCACAAACACAAAATCTCCACAAATTTAATCACAGTGGATGCAAGATTGACAAAGAGAAATTCCTTAAAGGAAGAAAAATGCCAATTACAAATTCATTTTTACTGTTAAAAGGAAACTATTTCTGTATATTTCTTTTATGGACACAAAAGTGAAAATAAAAAAGTCAATTATGCTCTTCTTCATGAAGAAGGCAAGTAGGGCACCATGCACTTTCTAGCTCCAATAAATACCAATAAATATTTTACTTACGGGTAAAAAAATTATTATGTCCTGTATTTTACATGCTATCAGAATGCAAAAATGTAGCTCTTTTTCTTCAGATGCATTTTCAAGGTTCTGTAAAGGACTAACTTACACAGCTACATACTTGCAAGTATTTTAAACATGGTTATTTTATTTATGAATCGCAATTATAGCATCCCTGACACCACGGTGTTTTCCAAAGGTGTTACCTGATCATCATTCTAAAATCACTAGTAGAACTAGCTGCTGCAAGAATTTAATTTGAAAACCTGATGTATAGTCTATTGTTAAAAGCTGCTAAAATCATGAAGTGGAAGGGAAAGGGAAAGGGCAAACTTTCAGATTTTTGCAACTCAGCCAGCAGCTACAAAATAATTATGTGGGCCATAATTCTAAATTGGGAAAAAAAGGCATAGAAATTAATTATTCTGAAAATATTATCTAGGAATTATGATTACTTGGAATGTGTAATGCTAAATATCACTTTATAACTGTTTATTTGGAATGTTAATGCTTTGTTGTGTTGTTTCTATCTGCAGTGTTTGTGAAGTGAGCACTGTTTTTTGGCTAATATGTACTCGTGTTGATTGCAATATGTTGAAGTGATATTTAAATGTGTGTATAGCTTATTATTTATCATCTGTCTTTAGAAAACATCAGAAAAATGTTGGCTAAAGAAGAACTTCAGTAGAAATAGGGATGGTAGTAATGACCTTGTTAAATTTTCATGCTAATTCTTTTCATAAGACTAACATAATTTGTTTCCAATTTGTGAAAATTTCAGTGTTGAAATTAGCTGCAGGCCATTTTTTTTTTTTTTTTTTTTTTTTGGCATAGATCCCTCAAATACCCCCAAAACATATATATATATATATATAAAAAAACCAAACAAAACAAAAACTCCCCCAAAACCTCACCCAAAACCAGGATGTTTTGTTTATTTTTCTGCCTGAAGAGTAGAAGTAAGACAGGATAAACAGTGCAAATGGGACAGGAATAAGAACATGGGACTAGAAAAGGCAGGATGTGTAAAACAGGTTTTAAGGTAAGGAGGAAAAAACAATCATGCTTCTTCCAGGATGTGCTGGTTTTGGTTCAGGTAGATTTTTTTTTTCTCTATAATGGGTAATATGGGACTATGTTTTGGATTTGTTCTGGAAACAATGTTGATAGTTCAGGAACGGTTTAGTGCCTGCTGAGCAGGAATTACACAATCAAGGCCTTTCTGCCCTTCGCCCCACCCCACCAATGAGGGGGCTGGGTGTGCACAAGGAGCAGGGAAGGGACACAGCTGGGACAGCTGACCTCAGCTGACCACAGGGATATTCCATAACATATGGCATCATGCTCAGCATGTACACCTGGGGGAAGAAGGAAGGGGAGGACATTTGGAGTGATGGCATTTGTTTTCCCAAGCAATAGTTATGCATGGCGGAGCCCTGTTTCCTTGCAGATGGTTGAATGCCTGCCTGTCCATGGAAAGGAGTGAATGAATTCCTTGCTTTGCTTTGCTTGAGCATGTGGCTTTTTATTTTATTATTAAACTGTCTTTATCTCAACCCGCAAGCTTTGAAAAAAAACTTCTGTGAATATTTTGAAAATCTACAAATATGGAAAAAAAATTGTATTAATAATTTTTAACTGGATTTTCCTTGGAATTAATCTGAAACATTTCACTCTGAAAAGTCCCCATTTTCTTGAAATGTTTTTTTTGGGTTAGACAAATTAAAGTACAATGATTAATGAATTTATCCTAATACTAAGGCAATTTAAAACTTAAGCAGATTCACTTGGTAAAAGATTGAACTATTTGATACGTTGTAGAGTATGTGTGATCTAGTGGCTACAGTTATAAGAGTACAAGATTTGATAAGCAAGGTGTTATGCTTCCAAATGTAGGTAGAGAAAGAGGTAATTTTCA
Source organism: Struthidea cinerea (assembly GCA_013397865.1). Lineage (NCBI taxonomy): Eukaryota > Metazoa > Chordata > Aves > Passeriformes > Corcoracidae > Struthidea > Struthidea cinerea. The sequence goes on from VZTI01003670.1 coordinate 787,540, forward strand.
GGTTTTGGAAATAGTCAAACTATTTAAAAAAAAAGTCCTTTTCCCAAACTATCTTTGTAGATTGTGTCTTATTAATTCTCCCAGTGCAAAACCACTCACTTATAAAAGAAAATTTCATCATCATCATCATCATTCCGCGATGGAATGGATCCTTTATATTTTAGCTAATTAAGCAATCAGAGCTTTGAAGCAGACATATTGCACGTTTCCATATTTTATGGTAAATGTCTCATATTTCTTTTTTTTAATGGCTGATGTATTTTATACTTTGTATAAACTGAATTTTCTGTCTCTAGCATATTCTAACTTGTTGAGTAAAACGTAGTCAGCTGCCCATATAGTAAGTCTATGCAGGATGAAATCGCTTCAGTATTACACTTTTGGCTTCTTTACAATTCCTGTTCCATGTTACCCTTCTTAGGCTGCTTTATCTAGCAAACCTCAGCTGAAAAACATGCAGATAAGAAATTCATTCAGAAAATACCGACATCTTTGGAATTGTGTCTGCAACAACATTATGATACAAACCATAGTCAAGAGAACAATTTGAATTTTGGCATGCAAATAAGAATACAAATACATCCCACACTGCCTTTGCAATTCCCACATTCAATTTGAATGCAGAATGTGTCTTTTAAACTGAAGAGGGTTCTCACTTTGAAAGTATTGTCTCATATCTTCAGAACAAATGTTACCAAAAACAAAAAAGGAGGAACAGTAGGAGAAAAACGTGGTTTCACAGTAGACATATTGAATAGACATTATCAGCTTAAGCAGGAAAAAAAAGCCTTATATCTGGTCTGTACTTTTGTTTAGGATGTATTTTATTAGAATTCATATAATTACTTAAATTCCCCTTTTGAGTGCTACTGAGGAAACAAAAAAGTCAGTGCTGGAGAAATATCACAGAGTTTTTTTAACATATTAGAACTGGTGCTCTTATATAAGGGCATCTGGTACCTAAGATGAATTAATTTCTAAAAGGCTGGAGGAAGGGATATTTGCTTCCTTCACTTTGGGAAAGGAACTTTTTCACCTCAAAAAAAAAAAAAAA
>VZTI01003670.1:788657-1020342 GCA_013397865.1 Struthidea cinerea
AAAGGAGAGAGAGAGAATTCCTTCATGTAATTTTTTACCAGGAAATGCTAAGTACATTACTCAATAAAGTGTATGAATATTCCATGGAGCTTATTTGTGCTCTTGATCTCTAAGTGACATGCATGTCACATAGAGGGCCAGCTGCAAGATATGTGAGGAATATTGTAAGAGCACTGTCTTGGTGTTTTCAGTTCTTTAGCAGAAAAGAGGAAAGCAGCCTATAATAAAATTTATTAATCCAAAAGAGTATAAAGGTGTTCCTATTTATGTGTTACAATGATTAAAGTTTCCTTTCTATAAGGCTCAGATAGCTGTTTTTAATGCAAGTCACAAAATAAAATATTCATTAAAAAGAAAACTCTTTTAGCAATAACAGTTTTGTTATTAAGAGAAAATTACAGAGAATGTGTGACAATTGTTTTCTAGTTTGAATTCAATTTCTTCACTTAGAGGCTGTCCTAATAGAATTAAACAATTCAAAAACCACAAAAATTCAGGCAATCATAACATTAGAAACTACTATTTGGTAAGCAATTACAAATAAAAGAAAAACTTTAACAACTGCTCTCATTTACTTGTGACTGCTTCTCAGGTATGCACGTGAAGTGCAAACAGATTTCAGTGATCAAAACTGAGCCATACAACAGCAAAAAATTTGCTCCAACGAGTTGGTAGCCAAAGATTTTTTTGCTTACTAAAGGGTCAGGAATAGAAGCAAGTACTTCCTCCCCTTGCTCTCCTTTTCCTGTCAGTAAATTTTGGCGCCGTTACGTAATATTTCAGTAAAATTACAGTATGCCAAAGTGACCAGACAAAGCACAGGGCATATGGGGAAGGGAAATCATGTGGAATCCTTTATAAACATCACAAATTTATGTCTTCATACTTTCTAAAAAGAAGAATATAAGTCTGTGCTTAGTGAGACTGGCAACTGACATTTAATTACATCTTATTTCTTCAATAGAAAAATTGAATGCTGAGGGCCTCTGCAGGAGACCAAATATGGTTTTCTTAAGATCACACCATGGCCCATAGATACCTGCTATTCAAAACAACATGTTTGGGTCAAAAATTAAGTTTGTTTATTTATTTTTCAACAAATTCTTTTCAACTCCTTTCTTATTGATCATGCTGCACAGTCATACTGCTGCCATTCTCAGAAACTACAATGTTTAATGGGAGGAAGGACAGGAAAAACAAGAGGGAAAGCATGTATATGTCCATTACAAATAAGCAAGAAGTACCATTACCACTTTAAGTCAATTCTATATATCTAAAAACGTCCTCTTAAAATGACATTTTTCTAGCATTGTATAGACAATGCACAGACAGGGAAAAAAAAACAATTATCCCATGAGGACACTTCTTTTGCATCTTATTTTGTGGGTCTTGAATAACAAAAGAAAATGAAGAATTGTTTGGAAAGCAGCTCTCAAAGCTACTTCCAAAGTGTCTGTGATGCAATGCAATTAATTGCATATCTGTGCAAAGACCATCCACGTTTTCATATCAGTTTTATCAAGGAGTATGTCGGATAATAAGTTATTTAATGAAAAAGGACTAAAGATGTTTCAGTAGCAGAGTTAAATACTAGCAATAACACTGTTATTACAGCCACGAGAATTCAGATTCTCCTTAATAGCTCTTTTTCAGGCATTGTGGGACTTCTCCATCAAGGTCTGGAAAAGGTAAAATAGATATATTTTATAGGAGTAAATATGCCTTTTCTCACAAATAATGCTCAAGAGTGAGAAAAAAAATGCCCAGAAGGTTGCTCCTTTTCTTATGAATGCCTGTGGTCCCAATTTGCCCCCAAAATTTGCTAAATGCCCAAAAGAAATCAGCCTTAATCAGTGTTTCAATGTAGAAAAAAAATAAGTACAAAGTCAGTAGTATGTCTGTAACTTGTATAACACTTTCTAAGTGTTATACATGATGAAAGTGTATCAAATCAATAGCACTAGAAGGGCACTCTAATTATATTTAATGTCATTAGAGGGGAAAATATCACCGCAGTAAAAATATATATAAAAGTTTAAAGGAACAGAACTGTTTAAAAACAGTTATGAGCTGTCACTTGTCAAATGACAAGTCAATGCTCTTTTTGAAACATAACAACAAAGCTCAATGAATGAGATCTTTATTCTAAGAAAACCAATTCTGCAATAGAAGGTGAAATTTATTATTTCTGTCTTTTAGTCTGAATGTGATAGTTTACATCTAACAACAATTTAAGGTATCAAAAAAATCTGTATTTTGTTAACTGTCTCTTGCATCGTCTAGTAAGAAGGCTAAATGGATAAATAAGCTGTATATTTATGGACTATTGTTACTTTCCATGTTATGTTCCATGTGTTCCACTGCACACAAACCACGTAATTCTCCCATAAATGTGTGAATATCCCCAAAGTGACATTCCCCCAAAAGTCATTAAAAGAATTCTTTTTGTTAGACAGTAAAACCATGCAAGTAACAGTGCAACACATATGTGGTAATGCAGACACTTCCAACAAAGCATAGCAATAATCAGAGCACACAGGATTTACAATTTTGCTAGCATTGAGTTTTCAAAGGAGTCCGGTACTGGCATGATTTGTTTATTACTGAAACATAGGAGCAAATGGATGAATCATTCAAGAAATTATACATAAGAGGGATCAAAAGTTACTGGATTTTTTCACAGTGCGGTAGTAATTATGGGAGACTTCAGTGGTATTTGGTGGCAGCAAAATCAAATTAGATTTTCTTGCTGTTGCTCAATAAACGCTGTTGGATCATGGTAGGACACACTGTGTGCTGGTCATGAAATTTAGGCATGTTGACATGACATAGTCTCTGTCAACTTATTCCTATGTCCAGTGCGTTCAACTAATGTAATTTCAACATACTGCAAGAAAATAGTTTCTAAATAACTTTCATTCATTCTAAGATTGGTTTAAATTTTACATACAAACACATTTATGTACACAAAAAAGGATAAAACCATAGAAGAAGGAATAAACAATCAGGGATCTTGTTATGTTAATAAGAATGGATACCAAGTAACTGGAAGTTAATGCGATATATTTACTCAGCTGTAAAGGCATGGGATAGAGGAAGGAGGGTGGAGAGGAGAAGAGGGGAGAGGAGGGAAACAGTGAATAATAAGCAGTTAAGCAGCTAACGAAAGTGAAGCTGATATTTGAATACAAGTGATTTCTTCATTTCAGTTATCATTCTAACCAAAATCTTTATTAAGTACAGGTTTGGGGGATTTTTGGATTTTGTGTAGCATTACGTGCACACACGTGTGTTTCTCAATGAGAACTTTTCTGCTGGGAACAGCAGCACTTCTTTTATGACAATAAAAACTCAGTAAAGAGACAGCGTTGAACTGTCTGATGAACTTGAACTGCTAGCACACCCTGATAGACCCAAAATCACCCTGCTCTGGAGGCGCTACCTTCTGGATTTAGCTTAGCCACGTGACACAAAGCTAAGAGGCAATTCAGATTCTGAAGGGATGAGTAAACCATTGGGGAAGTTCCTCTGTGATTTACTATTGGGGTGTCCTGGCAAACCTGCCAGCCCAGGGTTTGGGGGGACAGACCTGCGCCTGAGAGAACCGCCCCGGTTTATGGTGTCTGTATACAAATATGTATTGGTTCTCCCCAGTTCCCCTCGGGTGTATGATATCCCTATACAAATGTATATGATTTCTCCCTTCCCCCCCCCGCCGTGCCAGAGGTATCGGGTTGGCCCCGGGTTCTCTCCCTCCCCATTGGCTGTTGCTGTAAGCCCCGCCCCCCAGTCCCCGGGACCGGGAGAAACGAGAGTTCCCAGCCAGACTGCTGCGCGGGACGAACGAATAAACACCTTCAGGTCTCCCAGCGTCTCAGGTTTTCGCCCTCCTTTATTTCTGGGGTCCCGAGGGTCCAAACTAAACTCTACGTGGATTTGCTGCACACCCTAGAGAGATCCAGCGGCCAGATAAAGGAAAATCGCAGGTAGCATAGCCGGCTTTTAAAGTCTAGTCTAAAATCTACTTTTTGCTGCCCAGCCCGGGGTCTCGCCCCTGGGCCGGACGCGGCAGGCAGAGAGACAAAGAGACAATTTACCATGGAGCAAAGGCACTCTTTTTTAAGTGCTTGAGATTAGAAAAGATCAGATCTGTGCCTGTGTGCTACTTACAGTGAAAAATGGGGCTAAATTGAAATGTCTTCTTCACCCTGAATTTGCACAGTTCTGGGAATAAGTAAAGACAGAAAGAAACTGCAGGAACTCAATAGGCTGACTTCTTAAAATATTTCACAATATCTGCTGTCACTGATTAAAAAATTGTATCACATAATTAGGATTTTTCCACTGGATTTCACTATACTGATGATAGCCTGGAAACATGAACTCACTCCAATATCAGGATGCCTGCTCTTAGCTGATAATTTTTTAAAAATAAAACCTGTGTTGATGAAAAAATATGACAGCAATTACTTTCCTAAAGTTGAAGAGGGATTTAAGAAATGGCCATTTATCTGAAACAAAGATAAATAATCTCTGACTCAGAAAACTGCTGAAGAATTCCATTTTGTATATAACTTTACTTCCACAAAGTATGTCATGGGAATACATAATATGTACTTTTTTTGTCTTTTCTTGCAGTGTGATTTAATATATGCCAGTCAAGCTAAAGGGCAAAATGAACATAATGATGTTCATTAAGACACTAGACATTTATATTTTGTGTGTGGCAAAATCGTTCAGAGACTTATACAGATATATTTTTGCTTTATTTGTCTTGAAATAAATTTCATGTATATTAACAAGTGTTTGGAGCCACTTAGTTTAGTTCTAGAAAAATGTTTTGACCCAGTTAAGGGGAAGAGAATGAACTCATTGTTCAACAGGCATAAATAATATTACTAATTGGATTCATTTTGCAAAGTTAGGCAAAAGAGATTCTCTTTACTGGACCTAAACCGGCATGCCAAATAATAAATTTTTTCATAATCTTTTTTCTTTTCCCATAGGCTGACAAAGAATTTGCTGATTAATCATTTTTGGGATTAACATAAGAAGGAATCAATTAATGAGTTCATTGTGAAAAAAACCAGATTTTGATTACCTTCTGTATTTTTAACTTTTGCTTATCCTCCAATTCTTTTTTTTACCCCAAATGTCCTCTTTATTTCCGGGATCGCTCTCTGTGAATTTTCCCTTAGTGTATTCCCTGGTAGAATTATTTTCATCCTCTTTTGGTGTAGAAAACCACTCCAAGCTCATAGGGCACATTATCGAGTGTAATGGGAGAGGTCTAATAATGTTTGTGGACCAAGACATAGGGTGGACTTCAGACACCTTGAGCAAGATTTAGGTTGAGTCCCAGCACCTACATTTGAAGTCATGTTCACAAAGCAGCTCTTCGATGACAACACGAAATATTCCTCCACTATGAATGTCAGAGCTCTCCAGATACTAAACTTAGGGCTGTGTATGTGCATGATCCACATGAGCCAGCTCCATACATTACTAGGTGTGCCTGGGAGCATAAAAACTAGTCTGCAATTATTTTACCTGGTAATCATTTTGAAGTATTTTACGTAAAGAGGTTTCTGAAACAGAAACAGACCTTTGTATCAAATAGGTAAGTCTTGTCTATTAACCTGCAGTACAAATGACTCTTGTATTGATGGATCTGGAACTGTGCAAAATCAAGAGGAACAAGCAGCTGGCACTCCACCTACATTATTTTGTAACTCGGTAGCCCTGAGTGTCCTCCTGGAAAGTAGAATTTATAAAGCTGAGTCTTTCCAGTTGAAGAGGGCTTCGAAAAAGTGTCATCTTAACCCCTTGGAGACTACACAATGACTTCAAAGGTATAAAGGAACTATCATTGTCTCTATCATTTTAAAAGCAAAGTGCCTACAGCTGTATTTTGTCAAGGGCCTGATGAAGATGGCTTAGTTGTACTCAAAAGATCTGGCAGACAGGAATTGTTTCAATTCCTGCATCAAGGAATTGCATCAAGGATCCTAAGGAAGTTTTTGTAGGAACAGAGCCCTACACCAGCCGTTTTCCCTGTTTCAAAACCAGGGATGTAGGATATAAAAATTTGTGTGCTTGCACAGTAGTGCACCTTATTTATATATAAACCTTAAGCTTTATGGAACCTCTTTGACAGGTTGTTTTGGACATCAAAGTCTGCTAAAACAATGTTTTGGCTCTGACCTTGTCTTCTAAACAGGGATTTTCCTGGTTGATTGGCAAGGACTCATTCTGCTTATTGATCTTCAGGATTTATCTCTTACAGATTTTGAATAAGAGTCTATGAATGGGATCTGTAAAGCATATTCATGATTGTGGCACGGATCAGGTTTGCATAACAATCAAAGGTTCTCAATGGTTAATAACGTTCAAGTGTTATTAGCATATAAATAATATTTAGTTTTTACATGGAAACTAAACTGAACCATCCCTTCTATTTTCACTGTGTTGATAGCTGTGAAAACTTCTGATTGTTTTCTGGGGAGATGGCCTTTAAACTGAGTACAAGTAACTCTTGTCATAATGCAAAGATGATTGAGACTCAATCTCAGTGATTCCCAATTGTAAACACATCTAGACAGTAAATAAACTCCAGATAAGGTAATGAAATTCCCAAATATAGCTAAAGGTAAAAAGATTAATTGAGAGTTAGGGTAGATGTGGAAGACTCTCCTGTAGAAGAAACAACATGAACCTAAAGTGCTTCTAGATTCTCACTGTGAATTTTTTTTTTTGTTTCAAAAGATAAAACTTAACCCTTTGGGCATCTAAATAGAATCTCAGGAATTCAAAATTTAAATTACAAAGTTTCAAAATTTATTATAATCTATTAGAAGTTTTCTAGTGACATTTAATCAGTTTCAGGACAGATCATAAAGTTTTTATTTTACCTAGTTACCAAAATATGGCTGAAATTTCTGCCTTAGGTATCTTTTCTACATAGAAACAATCAGCAAGATTAATTCAAGTTAAATTAAAAAGAGATTAATTAGTCCATATAAAAATGTTGTGTAGATGCTCATTCAGAATTAAAGCAGCCTCAGTGATGATCTCACAATATGTTAAATTAACTTAAATCAAGGTCACCTTAGTCCTTAATAAATGACCACTCCAACATTTAGCATGGCCTAACTGTGCTCTTTAAACATACGCATCTTCTAAAAGGGCAGTATTCCTCCATGTCTTCATTTAGATAAGCCTGATGAGATTTAGTCTCCAAGTATTTGTTTAAAAGTCAACTTCAGAATAATGGAATGACTAACAACAAGTTGCTGGAGGGCCTGCGTATATAGGCTTGGTCCTCACAATTCCAACCAACATGAAATGTTGACACATTCCTGTACATCCACAGAATGGAGGCTGTTCTACATGGACTCTCCTGCAAGCAGCCTTAGTGCACAGTTCTTCCTGCTTTCATGATCAGTTCTTGTACAGGAGTGTGATGAACGCCCCAGAAAATCTTAATGAGAATACCCTGCATAGACACCGGTCTTGTAAATGAGTGAGAATAGATCTTTTAAAAGAAATTCTGAAACTTCTCAGAGTGTCAGTTCCTTCTAATTATTTTCTAGCCAATGGCAGACTTTCTTATGTCCAGAAAACAACATTAATATTAGTGATTAATTGCTGAATTCTGGTGAGAAAATTCTAGTCAGTATAAGTTTATGCAGCTGAATTTTTGGAAGAAACTGCTCAGAGAATACCAGAACCATCATACATCTGAGACACACAGACTGGGTGGCAAGGAGAGTAGAGAATATAGTATTTGCGGTTCATCACCTGTCTTTAGGTGAGAGCTGCCTGCATTGCAGTGATGAAGTTCTTGCCTTCTCTTTTGACTATTGTGCAATATTTTTAAAGTCATTCAATGCTTCTGTATTATAGAACACTACCAATGTTTGTGCTTAATGAAATTGGAAAAACTTGATACTTCAGAACAATGAAAAAGATCATATTTTACTCCAAAGTCTTCAAATGCTCCCGAACCAAGGAAAAAATTAAGTGGTCTCATTCTCTTTCAAAATTATTGTATGTGGGAAAAATCTCACACATTGTACTGCTGACAAATTTATGTTCCCTTAACATTGATGAAACCTCCTTCACGGTCTCTCAAATGGCTGTCATATCAAACCTCACATCAAATAAAACTTTCTGCTTTTGCAGATGTGGAAATCGTCTATACTTCGGAAAATATAATATTAGACAGAAAGTGCAAAGCACTAGAACAACCTCACAGTAATAAACCAATCCCCCCATGCTTATAAGATATGTAATGAATTCACCCCATGCAGTTGTTGAGGTTTTCATGTGGTGATTAGTATGTGCCATTGAATATGTATCGATCGTATGATGAAATGATTGCTCTTTATGCTAGAAAATGGTTGAGGAACTGTATTGTATTTGAGAATCTTTACCATTGCAGAAGTAGATGAAAAATCTAGCTGAAATGTGCTTTTTATTCCATAAAAGTTCTTGCATATTATGTTCATATAAGCAGTGTTCTGACTCTGCTTAATGTCAATTTCAGTTTTCACAGAAGTAAAAGTTCTTTAACTAAACAGTAAGTATAACAGTTCCCATGTCAAAGAAAGTTTCTAGGAGGGAAACTTTCTATTAATGTATGAGGGTAGCTTTACAAATTATGTAAGTCTATTTATGAGACATCTATTTACAAGGAAGTTGTCATGACTGGTTTGGTTTCACTTGACCTGGAGAATAATCCACACTTTTCTCTAATTTAAAAAAAAAAAATTACATACGGGAATAGTATCAGTTTCATTAGCTCTCACTTTTCATGCTCTTGCAACACAGCCTTTCTTTATTTCTGCCACATTTGCACATCTGTGGGCGATAAAAACATCAAGCCCTTCAACTAACTGTATTATAAATGCAATACACATTGGTTCCAGCGTTTTCATCCAAGGGGGCAGTTGGAAGGTAATTAGAATAAATGTAATCAACTTTTGATCCATTTAGATTTTCTTTCTCTGGTATTAGCCGTGAAACAAACGAGAACTTGTATAACTGTACAGCTGTTCATATAAAGAGCATGGTAGATTGTCCTCGCTAGAGAGTTGAATTTGTACACTCTTTAAATTTCATTCCAAGAGTCAAAAAAACCTGCTTCTGTGTGCTTCCAAAAACATTTGTTATAAGATAGAAATAAAAATGGTGTTCCCAAGTATTCCCTTTTTTTTTTTTTTGCTGTTGGTAAATTTCAGTCTCAGTACAGGTGTCAACTTTGACATTTAGGAGCAGAAAAAGAAGAAGAAAGCATTCTAATTAATTACTTGCAGATCTACAGGAGAGTGAAATTTAGTGTCTATTGCACATAGCACCATTATTTATGAAAGTACCAGTACTGCTTAAAATTCTGTTCAAATGCGGAGCATTCTAAAATTGCAGCTATATACAGCTTTTAAAATTGCTTTTCTTCTTTATCTGATTGCTTTTTAATACCAGGGAAAGGCTGAGGGGGTCTGAGCAAAATCTAACATGGGAATCTACTCTATTCAGCTTTTGAAGGCTGAAAGAAGATTTACTATTTAAAGTTTTAGATTAGCTAAGAATGTGTAAATCCTTTTCTAGTTCCATTTATCAGAAAAAAAAAAAAAACATTCAGTGCACTGGGGAAAAAGCATTGGCTTCATCTGCAAACAGAACAGGGAAAAGTTATCAAGTCCCAATTCAAGTATACATGACCTAGGACTTCATCTAAATGTTTAAATTCTCAATTTGAACAAACACCTAAAAATAACATCCATAAAAAAAGTAACTTTGGTGTTCTTCTGGTAACCTTTCTTCCATTGTCTGAAAACTAACTATTCCTTTTGGTGGACAAAGAATATTTTGAAAACACTTACATAGTAAGTTCAGTTTGCAAAGTCAGTTATGAAGAACTGGTTTTGCACAGAGCTGCTTATGATCTGAGAAATATCCAGTCAGGAATAATTTCTCAGTGATAACATACATTTAAATTAAACAATCAGAATAATGCTTTAAATGAAAGCCACAGAAACACAGTTTTTTAATGATGTAAACTTTGTAGGAGAGTGGTGGGCAGGACAAAATCCAGTGACAGAAAATTTTTAGTACATTCTTGTTTTACACTAAATTTGGGATTTTGATGCATAAGAGAATTCTTTTCTCTCATGGAAAAATCTTTGGTTTAATGTATTGGTTATATATTATGATTAACACTTCCTGATCTATAAAAATTCTGTATTAATAAAATAGCAATAAATTTTTGACAGCATAGATTCTACCTTCTGTATCTGTCAGTTAACAACATAATAATCAAGAGGAATTAAAGTCTATATCTGACTCCATATCTCTGTGTTCCTGATTTAAGAAAATAAGACGAAAAAAAGCCAAGGTATTCTTTTCTGTAAATGTAGTTGCCTTATACAACAAAGTGAGCCATATGTGCAAAGACTTTCGTGTAATACACGTGGTAATATTCATGTTTGATCTTAACACTTCATTTGTATTTTCTCTTCCTTGATAACAGACTGTTCTGCACTTGTTTTATACTTAGGTATCTTTTTTATTATTCTGTGATTTAATGTTTCTACATACGGATAAATAGATATTTCTAAATAAATAGATACAAATAACTGCACATATATTACGCATTTTATATCATGTATATAGGACTCTAAATCATTCTACTTACAGCAAAGAGGTGAAAAAAGCATGTACAACAAAATAGTCTGGATGATTAGAAGTGAAATACTTTCCTCAGTAGGTTAAGACTACAAAGTTGCATTAGAAGGAGCCATATTCACATGTAGTTCATATTTTCTGTGTAGACCAGTTAGACCTCAGGTGACAATAAAGACTTTGATCCTTGTCTGTCATGAAATAGTGAAGTTCCACTGAAATCATAGCGATTAATTTATACTAGTCAAGAATCTGGAACATATATTTCCTTTTGCTGTAAACTAGTAAAAAAATGATTACAAAATGGAGGGAGATTTTTCTCTTGAGATGCCCTATCTTTATTTGCCATTTTTGCTGGAGTGGAGTTGGGGCAGACTGTGATGGGAGACAATATTTATTAATGTGAGAGAAAACAAATAGAACATGTTCCTCCCTATGTGACTTTGCTACAGAAAAGATCTTCTGTGAGGAGAATATGTTTATTTTAAATACTGCACTGCCAAATTAACTACAGACCTCTTGTTTTATAAAGTAATCAGATGAATATATGTTTAAAAAATTAGGAAGGTGCTAAAGCAATACCATTTCAGCAATTCATTCTTCATAGGAACAGGTTTTATGGATTTGATTTACCTGGCTTGTCTCACATCTTGTCCTATAGACTTGAATTAGAAATGTGAAAATATTCCCTTACAAGAAAAACCCCCAAAACCAAACCAAACAAAACCAAACAGCAAACCACAACTTTCCTGAATCCTTTACAATAAAGGAAAATCATGTATGTACCTGATGTCAGGTTTTGATGTCGTGGATCTTCTTTTACTGGTGGGACAGATTAAAAAAATATAGATAATAAATTAATCTACAGTTTCAGGTCAAAATACGGAAATAAATTTCAATGAGAAATATGTTTTTTTCTTGGAATCCTCTCTCAGATAGGAATTTCTATAAACCAGATTTTTTTAATCCTGATTCTTCTAGTTAATCATTTAAACAGATAAATTTTCTGTCCAGGAAAACCATATAAGCAAACTGCTTCTAGATAATAGTTTAGTGAACTTGCACGAGTGCCACTTTTATCCTTTGAGGTTCAGGATTTCAATATACAAATTTTATATGCAAGTCACTGAATTTAACCAATGTAGAGAGGATATTTATGTCTTTGAACACTTAATAAAATACTGTAATTTATTGCTGTTAATTATCTTGAGAGGTATAGCAGAAATAATTTGTCCTTTTGAGTATTACTGTGAGGAAACAATCAAGGCAGTGCTGTGTCCAGGAGGTTAGCCAGAATATGGGCGATCATGAAGTCTCTCTTGTGTAGAAAAAGAAAATGCTTCTTGTTATCACTGTAGATATTTTACAGCCTGAAGCTGGTGACCTAAGGCATCAGACAAGCAATGGAGATGAACTTTGCACTACCTTGGTAGGGAGCACAAGAGCAGACTGAGTAGGGACTGCTAATCCTTGGCTCCAGTGCTGGGGGCTGGGCAGGTCACTGCTATGCCGCTGTGCCAGCCAGGGAGGGTCACAGGCAGGGCACCGCTGCAGCCAGATTGGATGCACTGATGTGATCCTTGATACTCATACACAAAGGAGGCACCAGACATTCAATTACTGGGGATTTATGTACAATTTCGTCGTTTTGGCTCACTTGCATGTATGTAGAAAGACTAACAAAGCTCCTCTTTCCAATCCCATAAAAGCCCCGAAACACGAATGTTTGCATTTTTATTGCTGTTTGCAGAGATTTTCATCCCTTTATTACCTTTAGTTTTTTCATCTTTCAGCTGTTTCTTCTCAGTTGTTTTTTCTACAAAGAAAAAGTAGCACAGTTAAAGTTTGGTAAGCTGTCTGCTGCCTAGATTTTACCTAGAATTTTCAAGTAAAATTCTTTGAGAATTAACACCTATATTTTGGGGGTTGCTTCAAACAACAATACATGAAAATTTTCAATCTCATGATATTTTTATTGTGATCTTCTACATATGTATGAACACATGGAGTAAATTCCTACCTTCTTTTTCCTTAGTTGTCTTCGGTTTTTTTGTGGCTAAAAAGATTTGCAAAGAAATAACATTAAGTGGCAGGCATCAGAAATACAGTGCTTTTACAATAAGTACATTGCACAAAGATTGTCTCCCTTGTAATTTCCCTGGAAGAATTACTGTGGTAAATGTGTCTCATGGCATGTTTAAAATGTCTGTAATATTGCAACAGTGCCTGCTACGCTTAGTGGCAGTAGCAGTTGTGGGCTTTGTGTAGAGTTGTTGAAAATTGTTTGAGTATTGCTGGTTGCAGAGTAGTTTAGAAAATCCTGTTAACGACTTTAGGCACTTAAATTCTGTAATTTCCTAACTACCTCCAGATTTACCCATTTATTTGGGGTCAAAATACACTAGGGAAGGCCATTGCGTGTTGCTTGCTTCTTACTCTCCCAGAGTGATCTCAAACATCTGAAAGAAATAAACACAAAATCCCAGGATATGAAGCAAGACGGACCTTCAGAACTGCCAAATGTGACCATGCAGAAGTCCAGTAGCAATAGATTGTGATTTATTTAGTTTTTTTTTCCTAATCCACATTCATTTAGGGCATGTGTTGTTTTCTTTTCAGCATCCTTTTTTTCCCCAGCTGCAAATGCATTTGGTCTGTGACTCCATTCAGCAAGGCAGATTGAAATTAAGCAAAGTGTATAGCTTCAGGCATCTGAGCCCATTTCAGTATTCCCTGGTGACTACAGCAGGCAAATAGCTGGCTGCCTTCAAATGGTTCATTTGCACTTTGCATTGTCCAACCAGTTGTAATAACGCTCTCTTCAGTGTCTTCTGGCAAGTGTGTTACCTGATTTGCACCAGCTGTCTCAGTGAGGATCACCTGTATCTAGCTCACCAAAACACGCTGCAGAAGGTGAACAGTGAAAAACACATAACCAGCTGATCAGAAGGGCCTGTGGCAGAGACCTGCGTAGCTGCAGTGCCGTCAGTTCACCCATTATCGCTGTTCCTTGCTGATGAGCAACATGCATTAATCAACACTGGAATGTTCATAACTGGTAGTTCTTTCCATAAGGCATACTAGAAAAATGTAATATTTACCTGCTGTTGGGATTTCAGCTGTTGGCTCTCCAGGAAAATAACCAGTAATGAAGAGGAAGGGGGTGGGGAAGGGAAGGAAAAGAACAAGAGTTTCAGTACCATGTTTGTTTCAGGGCAAGCAACCATTTAAATAGATCTTCTCTTTCATCTGCAACTTTTCAGCAGGATATTAATTTACAAACAAATATGCCTTAACAATGGGTATGTACGTAGAATTTCACACTGAAAGCTAAGAGTCTCACTCTTTGAAGTACTATAATCCAGCATGCAATGATTCCTGCAAATGCAAACACTGTGCCAATCAAAGCTTTCCAGCAAGCAAATATTTAAACAGACTTACTTTTAAGCGTGCCTTCATGGTTATAGCTGACTATGCTATTTTCCAAAAAATGTATTCATTTTAATTGTTACCTCTCTTTTCTTATCACCCGCACATCCCAACCAAAGACTGACACTGACCTTGAATAGCTGGCATTGACATGTCTAAGTGTTTCTCCCATGTTAGTAGTTCACCTCGTCTTTTAAGAGTAAAATCTCTTCAGAAATTTTGATTACGTCCTTGCACACCACCTAGCTCAAGAGAAGTGTACATTCCTGTGCTATTATAATACCCAAAATAATTGATGAAAATTGGTCAATCTGTTGGATAGAAATTCTCTGGTGTAAACTGTCATCACTCTTTTTAAATCAAAGAAATTAATTAAATTGTCATTTGAATCCAAGAATTTTTTACCCATCACTACTTCATTAGTCCCCGTTTTATGTAAGAACACAATTTGAAAGAAAAAGAATGACCTCACTACCCAAGAAAAACCTCTTTTCCTAGAACTTAGAGCAGGACAAAAAAGGAGTAAGATCACAAAACATTTCAGGGTATTCCTTTGATTGAGTTATCCCTGTACTTTTTTCCCCACTGAGTTTTGGCTTCAGATGAACATGAGCTCACACAAAGGTGAAAATGTTTCAGTCAATGCTTTTTCAACAGGAAGGCTGAGCAATTAAGCATGATTTTCCCTAACACATCCCAGGAAACTTTCACTCAAGTCTTGGCCCATAAGGAGACCTGTAAATGTCAGTGCTCAATTCTTAGGCACCCTGGTCATTCAGCAAAGGCCAGTTTTGCTGCTATTAAATGCTAACATGCTAAAGTCCTTTAATATTTACCTTTTTGCATATAATCTTGCTCACAGCTTCTGGAAGCTGATACATTACTGCACTGTGACCCATGGAATAATTAATATGTTTTTTTCATTTTCAGAAGGAAAACACCAAGATTTTTTCTAAGGTGCTGAATCTAAGACAGGGGTTCATGCTCTCACTTCTTAATTGAGGGAGTGTCCCTCTGAGGGATCTGGACGGGCCCAGATGAGCATGTATCCTAATTGATTTCCTTAGACAGTCAGGTATGGGAAGATTCTTGACCTGAAGGGCAGTTGGTTTGACCCTCTGTAGTAAGAAATATAAGGGCCATTTCCACCTCTCAGTGCATCGACAAACTTCCACTTACTCTGAGGACATTGGGAAATATATCACCCCTGACATGGGGCTTTCATTATAGAACTAAATGGGAATATAGTTTGCCAGTTCTTAGGGTATTTTTAAAATATCAGCGTACACGTTCTTCTCCTTGACTGCAAACTGCAGTTTGGTATTCCTGCATTTGTAAGATATGCCACCAGCTTTATTTTCTGTTCAAGGTAATGTCTCACAATTTGTGAGTCTTTAGTCAGTATGCAAGGACTAAATTCTGTATCATTATACATTCGAGTTTGATGTACGGGCTGTCAAAGATCTTCTTGTACACTAAAACAGAAATAGTGAATAATAAGATGATTTGCTAATTGCTTTTAAAATTGAGTGAGTGGCTGTGTGGTGGCCTGCAAGGTTAGGTCATGGCAGCAAGTTGCTGCTATAAAATTGTTTGTGTTGTTAATTTGGGTAGCTTTCAAACTCAGCCTTTTCTTTCTTTTTATACCTGCATTACCTAATGATCCAATCCCTTTACTGACTTAAGCCCCATTTGCTCTTACAGTAAGACTGAGCAAGATACAATGTGTGAATGAATCCAGCCCAGGATAAATATATTAATTTATTTTACATTCCTACTGGACCTGAACTCCAAAATCAGTGGGTATTTTGTGCCCATTACTACATCTCATACTGAATTACACAATAGCTATATTCATGTTATGGCAAGTACACTGTACACCTGGCTAAGAAATATATGAAGCAAAGCTATATAGACCTCTATAAATAAAGAAGGCAGTGATCCAGCTAAGTGTTCTCCTTTAAGTGGAGAAAATAAATTTAAAATAGATAGCTCTGGTATTTAAAATCTTAAGCTAGATCTATTCAAGGATGTTTTGCTCAAAATGGACAGTGTATAGAAAATTACTCTTTAAAATTACTATAGGTCATCTTGTTACTGTTTTTCCTTCTTTTCCTTTTATTTTTATTTTTTTTTTTCTTTTTCTAAAGGCATTGTTGACATTTCTAATGATTTCAAGCAGAAGAATATAAGCTCAAGAATGTGGTACAGACATCCCTCTGCAAAGGTCAAGGGAAAATATCCTGGCTATTCCTTACATTTATAATATACCAGGGTAATATAGCTCTTGATAAAAAGGCATTGTAGACAATGACTTTGGGTTGAATTGATTAAAGCATAAGGTATTAGTCGCTTAAATCTATGATGGTCCTCTGAGAGTAGTGAGTGCCATCACTGGGTCTCTCAGATAAATCAGTGCAGAAGACATTAAATGTCAGTGAACAGTTCCAGTGAAAACAAGACTGAAAAAAACTGAATAATAGAATCAAATAGAGCAAAATTTTCTTAAAATATTGGTAAAAATGGAAATAAAACCATGGATAGGTTCACAGGAAGTAATAATTTTACAATGAAAACTCAAAACCTGAACACTGCAGTTCAGGGCTGCAGGAGATCCTTCAGTGTAGGCACATTTCAGATGCCTTGTGTTCAGTTTCCCTTTGCATCTGGGGTTCAGGGTAACACTGTTTTCTTATAGGTGATTAAGAGCAGGTATTCATCTTCTCTAACTTTAAGCACCTAGCACAGGTGACTGATTTAGGAAGTTTAAGGGAATCAGTTTGCTTTGCCTTGTCGTCAGCTTACTTTTTGTCAGAATAACGCATGGTTTGGTCTTGATGTGCCAGGCACAGCACCAAAAAGAAAACACAGATCCTGTGCTAAACAGGCAGCAACTAATTCATCCGTGAAGGTCCATACTTCAGCATTTTCACAATTCAAAGCATGTAGTGCAAACACTGTCCTTCTGGTTCTTGTGTGACCATGCTTTGGAGTATGTAATGTGTAATGACTTGCCACAAGAAGCTTAGATCCCAGTATTTTTCTGTTCAGAAGTCTTCCTTAAAAATGACCTTAAAAAGTACATTATCCAATGACTTCAGTGGAAGTTTTTGCAATGTGACAAATTCCCCTTGAATCCTCCTTAAAACTAATCTAAATTGGAAATATTCCTTTCTCTTCTTTAATTAAATTTAGGTTTTTTATTAAAAAAAGCTTTTGTTGGAACAAGGCCAACAACGTGCTTAGTGAATTAATGATGTAAGTAATTTCCAAATGGTATATGAAGTAAGGAAAATGTTATGCTATATGTTGTTTTCAGTTATTCAGTTATGCTATATGTTGTTTTCTTATTTTCAATAAACAATATATTTGCCTAAATATAAATTATACATCTACACTCATCTAAAATGACCAGAATATTGGTTTTGCTAACAGTGTAATTTACTTGCTTTTCTAGGAAGTAAAAATTGCAAACAGAATTTGAATCTTGCAGCTTCACAATATTACGTTATAAATGTGCTTGGTTTTGTTATGTTTGGCTGCTAGTAAGCAGACAGAATACAAGAGTGTCTGTAGTATAAGGAAGAAAATAGCATTATCTAACATGACAAAATTGCAAAAGTGCAAATTGAGAGAACATGTGTCTGAAAAGAAGGTTTATATTCCATACGAAACAGGTCATGACACGTACTTGCAGTGTTCTTCGGTTTGACTGGGAAGTAAAAGAGGGAAGAAAAATGGTCAAAACAGACAGGTTCAGCATAATATTGTTATGGCAGAGAATGCTTTATTTGTTCTATATGTTTCTGCATATCAAAACATATTTTTAGTAATCTCACAATAATGAATTACAAACTAATAATGAATGCTAGTAGTAGGGATGTTCTCATTTACAAATGCTAATTGTTTTGCTAGACTTAAGGATGACTAATACTAACAATAAAAATTTTAATTCTTCACTTATTTCCTTTTATGAAGAAGCATGGAGCAGACATTTTCTAAACACATGATGATAGTCTACAGTGAAACTGAATAATGCTCCTTCCTATACCACCATCAATTTTGCTCTGCCTTGTACAAGCAAGACTGTGCACGAGCTATGATATCAGAGACATTTACCACAGATGATGGATAGTGCCAGATCAAGACCTGAATGGTGTATCATATGATACTTGCAATGGATGAAAATGTAAGTATTGGCCATCCTGAGAGGCTAACTCTTTTATGAGGTCCAAATAAAAGGCAGATCCCCACAAATAATTAGCAAAATGAAGCCATTTAAAGGAAGCAGTTTCAGAAAGCAGTTCAAATTCTTTGCTGGCATATGCCTTTGACATCAACAGAGTTACAGAAGCAGAAATTTGACCTCTGATATATATGTATATCTGTATCTTAAAATGACGACCAGCATTACGAGTATGTACTGTGCTATTTAGTTTGTGGTATGGCACGTCAGGGTCATTCCGTACATCCAAATAGTTCACAGGGCCACGGTTTTGACATTTGTCGTGTGCAATTGTGTTTCACTATTTCTTTAAATAACATTTTCAAAAGAAAATGTCGGAGTGCTTACCTGGTTTTGTAAGGGGAACATCTTTTTCATGTCTGACTGCTTCATGCTCTAGACAGAAAACAACAGCATAACAAAATTGTCATAATGTTTCTAAGTTACATTTTGTATGGGTGTTTTGATTTTTTTTTGTTTTGTTTTGTTTTGCTCCGTGGGTTTTGGTTTTTGTTTGTTTGTTTGTTTGTTTTAAGTAACAAGGATTGCATGTATGTTTTCAGGATTAAGCAGTCAGTTTCTCTTGTTTCATGCTGTTATTTTGAAAAAGAAACCCACAGGTGAATGGTTATTAACAGATTATCCACTGAGGGATCTGCCACAAAGTAGCAAAGTTCATTAGTACTGCACATAGCTCCACAAATATAGCTACTATTAATGCTACTAAGAGTCATGCATGTATCTTAGGGAAGAAGTAAGTTAATAGGGTCTCCTCTAATTTCTTAAATGTAATTTTTATCTATTTTCCATTTTTATTATTTGAAATGAGAGTATAGAGTAAACTCAGCAACCATTCACTCATTCTTTGTTCTTGATTCAGAAATACTTGAGCTGAGTTCCCAAAGCCTTGAACACATACTATTACATATGAATAAATTATATTTAGGTGTGGAAAATGCATCTCATCTCCACATGCCCCCTTCTCCTACCCCTCCTCCCATCCTTCTACTTCATAGTTATTACTGAAAAAATGATAATTTATGTTATGTTGCTGAAAATAGAAAATATGAAGATCTTTTTTTTTCAAATAGGTCTAGCAAACAAAAGTCAGACTTAGAAAAAAACACCCCACAGATCTCATAACACAGCAGCTATGCAATGGAAACTGGGGCCAAACTACATTTCAGGGCTGAGGAATCAATGGACAGCTCTGCTGGCCCTGTTTCCAGGTGAGGTTTTCCACAGCTTAAGGACTGTGCATCACTTTTGTTTTGAGAAATGAGGACCCAAAAGCATGCTGTAAAGTAGAAAGTGCTGGAAATGTGAATGGCCTCTGAAAAAAGGGCGATATACCTCAGCCTTTCTGCTACTCAGATGAATAATTGAACTCCTAGTAACTGTGATTTCAGGTGGAGAGACAAGTCGAGAAATGCCGAGATGAAGACATCATAGGGAATTTCAAATGGGAAACATTTTTATGAAGCATGAATGAAAATTTGGTTCAGTGAAGAGTGATACATTTCCCATATCTGGACTTTTTTTGATCAATACCTTATCTGGGGAATTAATTGAAATTTTTAATTATTATTTTTGTAGTTTACTTTGCATTCTGCAGGTGTGAAAGATGTAGAAAATCAACAAGCAGGCTGTGTGGTGAGTTAGGGTATGAACTCTTTCTTGAGTTCTTTTTGACTGAGAAGAATCCAGGGTGCAGTTATATTAAAATAATTTCTATTTTTCTCTTTTTAACTTAGCAGGAACATTTATTCAAGCCAAGTAATTTTTAGTAGTGATTTTTAAAAGACTTGTAACTCCCATATGAATTTTTGCTGTTGGGACTTTTGATATGGGAAGTGTAGAATGGATTCACTCCTGCACTGCAGCCATTGGTTATGTCAAATGGACTTTTAAATAACAATGACAAGACAGTATGTTAAATGAAAGACATGGAAGACGTGGTGATAAAAGCACTATAATTTTAAGCAAAACTAGAAATTTCCAAGGGCATGTTTCCTCATGTAAAAGTAAAAAAAGACACACATATCCAGGAATTTTACAGGAATTTTTCTGATTAAGGTAGGAGTCACATACTTGTTGGCTTTGCCTGGGCTACAGAAGACAAAAGAGATTAAATTGTAATAGTTAGATACAGAAAGAAGAGAAAATGAACTCTTTTTTTCCCCCTTTCTTCTGAACATTCAAACATTTTATTGGACTCAGTTCTCACTTGTTCTTAGCTTCCCCTGCTTGTGCAAGGATGCAGAGCATTCAAACCTCTGAAGTTTAGACAGCTTTGTGTTGACTGCCAGTGGTGATGAGAATGTTCTAATTGCTTGGCTGACTCTTCACAGCTTCTAGAACACTCATTATTACTTGATTGTTTTTTCCTGTCAGCATTACATTGCAAAAACTATAAGGTCTAAATCACAGACAAGGCCCAAAGATTTAGAGTTTAGTCCCAAAACCACTTTCTCCATGAGATAAGACTGATCCAAAGTCCTAATCCATCTGGTGATTTATCCTCATATTTGGGATTCTTTCAGAGGTCTGATTTACAGCTACACCCCATTTCATTAGCCCAGCTCTGGCTAATAAGAGGCTGGAACAGGCAGCTGAGTAGCTGAAAGGCCTTGACCTGTCTTCATGATTGGAAAGACAATTCTTAGTAGAACAATATCTGCTGGTTTTGCTCTGTTATCAGTTACATATTTCAAAATACTGTAAAATTTATTGCAGTGCAAATATACTACACTAGATGAGTGCTGAATAGTGTTTAACATCCCCCACCCCCCTCCATAAATCGGGAGAGAATCACTTATTCTTACCTGGCTTCTCAGTGGGAGTTGTCTTTAGCTGTTTAATTTTCTCCTCTGTGTCGTAAAATCAGCATTAAAATCACAATGTGTTAGCGTAGGTTCATATAAATGGAAAAATATTTCTATAGGTGATATTATGCATATGGTTCACAATGACAAAATAAATTCATGTCTTTAGCATCACTATTCCCTTGTGGCACTGTGAAACAACATGCATGCATTATGAGTTCTGACTGCATGGTGAGATCACACTCATGGAAAAAGTAAATTACTGGGCCTAAAGTCTCAGCTGCCGAAAAAGAGCCGCATACCCTTCAGTGTCTTTCAGGCAGGCACTCAGGTGGAAACCATCCTATTCCTGCATCCATTACACCTTTGCCAGCATCACCGCCCTGAGTGTCTAAGTCCGACAGTTTGGCATTAAACAGCACTAAGAACTTCTGTTTAGATACTGCCTAACCACAAACATGGGCGGAAGTATCCACATGCGTCTGCATTCGGAATATGAAAAAGGCATGGAGACACCCAAGCATATAATAGCTCACAGGGGGACACATGGGACAGTCTGAATGCCAGTCCATACCACCTGCTACTGGACAAGCCTCCCTACACCTAGGTGGACATCTCTCACAAGACCTTGGAGCAGCCTTGAACTTCTGCTAATCTCATGGGAAAAGCTGCCCAAGTCCAAATGCTCTTGAGCTGCCTGTGGATTTGCTCAGCACAGTTTTCAGATGATGTGGACCCATGTTGACATCAGCCACCAGACCTGAACAGCCTCTTCTCCAAGTAAGTTGGTGGGACTACACTTTCTAATCAAGTGGTGCTTGTTTTACTTTCCCAATGTCCCAGTCAGGTGGAAACTGGGTTGTTTACATTCAGATTTCTGCTTTGCCTGGTTTGGTTGATCTTAAATTCACCCTACCTCATCCTTTTATAGCTCTACTCCATTCTATGTCCCTTCCCATAACTGAATTCAAGCCTCTCTCCTAACCTCTACCTTTCAATATTCACATACGTTAGTAAATTCTTCTTAAATATGCTCAAAACACATTCAGACTGTATTTGCTCTTCCTCTTGCTGAAAGCAATTTGCAGCCACCTGCCTCTAGCCCCTTCCCTTCCCCTAAGACCTCTGGAAGGCATCAGATGGAAGATGACAATGGCTGGGTGGAGATCAGGTTGGGTAGGTATGTCTTTGTTCCCTCGCCTTGTTTATTTTGTCTGTTTCGGGAAGAAAATCAGTACTGGCAGGGTCAAATATAGGGAGGGATACAGCTCTATGGTTACTGATATTTTCTATTATTAGGAAATTAAATATAGCTGTGCATTGCTATGCTTTTCAGTTGTTGTCTGGTAGGTGGCAATTGAATTTCTCCTAATTTGTATTAAGTTTAGGGCTTTTTCATCCCCCTTACTCAGCTATTGTTGCTGTCAGCTTCTTATGAAAGCAGTGAATTAAAAATCTCATCTCCATATTGTGAATGCCTGTGAAGCTACAAATGTTTTATAGCACAGCCAGCAGCTTGAAGATGCAACTTTTTGGGACAAAATGTCTTTTTTTCTGCTGTTAAAAGAATTCTAACAAGTAACAGTGCATTTCACTAGTTTAGGTTGGGACATTAAACTTTCTAGGTACCGATACAGAAAAACCCCAGTATGCTGACTTTAAGCAAAGGCCCTGTAACCTGCACTGGATTAATGACAAGTAAAAATCAAGAGGTTTCTCTTTCTTTGGATATTATCCTAACACGTTTGAACACTAAATAAGATATTTTTCCTTTTCCTAGTTCTGTTGGGAATGTACAGCAATGTTTGCTTTGTAGCTCTGGGATAATAAGTCTGTGAGGAAATAAGTAAGAAAAGTTTGTGAGTGGATGGCATATCTGATTAATTTGAAAGTAGGGGTAGTGTTTCTTCTCAAAATGAATTTATTCTTGAAAACAGAGTGTCTTGGACAGGCCTGTGGATTTGCATTCATCTGGGAATGAACACAGTAATTCTTTGGCATTCATTCACCTACCCATTCTGCAAGCTAACCACACAGCAAATATTGATCTGCTGATTCCACTGGAGAACACCCTGATGCGTGCCCTGACAGAACTGCAGGTGGTGGCTGCTTGGCTTTTTCTCTGAGTTTCTAGCCTTTGGCTGTAGCCAGAAGGAAAATAAAGGAGTAGAATATCCAGAATGTCCACGAGAACAGTCTCTATAAGGGAATACATTTCAAGACATCAGGAAGCTTCACAAAATCATTCTGTTCACCACATTGAGTATGAATAAAAGCAGAGAAAAATATATGATGAGGATAATATATATTATTTTGCCGAGAACAGAAGTCAGATTTCTAATTTTTCATGTATTTTCGTTTACCATACCATGAGGAGTCTTGCAAAACAAAAAAAAACTCAAAAAACAAAAAAAAAAAAAAAAAAAAAAAAAAAAAAAAAAAAAAAAAAAAAAAAAAAAAAAAAAAAAAAAAAAACAACCAAAAAAAAAAAATTTTGAGGACTTCATAAAACTATGGAGTCAAAAATAAATTTTATGAATATTAAAAAAAAAATAAATTCCTGATTTTGCTCTAATTTTGAGGAAGCCCAAAGTTTAAAGTTCTGAAATCTTTCATCGGAGAGAATTTATTTGCTCTGCAGAGCTCCAGTTTTGCAGTACTACAAGCATTAATATTAATTTTTTTCCCTGATGTACCTAATTTAAATTAGGAAAAAAATAACGTTGTAAACATTTCTCTGTGTATTGCAGGCAGTTTCAGCAGAATTACATCAGGAATGAATTCCCTTGCTTTACCTCCTTTCACTGACATACACAAAACACTCTTTAATTAAAATATTTCCCTACAGGATCAATATATTTTCTGAAATTCTCCAGTATTTCAGTCATGTGATACTTCTAAGTCTGATGACGGGAGGCATAGGAAAAATGGTTTGAAGCTGCACTGAATCAAGGTTAAAAAAGAGGCCACTGTTTTGTACAGAATGAAGCTTTTATAATTCAAGCTGCTAACTCAAGAGCACTCATTGGCACACAGCAGGCAGATGCACTAATACCACCAGTGCCTGCAGATTAATACTTCCAGTCATCAAGTGAAACTCCAAACAGCCACTGTTCTCCAAAGCAACCATTGATCACCTGAGAATGGAGCTTTTATGCTAAAGGAAATTTAGCAAGCATTTTTCTATACTTTTTTTTTCCCCTCCTTCAAGCACTTAAATTCCAAGGGCTTGTGGTCTGGAATATGCTGTGCTATACTAGAGTAAAATCCTAATCAGTCCAGTACACTGGTTTGTGACATGATGTTCTGATGTTTGAGAATGCCTTACCAAGGATATGTATTTTCCTGCTGCTATATGGATGAGATTGGGCTAATTGTGCAGCAGGGCTGATTTCATTTAGCAGGGAAGGTGAGTGGTCATGCCACCCATCCAGGCAACACACTTTCTGGCCACCACTGTGGCCACCAAGCTTGGCTCCCTCGCTAGGACTTTCCTGCCTTGGCTGAACTCACCTAATGGTTGAAGCATTCTGCTAGCTGCTAATACACAAAAAGTGATCAATGTGTTAAATAAAATCTTGGCCTAGGTGTCTTTGAAGGAAGAAGAGAGAAATATTTTTTTTCCCTATTGACTCAAAAGCAGTGCATCTTCAGTAAACCAGTTCCTCGAGGCTTCCAGGAAACCTCAAAATACTGTGAAAATACTTGCAAGGTAGAATATTGTACATTATAAAAATGAATTAGAAAAACACTAAATGCATGGAGAGATTGATTTCTTTAAAAAGAAAAATTAAGGGGAAAAAAAGTAATGAATTAAAGCCTGCTTGCTTATCATTGAACACATAAGGTTTAAATGGTTTATTCAATCACTTATTCATGAGCACTTCATTTCAATGTGAAGTTCAAACAGCAGCACTGCCAGCAAAGGTCTATGGGATGTGGGCACTTGCTTTTCAGTACCCACTGCTTCTGGTAAAACCACTGAGGAGTGATGTAATCTAAGTATCAATAGCTGAGTTTTCTGTGAGGTTACCTCTTAGTCTTGTTAATTCACACCAGACCCAACTGTGGATCCTTGAATGCCTTCCTCCTCAAAAAACCTGATGAGGCACAGAGCCTTGGTTTGAAAGGGGGACCCCTTGTCCTGCTCACTGCAGCCAGTTGTTATTGCTTGCAGTTTACCTGATTGCACAGTCAGTTCAGGATTAGTATTGCTATTCTTAGCTCAGCTCCTATTCTTCTGAGATTCAGGAACTGGGGGCTGCCTCTGTGCAGGCTATCATTTACTCGATGAGATTGTAGCTTCTCCTTTTTTGGGGGACCACACTCACTTCATGTAATAATTAATTTATTGAAAAGATTGAGAAGGTTTAATTCCCAGTACACCTCTTTGAAGTAGTGGAGGACAGTAGAGAACTCATTCCTGAGACTCTGGAAAACGGGTTTTGCTAATGCTATTTACTACACCTGTGAGAAAAGTCACACGAACAGTCGAAAACTCTGACAGCTGAATCCTTTTAGTTAAATTTCACCCTTATTTTTGTTCCTCTCCAAAACACTGAAAAAAAACCAATGGCAGAAAGCAAAACATCTGTGCCTAGCTCAAGGAAGTCTCCAAGTTTTGCAGACCACACATATCCTTATTAAGTAGAGCCGGATGTAACTGGAGGTTACTTTACCAAACCTACCTGGCTTAGTCTGAGAGACAGCTTTTTCACGTCTAACACGTTCGTGCTCTGAAAATAAGAACCCCTATATTAGAAGGCTTTTTAATTTTTAGAAGATTTTAAAAATAAAATATTATCATTATAATTTTAAAAGATGGCTTTGCAATACATATTCCCACAAAGAATTTTTTGATAAATATGCTTCTCAAGAAAAGATGTTTAACAATTTTTTTTTCCTTATAAAACTAAAATCATTAAAATTTTTTGGCTTTTTAATGTGGTTTAATTATTTTCTGTGGCTTTTTAGAAATATCAGAGAATTTCTAAAATTATGAATTGCTTCTACTATTAATTGTGATTGCTATCACCGATCTTCTGAATGGAAAATTTCTCCTTGAAGTTTTATATAGAAATTATGGCAGTTTTTATTACAACAGAAGTGAGCTTTTCTCGTAAAGCATATCAAATCAATGTTCAGTATCCTGCATAAAGGAAAAAAAAATCTTTCCATGTTTCTCTGTGTCCTGGACTTGGCTGGACTAGGGCTAATTTTCTTCCTGTTAGCTAGTATGGGGATCCCATGTACTCATGGGATTGTGAAGACCTAACAATAATGGATATTATTCTCTATTATAATATAACCTGTATGCAATATTGTGCTATTTAAAAACACTGTGCTATCCAAATCCCAACATTATGAGACAGAAAAAATTCCAGAGGAATTTTAAAAATATGTTTAATTCTGATTTGTAGCTCCAAAGTCTAAGCTGCGTAGCAGTTGAGCATTGCAGCATACCAAGAAATAAATCTCTAAAACTTGGACTAGAGGCCTGACCAGAGAATTGCACAGACCCTTCCTCATCTATGGCCCCCTCAATTGTTTCCCAGTGTGAAGCTGCCATAGAGACAAAAGGCATGGGTGGGTCTCAGCTGAACGGGAAAATGGTTTCCATGCAAACTGGGACCTGTGAGACACACCTGGTCCTGCATTACAGAATGAGTCATTGAAAACCAGTTTCATAAGTCAAAGTGTTGTGTGAGTAAGTATTGATGAATCCCATCTTAAGCTGCTAAAACTTTGTGAAAATAAGGAAATACTTTCTTTCTGAAAGTTAAACTAGCGACATTCTATCTCGCCTTGGTACTTACTGTGTTCGTGAGGGTTCTCTGAGGTAGCTAGAAGTAAACAGAAAAGGCGAATTTTAGTGTTTTTGTAACTATGGTGCAAAATTTAATGCATTTCTTAGTGACATTTCAGACACAAAAAATTTCAGTGAAATCTATATTGAAGTGTGCAACAGTTACATTGTCTTACTTACACTGTCCACCCCAGACACATAAATGGGACATCTAGCTGAGGAACACAGGCACCCTGAATTCCTCATTTAGCCAAAATTTGGTACAAATACCCCTGGAAGGCTCTGCACCTCTTCACTGGGCTGAGTCACCCTCACTGAGTGCTGACCATGCAACAAACCTAGGGAAACTGCCTGGATAAGTAAGGTGCTCAGTTCAGTGCCCACTAAGAGACAGCGCAAGTTCAGCCATAAGGTCTCTACTAGACAAAGACAGAAAAATAATTTTAGCGAGGAAACAACACCTAGGGCAGTCTAAACATGAGAGTGCCTGACAATTGCACCTGCTCTATGAAGCCAATGAATTTCAGATGGATTCAGTTATACTCCAAGAAGCAGAAAGACAATTGAAAATGTTCATTAACTTAATTAGGCCACTTCTAAACAAAAGGATTTCAGTGCTGCAACTTCTAAACTTCGTGCCAATTAATTTTCTGCACTTTTCCAGAAAAAAATCCCAGATGAGATAAAACTGAGAACCAAATGAATACTTTCCATGGATGTTAAAACAACATTCCTCAGGTAAAGAGAGAACTTGGCAGCTGTACCCAATGCCATTATTGGTTCTACAGAAGCAAGCGAAATGTCAAAACCTAGCCCTCCAGCTGGATTTTTCTTCTTGACTTTTGCTACGCAGCTGTTGTTATCAAGAGAAAAAAGGCTCTACCACCTGCATGTCTTCTGTGTGTGGGAGAGAGTAATCCCACAGAGAGATGCAGCAGGGCAGGGGATGAGCTGCCTTTGCAGCCCCGGCAGCACAAGCAATGAAAGTGCTGCTGTGAGCTCCCAGGCTGTGATTCACTAAGCTCCTGAGCTCCCCAGCTCCCACTTGGGACAGAAACTGCTGTGCATGTGGGTTTCTGTTTCACTTGTTTTCCCTGTGGTATAAAATCCACTCCCATTTTATATCCAGTCTCTAATCCAAGTTGTTGCACATTTAAGGAGACAGCAGCTGGAAATGGTGTACAGAACAAAGTGAAAAAAAAAACCTGGAATATTTTTGTGGGTAATAGAGAATAAATACACAAAGTAAGTGTATATACTTGCTCCTAACTGAGGAATCAGAAATAAGAAACAGCAGAAAAACAAAGGTCCTGTGACAGAGCCACATTTGTTATTTTTATGTGTATAAGAAAACCTTTTTGTAATTTTGGCTCATTAAGAAAACCTTTTTGTAATTTTGTCTCATTTAACACCCCCAAAACAACCAAAAAGTAGTTCCCTAAGCATCATAAGCTGAGGCAAATTCTATTGCAATTGAGTTTCCATGAAATATGTCTGAATTTGTGGAAAAATTAATTTTTTATTGTGTCTAAAGACGTATTGCGATATGCGCAGGTAATTAGGAATTTCAACTTGCAAAAAGGAATTCCACAGCAAATATTTAAATAAAATCTGAACTTACATGACTGTTACAGAATATTGTGTCACATAACACTTTCAGTAATCACCGAAAATGATCAGAACTAGGCCACATATGAACAGTATTAATTCAAAGACTCTCTACTAACTCTGCTTAATGAATTTTACAAGCAAGCTTTTGTAAAAATATTCTTATCTAAGATCTATCTAAAATCAAAACAAAGCCATTACTCCTTAACTTTCCAGTGAAGCCAGTGCAGTTATTTCCCTTTTTATGCTGGTAAATATGAGTCACATAGAATGTTTAAAACAATAGGAACTCAGCTAAAGTCTGGTCCCTGAAGTTTGTGAAGGTATCTCTGTGGTTTTTTTTTCCATCTTTTCAGTGGAGGCATTAATTAGACAAATTTGTATAATGTCAGCATCAAGACAGACTGAACACTGAGATTACTGTTAGCTGTGCTTTGCCTAAAAGTCCAGCTTTCTTATTTCTGGCATAACACTCAGAGATATTTATACCAGATATTTTGATGAAATAATGTAGATATGCTAAAGTTTAAAGTTTCTAGAGGATGTGTTGGATATTTTGAAACATATCTATATTTTTTTCTATTAAAAAAAGCCAAAAAAACCACCAAGGTGAAATTTTGAAAGGGTATTTGGGCCATAAAAAGAAACCTTTATATTTTGCTAACTGTGATTTCTGTCCATTCAATAATAATGCTATCCTTCTTGTGTGCCAGTATCTCATCAGAAAATGTAACTCAAATGACTCATACAGTAAGCAGAAAGTTAAAAAATGAAATCCCAAGACGATTAGATTCATTTCTACAGTATCACAATTATATGTAATGATGGTGTCCTGATTTTTTTTCCACTTAGGGAAAATGGCAAGACAATAAAAGCTGAATGTCAATAACCAGGACAGACTTTGTGAAATGTTTAATGATATATGTTATTTAGCCTAAAGGGTGAAAAATTAAAGGCTGTATTCTGCAGCTCTGGGAATCTCACACACTTCATGTAGAATCTTGCACTGAAAGTGCAAACAAGCATTTTTTGGTTTGGCCACTGATGGAGAGAGGGTGTTGGGCTAAATAAACTCTTGGTTTCGTTTCAAATAGTTGTCCTGATGCCTGTAGCTAACAGGAATACCTATGGCTAAATAAGTACTTATTGTTCACAATGTTAGAAGATTCAGTCCTAAGTAAGTATCTTGCCTTCATTTGTTTAACACTTAAACGACACTAGAGGAGGAACAAGGTCAGATTTGAATCTAATGAAAACAGATGGATTGCTGATGAATTATTT
This sequence comes from Struthidea cinerea, assembly GCA_013397865.1. Taxonomy (NCBI): domain Eukaryota; kingdom Metazoa; phylum Chordata; class Aves; order Passeriformes; family Corcoracidae; genus Struthidea; species Struthidea cinerea. Next base: position 818,515 of record VZTI01003670.1, read on the forward strand.
GAAGGTACCTAAGATCTGAACTGGATCAATGATATTATCTGGTTCTACTCTCAGCAAAAAATTGAAATTTCTTTTCTGCCAGTCTAAATTAAACTTGGGAATCAGGCTTCATATATATCTTGCTGGTTTTCACTTCGCTTCAAATTTTTTTGACTTGTCTGCTATTCTGAAGGCCGCAAGGGTATTAATTATATATGACATATTTTTGTAAATTAGATTCTGATATGGGTTCAGAAATGCAATCCTGCATTTTATTGAACCATAAATTGGTAAGACTAAAAGCAGAATGTGTTTTTTGATTTTAACATGTCTATTTACCATCTGGATAACAGTTACTTGCCATTCAGACAGCAAATACATTTGTGAATGTGCACATTCTGTAAGAAAAGAATATGTTGTGCAAGAAATAAAAGCAATGTCAGAAGTACTTGTTTTAGTAAAGAAAAACAGAATAATAATACATGCTGTAGCTGGGAAAAATTATTTCCAATTAGATAGTTACAGGTGTATTATAAATAAGAAATTTACTTTCCATTAGACAAGGTAAGAGCCTGGTTTATTTCCTATTAAAGAGACCACAAGGATTCTTTACCATGTTTTGGGCTGGACATTGCATGAATACACAACACACACACAGTGTTAATCTGTAACAATATTACAGGCCAAGAGAGAGATCAAGATCAACAGGAATCTTCTAATGGAATTCTCAAAATTTGAAATGTATACCTTCCAGTTTATGCATCATGACAAAGGTAGAATTTCATTTCCCTATTTAATATGAATTCAGTCTCCCCGAAAATGAACTACAGACAAACTAAAAATTTGTCCTTTAGACAAATTAATGGACATTACTCCTTCCAAATTAAAGTTTCAAGAACCTAAGAGACCACATCACTGTTCACAACTTAAAGTAAATAAGACAGTTTTGTTCTAGTTATTGTAAGGTTTTTCAAACTGTGAAGCAACTGTACTATGAAGAAGTCAAACAGAATAAAATATGTTCCTTACATGTCTCAGATAATAAGTTAAGAAAAAAAGGAATTATTAGGACTTACCACTCTGTTAAGGAGCAGTTCCCTACATTTGTGCAGTTATTTTCTGTACTCTTTGTCATTCAAAGGAGAAGTCAAATGTTAGCATAAATTTTGTAGATCAGCAGATCTGATCTCTCATATCTGCCTGTGTCTTACTCAAGTTCCCCTGGCTAGATGAGCAGCTGGCAGACTGTGTTGTAAAGCAAGTCTATTAAGCACATGTCTAAAAAAGTGATTCAAAAACTAGATTAGCTGCAGCAGGATTCCTAAAAAGAGAATGGCTTGTGCTCATCCTGACCCTGCTCTGTGGTAAATCATTGCCTTGACAGTGTATGACCGTGAGTTACCCCATGGCTGAGACAAAGTAAAGCAAGCAAGTGTGTGGTGGTGGCATAAGCAGGGGAAGTTGGTATATGATTAAATTACAGTGAATGCTATATGAGCCCTGTCCTTACAGGACCTCTTAATTCCTTACAACATTCATTTTACATTTCTGGTTTGCTTTAAACCTAGCATTTACCAGGACATTTGTCCAGGTTTCTAAACATTAAGGAAGTATTATCCCACATTAACATGACAAGTATTAAATGCTAAGTGATTAAGGCTGTCTGGAACATTTGTCAGGAAGCAGAGAGCTTGAGCTTCCAGGTAGTGTTTTTACTTCTATTCTTGGTGTAGGAATGCTCATCTGAGTCTGTGCATCTCCACAGACTTCCTTGGATCACTGTATCAGCAGTGGCTGAAGGATGATGAGAAGATAAATGGTTAAGACAAACCCTCCTAAAGTGCCATGGTTTGCCACTATCATTAATTATTAACCACTGATATTAGAGCCTATAGGGTATTCACTTGCAACAGACTGATAATCCTATTGCCACTTTCCACCAAAAAAAGCTGTCAGGCTGCTCTCACAGTTCTTTCTGCCTTGTTTTCATTGCCAGAGCGGCCTGACCCAAGATATCTATCTGCTTTCCTAGAGTTATCATGTTTGTGTCCTCGCTGTTTGGTTTGCTTTATACCTCGGGGCTGTATATTGAGAAATGAGCTGACTCTTGGTTTTGGAGGATTTTGTTGATGTTGTCTAGAACAACTTGTTTTTTAAGACTTATTTTTAACTGGCAGTTCAAGAGTGCTTTATATAACAGGGAAAACAGAAAATAGTAGAGAGAGAGGAGGGAAGGGATGTGGTGTAAATATAATAGAAGTAGTAAAGAAGTAGACATTTCCAACATTTTTAAATGACTTTTAATGAGAGGAATTGCTTCAACTTCAATCTGAGATGCATGCCTTTAGGAATCATCAGTAATGATCCCAATCTTTCTCTGTTTCCCAGTTTGTCACTTAAACATTAAAAATGCTCTGGGAAATGTAAGTTGTTGAAACAGCAATCTTGCATGATAGCACTGAAAACTAATATCTTTAAAGTACTATAAGTCTTAAAATCCCAGGAGGACAAATCTTCCATCAACAGAGCTGGAAAGAATAAAATTTCAGTCAAATGTAGATGAGGAACATCTGCTGCATTAATGCATTTCATCTTTAGGCACGTGTGGTGAAAGACCTGAAGAGCTTCCTCTCAATATCATCCTCAGCTTCTGGCGTTTTCATGTGCTGCTCCCTGAAATTGTGGGATGGGAACATAAAGATGAGGGAGAGTATGCTAACAAGCTTTCACTTTTAGAAATATCAGTTTTACATTTGCATATAGCTAAGGCAAAACACAGCGGAGCTAGGGCTGTCTTTATTGCAACATAAATTATTGACTCACAAAGGGCAACTGAGTGAAATCAGGCAGACTGAAGTTTATAGGATGTTAGAATGATTTTTCAGAATATAGATGTTAGTTTATGCAAAAAATGCTCACCACTCTATATAAACAATTGGAGCCAAAAGGAGCACATCTTGCTGATGTCAATATTCACTATTATTGGGTCTTCAGTCATAATGCCTATTATTAGTGAAATCTGCCAAACTAACCTCCTGGGTCCAGACTCCAAGCAAATACTTGGAATACAAACTTCTCAGCTAAGGTCCTTCTTATCTATGGCTGGTTTTGTAAAAGTATAATAATGGCTGAAAATATATTTATATATGTTATTAAATAAATGTGAAATAATAATAAATTAGAAAATGATAAGATAACTATGGAAATCTAGACAAGAAGAATTTTGGAGGAGAGATTAGTTGATACAAGGGGTGGAGGACAATAAAAATTAATTAACTTTTGAAAAAATGGACTTTTCCCAGTGTGCTACTCAAATTAACATGGTGATTAAAACAGAGGTCTAATGACTAACTTCTAGAGGCATAACAGACGGAATCATCTTTGTTCCTCATGAAATGCTGCTGATCACTGCTTTTGCTTTAATTATGACTTTGTAAAAGCACATTTCTGCAAATGATGTCCGCATAGATAAGAAAAAGAAAGGTAGATTGCCACTAGAAGAACTATTCATTCTGGAATTGCACCTGAATAGAATACCTCTGAGCATTCATTTGCACACATCTTTGTGCAGTGTGATAAAAGTAATAGTTTATCCCATGGGGAGATTTTTAGCCAATTAACCACATGTTATGTGGATATGCAGGTGTTCAAGCATATTATGCTGATTGACAGGTGTGAGTGTTGCTGACATGATGCCAATATATATGTGTTATTCCTAACTTACAGTAACAACACAGGCCACCAATTACACAGAACACTCTTCAGAAATCACATCTGCTTCTTAATCATTAAAACAGTAGTTTAACTGGCTCCAGTTTTTGGTAGCAGGGGCTGAATAAATTACTGTTGTACTTTAAGGCAAGTAAGAATGATTAACACAAGTTGTAATCATAACAGTAATTGAAATGCTATGCCAGGTCTATCAATATGAATTATTTTGCAGCTTTGTTGTTACAGAAGATAAAAGAGTGTAATCTCAATTTTACCTTGAATAGATTACAAAGTTGTAACCAATGTCAAGGTTTTGGTTAAATCCTACTGACAATAAAAGTGTGGGCATTTTTTGAAAAAAACGTGGATGCAAGGTAGCATCATTAGTTTTACATGCTTTGAGTACACTGAGGTGTTAGGTAGACAAATATGGAGATCTCACCTTATTGTTAAAATGTCTAGATTAAATATTTGCGTTAGAACCTCTATCTAAGTACAACAACTGGGAATATTCAATCAGTTATTAAGTTCTACAAATGACTTGCTCCTTCTTCTCACTTCTCTTTCAATGTCAGATTCTTAAGAGAGAGGGAAGGTTGTTAATTAGCAGCAAAATATCCTGACGTTTGTTTTCTGATCTTGTTGCTAAACCTAAACTATGTTCCCTGTTATAGTTAAGTGAGAAATATGAGTATCTCCAGGAGGGCAAGAAATCGCATTCTGACACAGATACAAGACAGATTAAACACTCTTTGCAGATGCTTATTTCTCTCCACTAGCCCTAAACTACGGTGAACAGTTTCAATGTAGATGCCTAACTTTAGATATCTAAATTTGCATGCGTTAAAGTTTATTAATGATTACATTAATCTGAGTATCTAAAAAAAATTCTTAATATTTATGAATTCAGTGAAAAGTCATGAGCTCAAGACATTCATTCCTATACCTGCTTATATTGAATGGGTATTCAAGAGAGTGTTTTTTAGCCATGTCTTATCCCAGCTGAAATATCTGCAACATTGAAAGTACACGAGCCTAGTCCCTCAAGTTCTGTCCATCACTAACTAAACAGAGGTTGTACTGAGCGTTGTCTCACATAACCCTGTAAAATGGACGTAAATATTTAAACCCTTAAGATAGTTGAGACAAGGTAAACAGAGGTCAAGCAAACTTCAGTTAACTGATGTAGTATTTTCAGATAATTTTCCTTATTTAATATGAATTATCTCTTCATCAATACTCCTTGAAAATGCTGGGGACTTGTTTCAGCATGGGAAATCAAAACTCACCAGTGCATGGATAGTCATCTATTAAATTAAAAACATCTTTAGTCTGGAGTGGATTTACACTGAAAAACATCTTGTCTGTATCTTAAGATTTCTGTAAAGTGTTCTTCAGTAAAACCACTTTATTTAATTCGTAATCTGATGAAGGATGAAAATGTTAACTACAGTTTGGAAGATCCTTTGGGCTCCATCTTGTGGCTATCTCAGTGATAGTTACCTTTGAAAGAGCTGCCTGCCTTCAGCTGGTCCGAATCGCACTACTAGTTTCAACAGCATACTAGCACATGGCTATTTTTGTTATTTTCTCTTATATAATACAGAATTTTGGACCCTGTTTTAAGAAAATGGCTTTTAAAGTATTTATACTGATTTTGGATTTTTTTTCCCCCCTCTGTTTAGGACCAAAAGCTCTAGTAAGGGATTGTGTAATACACTTCGCAGTCATAGAATCAGATAATGTACTTTCTTATCCTTTGACGCTTATTAGAAAATGGCATAATGAAGCTGTGGTTCATCTTGAACCAGTGGCATCTGCAGCTGAGCAGAATCCCATGCTGCCATGACCATTTGCTTTATGAATAAGATGGCTGACTTCCAATTTTTCTGGTCAATTCCAAAACTAAGCAGTTCTCAAATCCCCTCCTCCCCCCCTCCCCCCCCCCCCCTTTTTTTTTTCAGCTTGGAAAGCATCTTGATTTTTACATATATTGAAATGGGATGCTGCTGTGCCTTGACCAGTTTATTCCACACTCTGTATGCAGAGCAGCAGTTTCCAAGCCATGGATACATAACCATTATCAGGAGTACTAGAAGGAAATTGTTCTTTACTGAATTGACAAAAAGATGTAGTTTGGAGCTTGAATGTACATGTCTTGACCATTTTGTCCTTTTTTTTGATTTTAGCTGCCCTCAGATTATATACATTTTTTACACCATGATGTGCTTATTGAGAAAAAGTCTAAATGTGATCCTGCAGACTCTCCTGTCAATGTATTTTGATGAAACTTGTCATATGAATGTGATTTTCATTTTGCTTTCTAAAAACTATTAAATGAATTTAAGAGCAAGGTGATAATGTTGAAAATCAGGAGTGTTACTATTGACAGGCAACCAGTGCCTGCATCTCACTATCTTACAAGTCCTCCTAATACCTAACTGCAATAGGCAGTCTAGGGAGCAGATGAGACTCACAGAAGTCTTGAATTAGATGTGCCCTCTGAAGCAAGACAGAGTTTGTTTGTCTCTTGCTCATTAGCTCCAAGGAGCCTGGAGAAACCAACTCCCTGACAACTCAAGTTCATGATTTGCTTTCAACAGTGAAACTCTTCTTACACGTACTCCTGAGAATGTGCAACCACAGGGGTCATGTCATGGTTAAATCCTGTTTGGATTCACTTGAAACACAGATGTAAAGAATCTTTACAGGGTGAGATTTCTTGACACTGACCTGGAGACAGAACTCACTAAGCTTACTTGCTTGACATTCCCAGCTCAGTCCATGTCCTCTATAGTCAGAAATAGGGTATGGGAGGTATAAAGTGAAATGAAAAATTCCACTTTATGCAGAACTAGGAAAACTCGAAATTTTCTTTGATCTGGCTCTATTCCAAACAAAGGATTTTTGTAACCCTCTGTCTTTACAAAACTTTTTTTAAATATGAAAATACTGTTTTGATTTATATAAACCAAATAATTATTAATATTTTTTTCATTTTAAAATGGCAATTAAATGTGAAAAAAATGCTGAAATATTACAGCATGATAGAATACTGTTTACTGTTTTCTGGAGATGCCCTGGAAATGATGGGATTTATATCACTTCACCAATACCTGGGTCTATTTTAATTCACTTGAACCCTTGATCACAGTGCTTTGAATTATCAGCAAGAGTTAAAAATTTTTGTGTACTGGCAGCCAGATTTGCTCTTGGGAAATTTAGGAAGTGCCTTCCTCATGCAAAGGTTTGCTGCCTCTTGCCCTTTTGGGATTGACAATATTTACACATTTCTATGACAGCTTCTCTATTCCACACACATTGAAAGAAGGCATGACATGATGCTGGAAGGTAAAGCTGACCATTTTCTAGGACTTTGGTCACAAAGTCCTAGTGAGCTAACCTTTGAAAGAGAAATAGTGAATGCCTAAATTTCATGCATTAATTGTGCCTCAAGGTTCCTGTTAGTATCACTCATATTTGGAGAAATCAGCACAATATGTAATTTTCCTCCATCCTAATTTTGTTCTTTTCTGTCTCTTGCCAGCTCCTTCAAGTCTGATTTATGCTATGCACAGAATGTACCATCGACTGAACACATCATTCCATCTTCTTCTTCTTTATGATGGCTTGTCACTCTGTATGGCTCATTATTCTTATTTTTCTAGATGAGGGATCTGTATTTGAATACAACAAAATAATTGGAGAAGGCTTCGTGTAGAGTACAGTGCCTGTGTGCTGCATGATTCACATGAGAAATGGCAAAGTGCTGTTTGAACTGTGCATGCAACTACCACAATATATTTTGGATAATGAGCCAGTCCATTTAGAGCGCTGCCTGGCTACTTCCATTATTTTTGCAGCTTTGCAAAAAATACTGTATCCTTAAGCAAAACCAGCGAACATTACCCCTTTTTATTGCCAGTCAGAGGAATACACATGCAGCCTAGAGCAATTTCTTGTGACAACCGAATAAGCAGAAATAAATAAAACCGTATCATCTTAGGAGTTTGCTAGTACCATGCAATATTTTCCACATGGGGCCTGCAGAGATGGGGGAAGCTAGATGAGGAAGCATGGCAACTAAAACATGACATGTTCAGTTTTTGGAAGAGGCCTTTTTACTTCTCTCCAGTTGTTCAGTTTAGTGCATATCTGCTGAAGGCAGGAACATCACTGAAACAGTTTCCCTTAGTTACTGGAAGATTTCATTTTCCTGGCATTTTTTTCATTAGAATCACTACCTTCCTTGCTGACAGTGTTGGTTGACAATGATCTGAGAAAACCAGAGGGAGCTTTAATCCAAAAAATAAATAAAGGGATGATGTCATAAGAATGTCTAATGCTGAACTTCAGTTCATACTTCCATGTTTCTGTGAAATAGGTTGGTGGTAACCAGCAGGATGAGATACAGCCTGAGCCAGGTGCTTGAAAGTATCCTACATATACTTGTTGCAAAATCCTTTCAACTAAGAAATCAAAGGAAATTTTTTTAAGCAAAAGAAATATAGAAAAGAAAATGAAATGGAAAAATTGATCTAACTTCAAAGAATGTTCATGAAAAATGCATTTTTCAATCAGTTTTGTTGGGGAAGATTATAGTCAAGGGGGAAGAAAATCCTAACTGGTGAAAAATGAGCACTAGGTATTTAAAAAAATTCCCTTGATGTTCTTCCGTAAATGAATGAGCCCATGATCTATGGCAAGGGTGAAAGAAGTAGCACCCTTAACAATTACCTCACTCTTTTCTTTCCATTAAGGATGTAGCAGTTCACGTTTTTGAACACAGCAGGCATTTTGATATCTGGAAACCAATGGCTCTAAGTGTAGCTTGCCAGTTTTCTGATTCTCCCTGCTTCATGTGCTACCTTTTATGCCTCGGTTGCTGCTAATTAGTCTTTGGACGAAATATCCTGCTTGATACCTATTAAGCATGGTTGTTTTTGATAACTGAAATGAATTTTATTATTCTGTTAAAGATATGAAGGGAAATTTTGGCTTCTGTGGAGTGAATGGGAATTTTGCCACTAACATCAACACAGCCAAGATTTCACTCATGAGCTGATAAAACAGTTGAGACTATAATTTTTTTTTTTTTTTCCAGTTCAGTTAACAGCTCTGTACAGGGATAACAGAAAAAAATAATAAATTAGTAGGATTGAAAATGTCTGCATGTATAGACAGTACATGCTGACTCTATTATTCAATTATGGGAATCACAGAATTTCCAAACAGCAAAAGACACACCCTACACCCCCACCCCCAAATCTCCCATCAATAATAAAGAGCTATTTTTTTTCTCACTGAATGAAAAATAAATCTCAAATAATCCTAAGAAATATATGGAAATGTTCTGAAAATATTCCTATTGCTCAATTTAGTGAGAAAGACAAGATTTATAAACCTGGTAATCAATAAAGTTGAATAGGTTAAAAGAAATACTTCCTCAGTGCAAATATTTCATTATTTTTGCTGTTTGAATAAAATCAGAAAATTAGGAAAATAAGTTTTAACTCAGAAAATCTTATTCTGAAAAACAACATTATAAATAGATATTTAGTCTCTGATAAATACATGGTGTTTAAATAAAAGTAATGTTTTAGGTTCTGATTTGGGGCAAATTTTTCCACTAATCTGTTAAAATATCAGAGAATGACTTCAGCAAAGGTTACATGCAAGCTCCATATATATCTGAAAAGAGAAAATTAAATGTGCCTAGAAAAGCAACTTCTGCAAAGGACAAGCAGCCAGGTCAGCATGCATGGTGCACTGCAAGGCTTTTTCTCTTTGACAAATTCTAACATGGTAACAAAGGCCTTCCATTTTCCTCCCAGCCAGAATGATGAAGTGTCTGATACTGGTCTGTATTGGCCTGTTTTAAAAAGGAGCTACCAACAGTGGAAATGACAACAGTATTATCACAGTAGGAGCAGATAAAGTTGGCTGATGGTAGCACATGAGGTGCTGTGTGTCATCACAATGCTGTATATCATTGCAATTGTATCACTGAACGAAAGAAACATTTCTCACAGCAGTCACAGCCTGAAAGACCTTTCAGTCAAGGGAAAAGATTGATTTACCTTTCTTCTCCCCCTCCTTTTTCACTGCAGCTGAAATAGAAACAAAAATACTGTGTTTTCAAAGTTGAAGTTAATAGCAGTATCAGTAAAAATAATTCAAACACCTCTATGAGCCTTTTGTGAACATATCTCAAACCACACATATGTTATGCCATAAAGGAATAAATTTCTTTGCCAGATGAAGAAACTGAAGTGTTTCCTCACAAACACCCAGCCCTGCTATTGATGAGAGCAAATTCTAGCTTTCTACGCTCTCACACATAATTTTAGTTGTGGTCATCCTTCCTCCCAGACATGGATAATGGGAAAGAGAGTCATAGAGTGAATATTTCAAAATTAACAATGAAGGAGGAGGATAGATTGAAATGGCAAGGCATAAAGGGGTAAGAGGAGTATAGCGAAAGGTTATGAAACATAATCAGTTTAAGAGAAAGATGTCCTTTTTTGCTATCAGAAGTTGTATTCTTAAAGATATGTATAAAATAAATGAAAAACTGACATGTTTCTAAGCCTCTGCCTAACGTCAGTACTTCCAAGACCTGATTATCCAGCAATCCCACCTCTAAATCCCATAGCATGGGTTTTGTGGCAAGGTAAATGGGAAAGAGACTAGAAGAAAACTGATACTTTAAAAATTAAACCAAATTTAAAAACCTTGGGATTAGTTCCTTGGTGGAAGCTGTACTGTGTGCCCAATATTCAGACTCTGGAGACAGAATAGAAGTCCCTTAAAACTCAGCCCACTATTCCAATAAAACATTGCATACATCTACAATGGGTATTGTGAAATCATAACAAAATTTTACTAAAAGGGATGAGGCAGCTAAAATGAGAGTTACCTGTATTTACAGATGACTGCTGCAGCTCTGATGGAGATGAGCCAAGCTTATATTTAAATCCATTCAAAATCCATGCACTACCCATTCCCCAGCCTACATTTATAGAACTGAAACTTCTAAAAATGTAGTTAGAGATGTCACTTTATTTTGAAACAGGTCTGTTAGAAGTGGTTTCAGTAAGCCACTGCCTTAGGCTAGCCTTTGCAGGCAAAAGAAGAGAGAGGAATTAAGATTCAGAGCTCTTACTACCCAGAAAAGTGTGCTCAGCACCAGACTGCCAGTATGAATGGATCTGATGTGGCACTGGAACTGGAAATGAAACAAGCAGAAATATAACTCTGCCCTTCACTGGATAATGTGCCCTGGTACAGGACAGAGATCAAGGGTCATGAGGTCAGAGGAGGATAGACACCCCCTAATAGTTTCAAATGTTTGCATTTTGGGTTTGGGTGCTGATCTCTGTCTCTTCAGTGTTCTTCAAATGAGAAATCCTTTTACTTCAAACTGTTTGTAGATTTGGATAGAACAGATCAAGAAGGAAACAGTTCAACCCTGAATTATTAAAATGCTATTTTTCAATGGCCTGTGGCAAAAGTATTCTGATTTCAAAGATTTTTCATGTTTTCTACCACTAACTCTCCTTGGAGAATTAGATAAATTTTAAGCATCTCAAGAATGTGCCCAGCAGCAAAACAAGAAAAAAAGGTTTCATGACCAGAATCGGTGAAAAACTGGCACAAGGTTTCCAGGATCTAGTACTCTTTGCAATCACTTCACTTTTCTAGGTAATGTGTGCATCAAAGCTGTATTTGGTTTGCTGGTGATAAAAATTCAGATTACCTGCTGAATAATGCATGGTAGCTAGGGAGGCAAGTACATGAAATAAAGTAGAATGATTAACTAGAAAATGTGATGCTCCAATATAGGAGATGCTCTTGGCCATGTGCTTTTTTACCTTGATTATTTGGAGAAAGAACAAATTCTTAAGTCAGCTTGTTTTGCTCTGTACTGATGAGACTTGTCTTGTGGTTCTTGAATAAGAAATTTGTATGCAAAAAACTATTCAAAGAGGACTATATTAGCAGCCTGAAATCACAGTCTGTCTTTCTTCTAGGCCTATGCAAACCCAATCATACTTTTTCAGTTAATATAGATAGTATTCAAAGCAAAACACATTTTTCAAGAATATACATACCATATTCTGGCATTATAAATCCGGACTGACATGTATTCCCAAAACAAGAAATGAGCATTGTCATATATTAGGTTTTGTGAATAGGTTAAAAAAATCATTACAAGCCATGGAAGACCTTTTTCAAATCTTTTTTATGTAGGGTGGGAAAATAAAGGTAAATTTCCAGCAGTGGAAGGGTCAGAAAACTGTGGTAATGTAGGAAGTATCTTCAAGGGGAGAGAAAAAGTAAATTCAGGTTTAGGATTGCTCTATTGTTTTGGACTTTTATCAGAAACTTGAACCTGGATCACCAGCAGTCCTTTAATCTCATACATGCTGGTGCTTTCAAAGGACTTTTCTCTGAGCTATTGAGCAAACACAAACCTTTCCAAAATCATGAAGATGTCTTGAAAACAGCAAAAATCTTGGAAACACTGGTTCCTACTCAACTGTATTTCTTTCTATGTAGATTTATGTCCTGGCAGTAGCCAGAAGCAAATATTTAGCCTGAATACTGTCATAGAAGTGACTTCTTCTACAAATTCTCCCTTTATTTTCTTATAAGAAGCAATTTGTTTCCATCCTGAAATACAAAGTTTAACTTTATTTCTAAATTTGCAATAATTAATTATGAAACTACATTTCCATAAAGATATCCAGTTCCTCTGTGTCATTTCTAAAGAGCCCTTGACTTAGATTTGTGATTTTCAGTCTTATCATGATCATACTAATTAATCTCAAAGGGAATCTTGAATCTTTCCTATTTCACTTTTTATGAGACTTTTGTTGCTGTTTCCTGGCCCACTCCAGTGCCACATTATCACATAAGGGTGTTGTGTACAACGCTCTAGACAAGATGCAGCTTTGATTTATGCAATAGCTTTAGAACATCATATGCATTTTACCTAATGCATTTGTATATGGAAGAAAGTTCTTCACTGACTTGTCTGCAGCAACTTAAGTGCTTTCCTGAATTTACATAGTTAATTTAGAGATAAATCCTCCTTTAATATTTTCCCTCCACTACATATGGCATTGTATTTATTGACACTAAATTGTCTTTGCCATCATTCTGTCTGTTCACCTTGTAAATTCGATTTATCACAGCCCCTTCTTCCTGAATTCTTTAACAGATTTTGTCATCCAAAACTTTCATTACATTGCTGTCCCTCCCTTATCCTGTTAATTAAGGAATATAACGTGAGTCCAGACATGGAATCATAAGCAATTATTCTGTAAACAAGCTGCAAGATGAAAATTAATCAATTGCTCTCTGCTTCCTAACCAGATTTATTTTCTTTAATACTGTCGGTCTAAGGCAGCATCTACTTGGCCTCTGCAGTAATTCTTATACGGAAACTTTCCAAAGGTCTATTTGAACCATTAAATAGATGCTGTGCTTATTATTTTATTAATATATTGAAAACACTTATTACTAAGATAGAGTTTCCATTTCTAGATATGATGTAGGCTGGAACTCTGTGTTTTTCCAGATATTTGGTTTTGTTCTGGATTTAATTATGAATTCACCAAATTTCTGACAGATTTTTAAATTTATGAATAACCCTGGAGTAATTGAAGTGTATTTACCCTGACACAGCTCTTTTGCCTGAAAGTGACTGAAATTTCGACTAAGTTCTTATATTTATTTTCTTTATAAACATGTAAGCTGTGGTGAAACAAGATCAAATGCAAACTCATCCCATGTGTTAGGTACTCTGTGATAACTGTTCATATGCATGCTGTTATGCTGAAGTGAAAACCACCTCATGTAGACAGCTACAGAAAAGCATCTGGCATTCACTGAGTTGATACTGTCTTTGCCCACCTCACCATAAATTGTCCATCTGTTCATAGCTTGAGAAGAAGGTAGTGTTTTAAAATATTTAAGAACCATATAAAGTGATATTTCTCTCTCAGACCTTCTTAGCAGATATTTTCTATTTCTCTTTCAGTTTTTTTAAGCTCAGAATTTCTCTTATCCATGTCGAGTGAAATCTTAATCATGTTAAGAAACCACAGTTAAAACAACCAGTATAGTGAGCATCAGAGAGGAGAATTTAGCCTTTAAATTGGCTGGAGCATCTGTTATTTAGAATGATTCTCATTCAGTAGCAGGAAAAACCTTTCCTGCCCTTTTCCTCCTCTGGTCCAGATTTTAATGAACAGATTTGGAGAAATAACCTCTTATTCAATTATATTCATGCATTTTACCATTAATGGGCAAGAATGATGTTACAGTTGAACTCCCTTATAACCTGCCTATCCCTTTTGCCTTAATTTGTAAGACATAGCTGCCGACCTACTAAGAAAAAAATTATTCACTAGACAACCCCCAAGAAGTTTACAGTGTTTTTCTCTTTATTGCCAACAATGCCTTAATGAGAATACACACAGATATTGCCTAGAAGGAAAGTGTGCAAATTCTGCATCGAATTATCAGTGTTCAAACTGCATGGATTATTAACCGCATGTCCTGGATCTGGCTATGACAGGGCTGATTTTTACAGCTGCCAGAAGGGAGCATAGCCAGGACCCAGAGGTAATTCTATACCACCTCATGTCATTTTCTGGGGATGGAGGTAGAGATGGATCCCAGGTTGGGTAGGTGGCAGAGGGAGAGGTTGATTATTGCCTGGGGTTTCCACAGGGAGCATTCATACGTGAATCACTTGCTTTTCTTCTTGTGCAGTCTGCCATTAATATCATTGCTGTTATAGCTCATTGTGTTATTTCATTGCTGTTTCCAGCAAATTGTTCTTATTTCAACCCATAATCTGTACCTTTTGGGTCTCTAGTTCTCCTCTCCAGCCTGCCGCAGTGGGGGAGTGAGGCAAAAGTGAATGTCCCAGTGGTAACACTAAATTGGGAATTCCATTCCTAAACCACAACAGTCCTCTATCTATAAAGTCACTTGGTAGAGGTGGCAAGAGTGTGGTAATGTTCCTGAGCAAGTTCCTTTTAACTGTGTGTGGAGCCTGGTCCCATGCAACTGGGGCCATAAATCCAGAGGGACTGTGACACACCTGAGAGGTGAGCTTGTGTTAACCTCATGAAGTTCGACAAAGCCAAGTGCTAGGTCCTGCACATGGACTGGAGCAATCCCAAGCAAAAATAAAGGCTGGGGAGAGAATGGCTCGAGAACAGTCCAAAGGAGAAAGATTTGGGGATGTTGGTGGACAAGAACCTCAATAGGACCCAGCAATGTGCACTCACAGACCCGAAAACCAACCATGTTCTGGGCTGCATCAAAAGCACTTGGGCCAGCAGGGTGAGGGAGGAGATTCTGTCCTACTCTGCGCTAGTGGTCAGACCCCTCCTAGAGTACTGTGTGCAGTTCTGGGGCCTGCAACTTGAGAAGGACATGAAGAGTTCCAGTGAATCTAAAGGAGTCCACAAATATGATCAGAAGGCTGGAGCACATGTGCTGTATAGACAAGCAGCAAGAGTTGGGTTTGTTCGGCCTGGAGAAGGGAATGTTTTGGGGAGACCCTATGGTGGCCTCCCAATAGCTGAAGGGAGCCTACAAGAAAGATGGAGAAACACTCTTTACAAGAACATGTAGTGACTAAACAAGGGGGAAGGACTTCAAACTGAAAGAGAGTAGATTTAGATAAGGTATTAGGAAGAATTTTTTTACTGTGGGGGTAGTGAGGCTCTGGAATAAGTTGCCCAGAGAAATTGTGGATGACCCATCCCTGGAAGTGTTCGAAGTCAGGTTGGATGGGACTTTAAGAAACTTGGTCATGTTTGATGTGTCCTTGCCCATTCCAGGGAGCGTAGAACTAGATGACCCCTCCTAATCTAAACTATTCTATGAATCTATGAGAAAATGGCAATAAAACAGAATAAACCTGGTTCTGTCAGCTTTTGAGAAGCACATTGTCCCAGTCAGAGAGAATCCTTGTTTCTGATCTAAAATAATATATTAAACAATAATATTTTATATCAAGAATTTTAATTTATTGCATAGACATGCAAAAAAAGAAGTTAGAGTAATTTCTGGGCCCCTCACTTCAAGGAGGACACTGAAGTGCAGGAGCATGTCTAGAGAAGTGCAGCAAAGCTGGTGAAGGGTCTGGAGCACAAGTCCTATGAGGAGCGGGTGAGGGAACCACCCGCTCCTCAACAACCAGGTGTTTAGCCTGGAGAAAAGGAGGCTCAGGGGAGACCTTACTGCTCCCTACAACTGCCTGAAAGGAGGCTGTAGTGAGGTGGGGGTTGGTCTCTTCTCCCAGGCAAACAGTGACAGGACAAGATGACATAGCCTCAAACTGCACTAGCGGAGGTTCAGATTGGACATCAGGAGGAATTCTTCACAGGAAGGGTTACTGAGCATTGGAATTGACTTCCCAGGGTGCTGGCGTCACCATCCCTGGAGGTGTTCAAGAAACAACTGGACATGGCACTTAGTGCCATGGTCTAGTTGACCATGTGGTGTTCTGTCTAAAGTTGGACTCAATACTCTTGGAGGTCTTTTCCAGTACAAATGAGTCTGTGGGTCTGTGATTTTGTGATTCAGAGGACTTTTCAGGTTGCTATTATGGAGTTCTGGGTGCACCAGCATGTAGTAGTCCCTAACTCCAGGAAATACCTGAAGTGTCTATAGACTTTACTTTTTATAAACCTGTTTTCACTACCAAGAGTATATTTCTACATATATATGCAGATGTTACTTATTCAGCTTGAATATTTTCCTTAAGAAAAAATAATAAAAAAATCAAGTATCAAGGCATGAGGACAACTTCACAGTTTGTAGTTTGCCGTAAAACATACCTCATCTTCATATAATCTACTTTTTGGAATTAAAATTTTAACTCCTTCCTTTTCTAAAATGGTATTCATTTGCATTATGTATGTTACATACATAACATTATGTTTTTTTTCTGTTATTTCCTAATGTCTATTGAAGAATTTTTACAGAGAAGTGTGGACTCAAAATGGGAATTTTATACCTGCTGTTATGACTCAGTCTTGGTTATAGATGTGTCATTATCTTAGCCTGACTTTTAAAGCTCTGGTATTTTCTTGAAGTATTTCTTACCGACAATGTGAAACAAGGATGTTCTGTAATGGGTGGGCCATTTGAACAGGCCGATACTGGGATTTTTGTATACCAAGTATATCTACCCTACATTTTAGTTCTCTATTATTCAGGATTTTCTATTATAATTCTACACTGAGCTTGTGTGAGTTTGATTTTCACATTTCAGAAATGTATTTATCATAAGGAAGGGGTTACACTGAGGCCACTTCTGTTACTGCAATTTACACTGGATTTGACAGATTTCTGTAAAGTAGCAAGTTGAACTTGCTAATCAAAACAATGCTATTCTCAAGGCATTTTTGGTTGGCTAGTTTAACCTGAGATGTCCTCTGAGGAAGCACCCTCAGTTGTCTAAAAAAAAGTGCTCATAAAGGTGACCTCCTGCTCACACTTGGTTACAGGGCAATGGCCACAAAATTTCTGGAATACTTTTCCCCAGAGAGGCTTTTCTCAAACTGTCTGCCTGATGTATGCGACATGTCACTTATCATTGTTAAGAAAGAGAGGGTTAGTGATGCGCAGAATCCCACATGAATGCTTAGAGCCACTTTACGCATTGGGGTTACACTCTTCTGACAAAATGTCAATGTCTTGTCGTGCATATTCAGTGTCACTGAGTTAACTTGTATTTGCTTTTGGAAATATTGCACTTGTACGAATCCCAGAAGCTAAGAAATAGCATACCTGTCACATGAAACAGAAAAGACAGAAACAACTTTTAAAAACCTGCAGCCACTGAGCTGAACTGCCTGGAAAGGAAGATTGTGTAAGATTTGCTGTGTCATGAACTTTGATGACTAGCAAATTACTGAATCCTAGTGTTGACACAAAAGTGGTGTCACTGTGCAAGAGTATGCAACCTGGGATCTTCCCACTCAAGCTCAACTTTGCTACTCAACTTTTCTGTTGCTGCCCTGCTTCAGGGATCTTGCAGGATCTGTAGTCCTGCTCACTGGGCAGACCTAAGATACACAGTTGGCCTAATCCTGTGTCTGACAGCATCTAAACCAAATATTTTAAGTTCTTATAGAGTCAGCTAGAGTCAAAGAGAAATGCTGTCTCAGGTGTGAGATATAATTTGTCCTCAGTGAGCTGTGCAAGGCATCAAGTCCATTCACAGATGACATAAAACGTTGTATGCAATCCATTAGGAATAACTGAAGTGAGTAGTGCTTATCTCATGTGGGAAGCTGGTAAAGGCTGTGCAAACGCAGCGCTATTAAATACCACTAGATTATGGCATTGCTCATCCAAATATCCTGCTGCTACTATAAAACCAATCAATTCTAGTTCAGACTTCACCCAAGCTTCTTTAGCAAAACAATCATAGGCGTCTCTAATATGACCTTGTACTGCAATGGAGTTAAACTCAGCATACTTCACGCTAAACATTCAAATTTTCACTCTTGTGTTTTGACAAGCAGGAAACTATAAGAGTGTAATACAACACAACAACACAGACTTTTACATTTCTTACAGTGTTTCAATCTGTAGGTTAAAAAAGTTAGGCCACGTAGAAAAAAATCTGCATGACGTGAAAGTTCTTTTCCTAACAGCATGTATTTTCTACTGCTAAAACATAAGAAAAATCTTGCATATGTTCTATCAGCTACTACAGGAAGAAAACTTAATTTACTGTAAAGAAAAGTGAGATAGTAGAGTTAATAACTTCTGGGTACTAACTTTCCTTTTCAAATATACCGAGCATAAACCACTTCATGTGCAGCCAGAGAAATTCTACAGTGTTTAATTAAACATGTCCTTTCTTGAAATAATTCAGTTTTGGAACTTGACAGGAGCTGTTATTCACCAGTTGTTTCACTGTCTGATCAAACTGAGTTAATAAAGACCTTATTAAATACTTATTCTTTGTATAGTTGGGTGGGTGTTTGACACTTCACTGAAGCTAATTCATTAGCATTGCAATTAAAACTCTTTCACAGACATGTATTTCGTCTTTACAATATTTGATCTTTTGAAGTAAATAGCATTTTATTTTCATTACTTAAGTAATTCAATCTTCCAACCAGAATTACTTATGAGAAGAATTAGAGAAGCAGCTCAAAGGTAAGCTCAGTAGTTAAATACTTAAGGGTCTAATTAATGTTCAATTCCTCATGAACCTAACTATATTTCATAGACATGTTTGCAAGAACCTAGCAGGAAGACCATAGGCCTTGCTTGCCTCAAGCTTAAAATAAAAAACCAAGTTCTATTAAACCAATAATCAATATGCAAAAAGCCGCCTACACTTGGAATCATAGAATTAAAGTTATAAAACACCTTGAAGATCAAGTCCAAGTGTCAGCCTAGCACCACCACCATTTTTACCGCTAAACCATATTCTCAAATACCATATCCATAATTTTTTTTTAATACTTCTAGGAATGATGACTCCACCACTTCTCTGGATGGCCTCTTTCAATGCTTGCCAACTCTTTCCGCGAGGGGTTTTTGCTCCCTGTTGACTAAAGTAAACTAAATGGAATGGTACAATAATGTGTCCCTATTTTTCTAGTCCCCTTGACCTTGAACTGACAGTTCAGTTTGACTACTTTGACTACGACAAGGAGTTTCAGACTATTTAAGCCCTAGTTCATTTTCATAGAATCATAGAATGGTTTGGGTTGGAAGGAACCATAAAGGTAATCTAGTTTCAACACCCCTGCCATGGCAGCAGAGACACCTTCGACTAAGCCACATTGTTCAGAGCTCCAACCGTCCTGGCCTCGAACACTTCCAGGGATAGATCTACAACTTCTCTGGGCAATCTATTCACCACCCTCACAGTAAAAAATTTCTTTCAATTTCTAATCTAAACTTAATTCTCTTTCAGTTTGAAGCCATTCCCCCTTGTTCTGTCACTGCATGTTCTTATGAATAGTCTCACTCCATCTTCCTTGTAGGCTCCCTTCAGGTACTGTAAGGCCTGCAATTAGGTCAGACCAGAGCCATCTCTTCTCTAGGCTCAACATTCCCAGTTCTCTCAGCCTTTCCTCATAAGAGAGGTGCTCCATCCCTCTAATTATCTTGGTGGCTTTCTCCAACAGGTCCATGTTCTTTCTGTGCTGGGGACCCCAGAGCTGGATGCAGCACTGCAGGTGTGATCTCACCAGTGCAGAGCAGAGGGGAAGAATCACTTCCCTGTGACCTGCTGGCCACGCTGCTTTGGATGCAGCCCAGGATACAATTGGCTTTCTTGCCTGCAAGAGCATATTGATGGCTCATGTCCAGCATCTCATTCACCAGCACCCCCAAGTCCTTCTTGACAGGACTGCTCTCAATAGCACTTTTTTCTGGTAGCACTTAAGCCTTTACTTTGGTTCAGAATGATGCAACTGTGCAAAGTAATAGCTGATTTCTGCTATTCTGCTATACAGTGTGTGAAATAGCTGCACTTAAAAACTTGAAAATGCTGTCTTTCATAACTTTGTCAGAGAAAATATTGCCTCATTATTTCTAGTATTCCTTAGGGAAAATCTAAAGACAGGAAGCAGTATTATTCAATTATGTGAAACAGTTTTCAAAACCGACTGGAAGATTTTAAGATTGACTACTACATTCCCATGACTCAAATGACTGTTACTAGCTAACAAGTTATTATGTGTTTTTATCCATGTTAAATTATTTACACACTTAACCTGAGAGATTGTTTTATAATGAAAAAGTAGCATTAACCCATATGCAAATAGGGTAAAAGTAAAACTAACTTTTGTTTGAATTTAGTTGATATGAATAAATAAACCTGAACATAGTTGGTTAATTATAATTCCCTAAAAATGCCTAAAAATGCCTAGTATTTGAGAGATGCTGTAAATTGTAATTGATTTTTGATTGCTAGTGCTGATATTTCAATATAAGGAGCGAGAAAAATGCAATCGAATACTATGTGGAAGTAAAATGCAATCTGAAATGACTAATTTATATAGAAAGAATGGGACAAAATCAAGAAAAAAGGAAATAAGTCCTTTTGACTTTAGAGTCTATAAAATTCCACAGCTACAACTTGCTTGTATAGCCTCACATGCACCTGTCATTTGTTCCGCCAGATAAAAGGAATATCCAGGAGCAAAGGGTGCCATTCAAGGATATTTAGGAATAGCTAACCAAAGAAACTAGGATTTAATTTGTGAATCCTTGCATGATGGATTTATTTTTTCTACTGAATCTTATGCTAAGGCTCAGTTCAACTTGGGATTATTACCTTTTTCCTTAGGATTAGTTGAAGCCTTAATTTCTTTTCGTTTTGAAGAGTCTGAAAAAGAAATTAAACACAAAAATGAAAGGAGAAAGTTAGCAACACAAACATACACTGTGCTCATTGGTACAGTAACAAAAGTGCATAACACCAGATCAACCAAATGCGTAAAAGAGATGTGTTGAGAATTAGAATTTCCATTTACTTCAATAAATGGCACAAACAAAGGTTGAAAGGAAACCAAAAATAATTCCGACTAAATTTGTTGTCAAAGTTTCTGCAGGTCAAACCATGCCCTCATTCCTGTGCCGCCTATCATTTCACGTGCATTCAGGAGCAGCTCTGTTACTAATTCGCTCACAACAGACCAGCACTCTCACTGCAATATTGGCTGTGTGGGTCAGACAGCAGTTAAAGAACACCACAACAGAAAGGGTTGCAACATTATTATTTCTGAATCATGTCAGACACTGCTCCTTTCAATATATCAGATCTATTAAATGAGAAGAACCTAAGTTTAGTCCCTTTTCCCCAACCGCCGGTGATTCAAAATGTATTGAAACTGCACTGAGATACCAGCAGAAGACTTGTTATTTGCAAGCCACATAATGATAGGACATTACCTTTTTCCTTTAAGGCTGCTGGAGTCTTCACATCTTTTCTTTTACCAGTCTCTAGAAAGAAACATTTAACATTTATCACAAGTCAGGTTAGGGAAATAAGATGACACTTAAAAAGAAAGCAAGTCAAACAATTTGATATGTGGAGAGCAAAAGAGATGTGATAATTAAATGGATTTAACAGCATGGAAATAAAGAACAGGACAAAAAAACAAGGTCATCCATTCATCTTTCTAGTCTTGGATATGCAAAATAATAAGCCTTCAATATGTCATTAGTTTCTTCGCATTTTGAGGAAACTGTGGAGCCCTCTCTCAGTCAGGCAATGAAGAATTACTTAAAAAAAAGAAAGAAATTCTGTAGAGCAGTCAGCATCAATGACCTTTTCTTTTGCAGAACCCAAATAAAAAACTAATCCACATTGATACAATTGAAATATTAGGAATACTGGTCTTGAAAGCCAGAGGCTGCTGATAAAGGTAAGTGGGAGTTTTTTTTATTCAGGAGTGACAAAAGGACCAGCTACTCATTCAGGACTCCATTATTCTTTTAATATCAAAGAAGCCATATGGGTATTACCTGTGAACAGAATTTCACTTCCTGCATATATATAACCTTTTAAAATCACAGGCACACTGGCTACAAAAGAAGAGCAGTGCTCATCCTTCAAATGTACATTCATATATTTTTTGTCAAAATGAATAGTCCAAGGACTTAATTGTATCTTTAATTTTTTTTTTCTGCAGTATATGACAAAGTATTAAAAGAGATGAGAAAAAAAATCCTGATATGTTAGTTCTCTCTTTCTAGTAACTGACAAGGCAGTTTTCCAGGGACATAAAAACCAAGCCAACCAACCAACCAAATGCCCCAACAGCCCCACCGTCCTCCAGGAGTGAGCTAAGCACAAATAAAGGAAAAACTATGATCTTGTGGTGCCCAGGTGAGACACAGGAACTGACAGCAGTGGCGTAGAGGAGAATTCTCAGCCAGAAATGGTGTCCTAACTTCATTTCCTAGAGTTTTCACAAACAATACATTCCTCACAGAAGTGTGTCACTTTGCTCTGTATCAATTCAGCAGCCATAATCTGGACTGCATTGAATATCTCCAGCTTCCAAAAAAATGGGACTTTGTAACAATTTGGACTTCAGGTGTGCTGTTCCAGCTCAGGAACCAAGCACAATTTGATAGCCTTTGCTGGTTCCTTTAAATTTTTCGACTGTTTCAGTACTCTCCAGAGAGAGAGTGTTCAATGTACATCACATTGCAACAAATAGGGTTTTCTCCAAATAGATGCTATCAAGCAATCCATGACCCTTGTGTGAACAGCTAGCAGTGGTCCTCCATCTGAAAAGATTAGAGACAGAGGTGTATGTGCCCATGTTGCCAACAAATTAAGAAAAAATCTTGACATACAAGTCACTCTCAAACCTTGATCTGTTAGTAGCCTCAGCCAGTTTTATTCTCAGACACCCACATTCCTGAGCTATAGCCACATGGACCAGATTTAGTCTAGTTCCCTTCAGTAATGTTCTCACTATGGGATTTAGACAAATTTTTGACAGACTAACATCCAAAAGTTGTATAAAAATAAATTCTAGCATTTCTCCCAAGATGCAAATTCAAATATCCACGTTTAAAATGAGCCCAAGTGATTTCTAGAGATCCTACTGGGATCTGTACAGCACAAATATTATTAAAAACAATATCATGACTAAAATAATCTAAACTGGAGTGAGGATGGGTTGGTTTTCCGCACTTCTATATTCCCACTCAAGAGCTGTTTCTAGACTGAATAACAGTTCTGATATCCAGGTCTGTATTTCTTAGCTTCTTCACTTACCTTTTTCTCTTAAACTCTCTGGATTCTTGGGATTTTTTCCTTTTGGGGAATCTGTAGGGAGATAATTATGTTTTTGAGACTTAGGAGTGCCCTTCTACATTTAAAAGAATACTCAAGAAATATTTAAAAACTAAGACTAAAAGTGTGAACGTAAATGGGTTCAACCTTGACCTCTCTTTACATCCTCTCTAGTGATTATCTCATATTTTTAAGTTGCAATAATAATAGTAGCAAAAGCAAAAATAGAAATTGCTGTTGATGACTGTCTGTAGAGACCTCATAGAAGAGAGTAATTCAAAAGGAGAAGGGGAAAATGCAAGCAATGACACAGGATTAGAAATTCTTAGGGTCTTATCCAAAACTTCATGAAGACTGTTTCTGCTTTCTGTGTTTGTCTGAAGAATATATCTTTTGCCTCAGTCCTTCAGGGAATATGCATTCAGGGTCAGCAAGCAGAAGAAAAGCACACACCGTGTTGTGTTAACAACTAATGTTTAAATATTTTTTTCAAGCAACAGTCTCTTGACATCCTGTGCATTTATCAGGGAAATTAGGACAACATAGTCTTTTCCAAAGTGAGGAAATCATTTCATAGGCTTATGAATGTATGTGGTTTGAGTGAGAGAATATCACAGCCTGCAGAATGCTAAATAAACCCAGTTGCATTCCATCTGACAGGATATAGCACCTAAGCTTCTAGAAAAAACCATGCTATTTATTCCAAATGAAAGTAAACCAAATCTTCAGTAAAACAGAAAAAGCTAAAAGAAGGTCCTTTACAAAATAATTTTAACTCTGAACATCCTCCTGGCTGTCATGGTACCAGGAAGCAGTCCCACTTATCCATCTGGATTTAAGTGTGAGTTGTAACAGAAAAAGTTCATTTCCAGGGTGGCTCAAGTTGGTGGAGAAACCACACTGTGCAGGGATATGTTATGAAATTAGGAGCCTGATCTTCACAGCAGCAGGTGGCCTCTTCTTCAGGGGACTGAGAGAAGGCTTCCAGTGTGAAGCCTGAAACCCTTTGGAGTAGCCTCTATGTTGACTATATTGAAAGCCTTGAGACAACAGCTGCCCAACTTGACCACTTTACTCTGGGCACGCTGGTGATCTCGGTGATCGGCAGCCACTCTTGCAGCCACAGCCACGAACCTGAGGCCTTGTGGGTTTGGTGCCATATGCCCAGGAGGGTTTTCTTGCCATCCATGTAACAGATCTCCCTCAGATTTCCTACGATATGTAGCTCCTAAAGCAGGTTCAGCACTTTTGACTCAGAACTTTTGGATGCAGCTCTCAGGGCAGGACACTTTACACAGTGCACTAACTTCCCCACCCTCTGAGCCAAGGATATTGAGATCACCAGATCTGCTTTTCTCCCAGGGATCAGGTTGTAATTTTCAGAGGTTTAAACAGACACTCAGTGAGGACATTTCAAACTTCTGCTCTCAACTGACCACTTTCTTGCTGGTCCCAGAAGGGGGGAAACATAAAGCTGGCTTAAAGCCAGCTTTCACCGTACTGCTTTCCTCCTGCATTCTACTCCAGGGGTGAAGCTGGGTTGGGTTCGGAAGATGGTACAGAGTGATGAAGCAGCAGCAATGTGTAATATCCTCAGGGTAAACATAGAGCTCTCATGCAAATGACAATGACAAATAAATAAATGGAAACAGCCAGAAATGTGAACTGCTACTGCTCCCAATATAACTTTCAATTTTTAAAGAAAAAAAGTATTTTATAAGTTAAGATAAAAAATGCCACAGGCAAGATATTATTTAATGTTATTTTTGTTTTAAAGGAAACACAAGTATTGCATAACGAGTGCAAATCAGCTCATTTGTTTCTTTAATGACAGCACGCTATAACATATATGGCAAGAAAGAAATACACACTACTGACTTATTTTGCCCACCAATTCCTGCATAAAAACAAATAGTTCTATTATCCACACATGGCTCACATAAGAATATATTCAAAGATATCCCAAAACATGGCAAAAGCAAAGAAGAAGGAAAAAGAGCATTTGTTTGGAAAATAAATCATGGAACATAGGGTGAGAATGAATTTGCATATACAGGACAAATGCTGTCAATTTAATAACTCAGCATAATCCAAATTTCTTAGAAAAAATTTAGTGAGGATTTATATATGAAATATTATGAACTTTTAGTGCCGCTGTTACGCCCTCTGGATGAATGAGCTTCTACTCTGGTTAGCTGGGTAAGATACCTACCCAATAACCACACGGCAAATTGTACCTTACAGTTTCATTGGCCTCAAATTACTTGAATATGCTTATGTCAACAGAAAATCAGCAATTATATTCGTTAGTACAAATGGGCTTCTTTACTCTACTGCAGGGAAGAGCTGAAAAGCCAGTTATAAATTCAGACAGAGTTTTGAGATGTCCTTTATCACTAGGAAGTGGGAAACATATTATTCCAGTGTTCTCTGTAATTACTAGCAATAAAATTAGGCTCTAAGACTGAAGACATTTTATTCACCTCATAAAAAAAATAAATTAACTTTGAAGGGTTATGCTCTATAGAGTATTACAGCAACAATTCCAAATTCAGGGATTTATTTTTCCTCTTTCTGCTTTAAATAAAACCACTATGCTTCAGTTTATGAAAAATAGCCTACTGTAGGATAAGGTTTTTGGTCTGGACATCATCCTTGTTCATTCAAACTTAGCCCATCCTTCAAAAGGAATGAGGTGTGATGATACCACTTTTTTGCATAAGGTGCCAGGCACACATTAATCACCACAAGTATTTAACACTTCACCTAGAAGTGTTCCTTTATTTAGTTTACATGAATAGCAACAAACTCCCAAAATACATAATTAGGAAGTATTTGCAGTCTTAAAAATCCTTACTCTCCTGTGTCCTTTGATATGTTTCTGTTTTCCAGAAAGAACCACTTTAAGAAACAAATTGCAAAACACCAAATTGCAAAGAGTAAAAAGAAGTCCCCAATGACCTTGTCAATAACCTTTTCAGAGGCCTACTGATGAGGCTTGAAGAGGTGATGGGGAGGGGGAGGAATGGCATGCAAATAGGCTTTGATTCATTTATGAACCACAGTTTGGGCAAATATGATTGAAATGGGCAACAAACAGTGCTAAATATGTGTTTATGCAGCAGAGAAATCCATAATGCAATAAGAAAATACACAGCTCAGAAAGGCACCAAGATTTCTACATGTTTCTCCCCACAGCTTTGTAAGTTCTCCCTACAGTATTTATGCTGATGTATTTTGAACTGAGCTATACAGCTCGGTAATCAGCACTCTCATTTTTAGGCACAGGCACAGAACTATGCAAGGTTGATGACTATTATGGGAAACAGTGATGGCTGCATCAGCAAGAGCTCTCAGGATCTGAGGGACAAACTCAGGAGGTCTGGACTGCAGGGGCTCAGGAGCCTGTGATGTCTTTACAGATATATTCAGCAGCAAGTTTTCAGCTGTATCAACATTTGAAAGAAATTCCTGCCTGCTCCTTCCTGAAGGTCGGGTGGAGAATGTCTAACTTCCTTTGTCATGTTAGAAGGACCTGTTAATAACTTAGTAATTGAAGCTGGTGATATATCAAACATGAGCCCAGGACACTCATGCGCTGGGGCCACACTCTACAAAGGACACACTCTGGAAACTTGTTCAGGGCTGGCAAACCACCTTTCATTTTCTCTAAAGAAACTCTGATCAAAGAGAAAAAATTTTGGGTCTTCTCTCTCTTTTCTCTCCTCTCCCTACCTCCTTGTAATAATTTGAAAGGCGCAGCAGGCTGGACACATGTGCTCCATGCAGGGAAAGAGGGGGCAGAGCTGTCACTCAAGTGCCTCTGCTAATTTTCCAGCACGACACCATCAGGGAGCCACAGATTACAGGCAGTCTGTGGAGAGGGGCACAGGACTCCAGAGAAGGCGGGTATACACCTCTGGTCCAGATAACTAAGCTCGTGTAAATGGGGCATGTGTACATTAGGAGCAGAACACACATAGAAGAACAATACCTGCACCATAGAATTTGCAGTTTGTGATAATTTAATTTCAACTTTTGAATAAAGAAGTGAGTGAATATGCATAGCTTCTAGGATTTTGAAAATATGTCTAACAATAAGATAACTCCTCCTTTGTTTTAGATGTTTTTGTCATCTTTTGATACTGCTCGAATTGACCTCCTTATTCAGTTCTTTCTTTGAAATAGCACAAAATGACTGTAACTTGAAATAGTTATAGACTAAAATCTATATATATCAGACCATATCTATCTATATATATCTATAGGCTTATAACAGTTATAGAATAAATATTAATTTGACTATATATGTGGTAGATCCTTTTATTCTGAAGAAGATGTCAACTAAGACTTATCCATAAGTAACTTCTTCCAAATAAAGTTATTTCTAGAAAGGAGGGAAGAAATAAGATGTGTAAATAGCACCCAGCAAAGCAATTGATGAAGGGAAATTCAACTGAGTTAACCATCTACTCTGACCAAATTAACGAAAAAAAAAAGGTAAAGAATACAAGAAAGATTCAGACCACCTCTCATGTTACAGATGGTTGACTGCATGAAGCTCTGGGGTTTTAGATATCTCTTTTACAGAGTCCAGAAAGCATGTTTCCCACTCATGTGCTCATAAACCTTACTTTATCCTATTATCTTCACATATTTATGAAATTATTCAGTTCAGAATTTCTGAACTGGCCCCTATTAAAGACTTGGCATTCTTCAGGCCTTCTTTGCAAGGTTCTTTTACTCTATTACACAGAATGGTTTATGATACTGATTTAATTAATTTTGAGAACTCTGAATTTTAATTGGCTCAATATAATCTAGGTATGCCCCCCTGCCTTTTTAATACTATAAATTCTGTAGAATATTTTAACTAATTAAATTTTGATTGGTTAAGATTTATAATGGGAAAGACCGATAATGATTGTTTAAAACTTACCGTCTTCATTTTACTTTGTGTGGTTTTAGCAAGTTCTATATTTTATTATATATTCTTACCTTTTTCTTTTAAAGATGTAGGATTCTTTCCTTCCTTTACTTTAGTGTGTTCTGTAAAAAATAATTTATCAGCCTTCAAGCCAGAGTGTTAAATGGTTAACATCTAATGCCTCTAGGACAATGATTGATTGAATAATTGGTGGTTTCTAACTGACACAAGATAGCAATTAAATGTGTAGCACAAAACTAATTTTCCTCAGTTTTAGCATGCTTACAAAGTGAAACCACAAATTCTCTTAAATTTGATGAAAGAACAAAGATCCCTCAAAACTTACTTCACTTTGCATCTTGTAATTAACGTTAACAAGTGTTCCTAAATTCTGAGTTTAGCCTTCTGAGTTTTTATAACAAGGGTTACCAGGGCTCTCTTTGCACTCCTAACTCAGGTAATGCCAATTAAGTTTAATAGTTAATTTACTGAAATAGTATTATGGTTATAAATTCCTAACTAAATCATACTTGAAAAAACAAAGTGTCAATGCATTCCATTTTTTTTTTCTTGATGCACATAGATCTTAGAGTTATATACAAATTTGTCCTGCCATGTTACCTTTATCTTTTGTGGCTGCTAGAGGTTTCAATTCTTTGTCTTTTCCAGGATCTGTAAAAGAATTAGTCACACCAATAAAATGACAGTCAGAAACCACAACTGAGTGAAAGGATGAGATTTAACCATAGGGGAGAATGAAGCATATAGATCATGTGAGAGAATAAAACTATATATTGGAAAATATGGCTAAAAATTGATTTATTGGGAGATTTGTACAGAATTCACTGATTTTCATTCAGAAAATTCAGTCCACAAAATGTGTTTTATAGATTTAACTATGAGGCCTATAAAATTTGCAAACTTCAACTTAATATGAGACAAGGACAGTTTTTCAGTGTTCTTAACCAGAAAGGTCAAAACTGATGCTTTGCCAAATTTGACTCACTGGAGCTGACTGTGGCCTACTTCTTTCGTCTGGGATTGCCCATTCTCGCCAAGCAAGGCCAAGGATCTTCTTATTGGATCTATCCTTTTCTAAAGGCCAGATGCTGATCAAAGTGAGTGAGCAACATAGCAGTGAAAAATAGGTGGGCAAAGAGCTGCTTTTATTCTGCCTACAGACATGTAGAGAAGATGGCTGGGCCACACCAGCCTTGGTGAATACTGCCAAGGAAGAGTAGTCCCCTGAAAAAGGCATAAGAAGTGATTCGTACCAGACAGAAAACCAGAATTCTGTTTCAGCTTAAATCATTATTCTGGACTTATGAAAGGTCTCCAAATCTTTCCTCCAAAAAATTAAAAAGGCAGATAAGACTGTTCCAAAACTATTCAAAAAGATCAGAGACTTGGATTTTGACTTCCTGCATTTTAAGTCAGTACTTTAACCATCTGACTGCTGGTTAGACTGTTTTATCCATGTCGTCTGAGAAATGCTAACAGGTGTTTTCTGGAAAAAATAAAAATACTAGGTTCTCCATCACACATGAAGAAAAAAACTCCTTCTTTTGAAAAACTTTGCAGCAATTCAGTGCCAGAAGATATTAAACAAAACTGTTAGAAGACCCTTTTAGTTTCTATACACAGAATAAGAAGTCAAGTCTCCTGATGAGGAGTTTGTGTTAAGGAGATGGAAGTTGTGTTTAGGAGATAGATATGAAAATTATATAAGCTACAATGGGTAGTTTTAGTGATAATTGTTTACTGCCTTAATGACACACAGTTCACAAACTTTCTCTTTTACATAAAAGTATGGACTGTGTCCAATAGCAATTTAACATGATATCAATAAAGCTTCTTGTTCATGGTTTAGTATTTGTCTCTGACTAAGACAAATTGAGGTCTGAGGGAATCTGAATTGAAGCAGTCCAGAAATAATAATTTTATTTATGGTAGAAATAGCCATCAAGTGGAAAAACTTAATTTGCTGTTGACGTTGAAAGTCCTCTTCTGTTGGGACTGATGTCAAGAGATAAATCTTTCATTATTTTTCTCCTTCTACATTGTGTTTCTAAAAAGCAGTACTAGATACTTCCATACAATACAATTTTTAAAGGTCAAGACTTGGGAAAAGAAATCTGTTGAACAAGGTCAAAAATGCAATTTTATTCAAATAAAGCTGTCTCTTCTATTACTCACTACACCTCAGACATCTGCTTCAGAAGCTACTCCTGCTCTCCTGCTTTGACCTTCATGTTTTGTACCCACCAATTTATTATTCAGTCACTTATTTTCAAAATGAGAAAATACACAATTTACTGCAGATATCAGTGAGGCATATTTGGTGGACATATTCAGACATATTCATAGTCCTAATAAGAAATCAATGTCAATTTTTAAATACTAAGTTAATCACAGAAGACTGTGAGAAGAGAAATAAAACTCAGTGGGAAGACTGAAAACCTTTTTCTTCTGTGCTCATGAGTAATGAAAAATTCCCTAGAAATTTCATGTTCAGTGCAAGAGTGCCTACAAAAAAAAAAGAAGACACTTGAAGACAGAGCTCCAGCCAAAATAAGTCATTTAATGTGTGACATAAAGCCTTTATCTTCAGAAGCCTGCCTGTAAGAAATTACAGCTGTTGTTCACCTCCATTATTATGAATATAGTTACCCCAACTGTTGTGGAAGATGTTACTTTAATGAGTAAAACTATAGCTTACTTCCTTGTTTCATCTTTGGTTTATCTGAAGAAAGAGAAGGGAAGGGAAACAAAAGTGAAAAGAGAAAAGAAAAAGGAAATGTTAGAACACGTGTTCACATAGGAAATTATTTTTAAAACAATCAGCTAATGAAAATTTATTTAAATGCGTGTTGACCCTAAGTGCTTGAACCTATATCTTGAACCTCCACTGTTTCTTGACAGGGTATGTGAATAAAGTTCATGGCTCCCACCTTTTCCCTTGCACATGTGCAAAAAGAGCGCGAAATCCCCTAGTCTGGTGTGATCTTTTTTATCTGACAGCAAGTCTCCTTTACCACCAGGAAAAAAAATTACCTTTTTACAATCTCTTTTAAATATTAATTCTCAGTAACAGGCATTAACTTCCTGGCAATCATCTGACATTTGCTCATGACATTTTTCAAACAAATAGGTCAAAGAGTTAAAGTTGTGTGCTTTCTTCCTTACCTTTTAACAGTTAAAAATGTTGCCTGCATTTGGCTTTACAACTAATAAAAGACCAATGACCTGAGATGTTTCTACAACCTGTCAGCCTGGATGTAGGGATTTGAGGTCAAAGCTGCAATAATCACTAAAACCTTTGTTTGAAACAACGAAATTATATCCTAATTGCTAAGCAAATCCAGCCTCCAACACTGCAGATTTCCCTGCCAGTCTCCTTATACTGTTTTTCTTAGGTTGCAAATCCCAGGTTTGACCAGGAATGAATCCCTCTGCTTTTTGAAATGCATCCTTATGCAAAGTACTCTTCTGTGAGTAATATAAGTACATGGTAATATTCAAAAAGCATCTAGAAAGTTTTTTTTGGCTTGTTTGTCTTTGAGTGATCAGCGTGTTGGCAGCAGCTCCATATATATAGGGTGCAGAAATGAGAAGCTGAGGCAATTGCTATGTGAAAGTGTTTGTGCTCGCTTCTGTGCATCAGAGGAACTGAGCTGCTCCCAGCACTGGCAAGTAGCTGTAGAAATAGTTGTGACAGACATTACATGTTGCTCTTATTCCTTTGGCTTGGAGAGACTAGATAGTGCTGGCATGGGGAGACAGTGCTGCTGGTGGCTGCCGTCATGGGAAACAGTTTGTCCCCGTTTTTGAGTTCCTTGGGTATCACAACCTGCGGTTTAGAAAACCTGGCTCCATGCCAACCATGTGAAACCATAGTTTGTACTGCTCAGTCTGTGCTCTTTATAGCACAGTTAAAATGTTTGGCAGATAAAATCCCACCTAATGGTGGTACATTGTAGAAAGGACAAATCTTACAGCAACCACACACCTCACTGCAGCGTGAGACAGCCAAGCAGAGGGGAAGCAGTGCAGATGTCTAGAGAAGCTCTTACGTGGCAATGGAAAATTATGTGGAGATACCCAGCCTAACAATGACTGAAATCTAGGCCAAGGCCCACCTAATTATAGCATTTTCCATGACAACTAGCAAGCAGCTGACAGCTGCTGCAGGGTGCCTGTGCTGGCTTGAGTAATGCTGAGCAAAGCCGACGCTGAGAAACTCGAGAATAATAACTCGACTGACCAAAGCTACCTCAGTAAACATGTCTTGCACCTTATTCTAAATGTTACTGGCAAGTCCATCATCAGGGCTCTTACTGACAGTTTGAGCATGACTAAATACAAAAATCACCTTGATAGGCTGCTAGGATGTGTATCATATAAAGAAAGCCTGAGCTGATAAACTTTGGGTATTTAGACCCCCCTTTTTTTATTTTGCTTCCTACCATACTAACCTAAAAAAAAATGGATTGCTTTTAACAAGTGTACAAGAAGCAAGTATGCAGGATATAATGCTAAAGGTGATGATAATAATAATAATAACAATAAAATTAGTAATAATAATAATAATAAATCTAAATGTATTTAACAGGAAAAGACACATCTTTAGATGGTTTAAGGCATCAGTCCTTCTCTTTTTATGTTTGCTCAGTGGCTTGAGTTTTGTTTTGGCCTTGGTGTAGATTGTCACTTGGTATTCCTGCTCTGGTTAGCTTGGGATACTGGATGTAGACTTAGTGTCCCTCTGAACTGTGTGCCATCAACTCATGGTTCTTGCAGTCTTTCTTTTGGTCTTCCCACTCAGACATTCCCACTCATGCCTTATCCATACCTACCTTAAGCTTTTTGCGAAAAAATTCACCAAGGCCGGGTATCAAAGGCTTTTGAGTTTCCCTGCATTGGACCTTTTTGACTCTTCATGGGGCTGTGGTTTCATCTGGGACAAGAAGGGCAGCTCAGCTGACTTCAGGGGGCCTCTGCCCCTTTACTTTATTGCAAGTTACTCTCATATTGAGTAACAAAGGCTGACCCTTGTCCAGGCTACAGGGGGAGGAAGCCTCATTGGTGGGACACTAAGTTCCAGCACAGAACATTTCAGCTGAAGCGGGCAGCTGTCTACCTGAAGCTTTTTGTCAGGGTAGCAGTTTTGTGGAAGCAGGACAAAGCCAGTTTTATGATGGAAATTCCTTGTTGCTCTGACAAACACAGCAAAGCTCTGAAAAAATACTGGTGAATGAATGGATTTAAAGGTTGGTGTCATCCAGCTCTCTGAATCCGAGGTTATTGTTTCTGTGCTGTTGTCTTTTAAGAGAGATAACGCCAACATGTTTTGTTTTCTTTTTACCTTGCACTGCTGCCTTCTTTGCTTTTCCTTCTTTTTTTTCAAGTCCTGCTGCAAATAAAAGATAAGGTTTAAGTAAGATTTCTAGTCAGAAGTGTTGTAACATCAGAAAAAGCTCTTCTTAAATGCTTACATATTATTTTGAGTCAAAAGATTTCAGATTTGCAACGATGAGATTTTTTCCCCCCCAAGATATGAATACATAATAGATATTTTTTATTCATCTGAAAAAAGAGTGTTTTTTTTTCTTTCAGAAAATAAATAGTAGATCTGGTCTAGCAGAAGGTGAGGCTGCCCTGTGTAGGGGGCTTGGAACTTGATGATCTTTAGGTCCCTTCTAACCCAAACCATTCAATGATTATGAGGTGTCAGGTGGAAGGGGGGATAAACTGCTGCACATATTTTGTAATGGAGAAGAGAGCAAAGCAAGCAGGTCTTTACCTTGCCCAGCCATCTGAGAGCTCCCCAAGCAAGCATGGTTTTCTGTTTGCCCCAGCAGAAACCTCCACTCTGCACCCCTGACACAGCAAAATATTGCCCCATATTCTCAGTTTTAAGCGTGTGGTTATTCTCAGTGAGGGTAGCAGGCCACAGATGGACTGTATGCTACGACATCGAACTCGATCCTTCTAAACAGTGAGATTTCTGTGGTCAAGCGAGAAGTGTGTGTCAGACCACTTGTGCAGGGCTGCTGCTTTAAGCAGGGCTGCTGTTTTAAGCAGGGCTGCTTAAACTTTACTGACACCAGGGGAAGCAGCTGTAACAGCCCAGGTCAGGATGCACAGACATATCCAATTACTTATTCACAAAATTTGCAACCACAGCTCCTAAATTCATTTACACATCTTGGGAGACAAGGGATGGAGATCATTTGTTCAAGGCTCCACAGTAAGGATTAAATAATCTAGGAAGAGGTGGTGCAGGAAGGGGTACTATTAGATTTTGCTCACATAAATATGTGTATCTTTTATCGTTTCTGACCATTTACACTGCAGGTTTAGCGATGTACAAGATTATATCTTTAGGACAACCTGTATATTTCTTATCTAATTGAATTATTTGGGGTTAAATCTTGTAAATCTATAAACACACATGTTTAGCTCTAAACAACACTTCCAACACTTCACTTCCGTGAAACTAAGCTTTTGTAGACATATTTTATAGCTATTAGGCTAAATAAGAAGCTTTGCTTTAATTTAAAAGGCTGTCCTGTTACAGTGTTTGAGACAAAAAAATGTGGCATTAAGAAAATAATCTTCCCTGTCATTGTCTTGTTTGAAAATAGTGTAAAGAACAATCAGCATAAGTGGCAGGATGTAAAGTGGAGAGTGAAAATTTGTTTACATCTGATGTGTATAGAAAATGTCTTTGCAGCTCTTCGGGGTCATTAGCACATATGAAAACCTCTCAGTTTGTTATTTCAACGTGTCATTTTATTACAACAAATCACAGTTAAAAATTAAGAGTTTTGCTTTTAGAGACAAAGTAAATTCTGAGGGTCATGTTCTGTTATCGTTATTTATGCTAAGAAAGTCAGGGAATTCAAAGGAGCTATGAAGTTTCCTCCATGTGTGCTCACTCCTTCCCTGCTGCCTGGACTGCAAGTCTGGCCCCAGGAGGCAGCACCAGGACATCCCTTCAAGAGCATTCTGTAGCTGCTGGGCACAATGGCTCAAGCAGATCAGCTCAGTTAATAAGCTATGGCCCATCTGCAATGTCTGCTGGTGGGCTGGGAGCCAAAGGAATGATCTTCTCTTCCCAGATTCCCTGAATCTGAGATGCAGTGAAATGTCAGGTATGGGTAGATGAACTGCTTCATTTTGAGCAGGATGAACCCACTCACAGGCATCAATCACTCTCTTGTGATGTGAGCAGGTGTTTTTGAGCAAGCTCCATGTAAACAGTGAAATATTGCACTTCTGCACCTCAGTTACCACAGAAAACTTATTGAAGATAAACTTCCATTTTCCTGAAAATCAAGTCTAGGCTGAAAGGATGTCTGACTTGATCTTCAAAGATAAAGGTGACTATTCCATTTCTATCCAAGTATCTAATTTTTTATTGGTGTTCATGGACACAGAGAAAGTCAAAGAGGACCAAAGACCCTTAATATTTATTGTAGACCTCTGCTATTAACTTCCATGTTACCTGGGCCCAGATCAGCTGTACTACTTATACTAACCAGGAACTAGACACTGAAAAGCCAAGATTAATCTGTGCACAGAGCCCTGCCACTCAGAAAATCAGTATCACCGTGCTTCTAAAATGCTTACTGAAGTGGGCAATATCTTGAAGAATAAGCTGATTCTAATATGGAAATAAATATATGAAAAGGGAAACCAGAAACTTGTCCCATATGCATTCCAAAATATATTTTTAGCATCTAAAGCTGCAAAAACAGCTATGACATGAGTTAAATGAGTTATTGAGAACTATTGTTTTCTCCAAGGCATGCTTATCCTTTTCAGCTAAAATGAAAGCAGTTTTGGTTTGTAAAATTTCTGAAAACCAGTTACTAATGGAATAAAAGTACAGTAATAACCACCATTACTATTAACAATGTTCTGGATATCAGTGCATTCAGTAATGCTACAACACTTCCATGAGCGAGTGCTTGTAAAGAAGAACTTGCTGAGACAGAACAGAGCTTCAGTAACTTTTGGGAACTGCCAAGTAACATCATCTAGACATGGCAGACCAGTATCTGGAAGGGCAAACAGGGCATTCCATTATTCCCTTTGCTTTTTCAGAAGTGAGGCGTGAGCTACTTTGGTGATGCTGAGAGGTCTTTTATCATCAAGGTAATAGCTGCCACTTTGAAAGTCTGTATAAATAGGAAGCCCGTCCATGCAGAGTCAGTGTTTGGAATAAGGCTCAGAAGGTTTGGTTGCCTCTGCTTCTATCAGAACAGAGAGAAGTTTTCTGAGTAGGTCAAGATCTCATCCCTTCCACTGGGCATTTTCAAAGGTCTTGCCACCTTTGGCAGAATGGCAGCCTGAAAGATGATCTCTTCGTGAAAAATGGTCCTGTTCCAGATATTCCCTATTTGAAAAGCTGTTCCTTTAGCTGTGTGACTTAAATAACATGAATGTTGTAATGTATTATAATTTACTCCTCTGCAGAATGGCAGGCATTAAAAAAAATAAAGAAGAAATACAAGCCCCGCTTCCCAAACCAAACCCACAAAAACGCTGCATGAAACAATACAAAATAAAATAAATACACATGAAGGTAATATCAGAAATCTGTGGATCCCTGATTCATATTTTCAGTAAAATATACTTTCAAAAAATAGATTAAATAAATGAAGTCATACTC
Organism: Struthidea cinerea; assembly: GCA_013397865.1. Taxonomy (NCBI): domain Eukaryota; kingdom Metazoa; phylum Chordata; class Aves; order Passeriformes; family Corcoracidae; genus Struthidea; species Struthidea cinerea. The sequence goes on from VZTI01003670.1 coordinate 855,634, forward strand.
CCACATATATTTTGTCGTTTCTCAGCAAAATTCTTGACAGCTTGGCATAATGTAGATGAAATGTGCAATTTATTTTATAATTGTTTCTCTGATTCCATCATAACCTCTTAGGAATCAAATGAGAGAATTCAGCAGATAGTGTTTTATGCTGAAAGTGGCCAGGAGAGCAATTAATCAGTCAAATATTTCTGCAGTCTCAATAGTTGTAGGCTACAATCAAATTTGTCAGAATATTTTTATCCCAAAAGAGTCAGGTTGCATAACTAGCATCCACATCAGAAATATGCATTCTAAAATGTCACTGATTTTAAAGCTATTTTGAGATATTTGCTCAGTGTGATGGAAGACTGAAAGAAATCATTCTCACTGGAAACAAAAAACATTTCACTCATTGAGCCCTGAGGCCAGAGGCTCTTCATTGTGACATCATAAACATCAAGAAATCATTAACCTAAGAAGTGTATGTCATGGTTTAGGAACTGTTCTGTTATACGGAGAAATGAAAAATTTTCATGCTGTAGTGGCTTGTGATAAAATGCAAGAAAGCTCCACATGTCTTTGATAGTACATAAGAAGTACAGGCTAGTGGGAATGGCTCAGACCTCCAGCACATTAATTTTTTTTTAATTACCAAAGAAGAGAATTTCATGGAAAACCTTGGTTTTTTTTCAGAACAAAATTGTTTGCCTTCCATGAATATGCTTAAAAAATGTCACTATTGCCAACACCTACTGAATATTGAAAATCACACTGTGCCCAGAGAGCTGCTAAGTCTGTAAGGGTTAATAGCAGAAAAATGAGAAACAAACAAATAAATAGCAACAATGTAGAACAAACAAATATGGGTTGAAAAGCAATGATTTTCTTCAGACTTAGCAAAAGGTTAAACACCGCTAAACTACTACTATTAAACACTACTAGAATTTGGCTATGTCACAAAAAAATATAGAATAAAATAACAGCATTCCTTTGTGATTCTTACTAAGTGTCAAAAGGAACAGCTATAACCCTTTAATATAAAGATGATTTTTCCCCTGGAGCACAGGCTATGTTTGAGTTTCAAAATTAGCAACATAAAGTTAAATTTAGATATCTTGCTAACAAGAAATTTTTAAGATATCAACAATTACCCCAGAGCTACAGTCAGCTCATTTGAATTTAATGAAGAATAAAACAAAGTTGTCATTTACTTACACACTGAGGGGCAATTTCAAGTTCAATATTAGCTTGGTCCTATGGTAAAACTAAGATGGCTGAGGCCAACAGTTTCAGTTGTGAGACTGCTCTTTTGACAACAGAAATAACAGAATTATTCCTGTACTATATAATGGAAACCCAGTTTCTACTTATCCTTAATTAACTGAACTTCCTAATTTTTTTTTCCCATTTGTCTGAAAGGGAATGCTTACAAAAGTATGGTGGTCATTGACACGAATAGACGTGAACTGAGAGTGAAGGGAAGTTTGTAACTTGACATTCCATTTTCCATTTTTGTTTAGCTTACAACTGAAATCTGTAATGTTCTTGAAGGTAATTTGGAGCTAGTATCTTACATTGTACCTATGTAAAAACCAGACGCTGTTGTGAAACAATTAAATATTTGCCATATTTGCTCAGCTTGAATTTATGTCCTTGATGTTTCTCACCAGTCCCAATTCCCTGTGCCTCGTGGAAAGGAGAAACCTTCAGAGCAAGCATTGATGCTCTCACACCTTCTGCCTTTTGCCATCAGTAGGTCATGTATTAAAGGTAAGCAGAATCTGTTTCACCAAAACTCCGTGCAAAAGTCCCTCGACTCCTTAAAGAAAAACTGTTCACTCAGTGGGTTTGTGCAGCAGTTAGACTGGCAAAAAGAGAAATATTACTTTGTGTCATGTCTTTGTAGAAGATTGGTTACTTCTCCTTTCTGCCTGTCACAAAAGCCTTGTGTCTTGAGTTAGGGTTAGAAACTGAATTTCATATGGTTGGGGAATTACAGTTAGTCTATGAAAAATCTGAGGAAAAGACACCTGCTTTGAGATGCCGTAAGGAAGAAACCACTATAATTTAAAAGGCTGTTTGTTTTAAATAAGTCATACCTGTTAAAAGTTTTTTTCACAAGAAGCTTTTTTTTCATTACAGTAAAGTTAACAGCAGCATTCTTCCATTTCAGTTTTAAAAACAAATCGAATTACTCACCTTTTGACTTTGGAGTTTCCACAGATGCTGGAAAAGAAAAGAAAACATTCGCAGAAACAAATTGCATAAATTATTAAAGAAATTAAAATTGATCCTAACACCTCTTCCCTTGGTAAATATGCTACCTATCTATGCAGAGCAGCAGTTCATTTTTTACGTAGAGAAAAACTGACTCACACATATGTTGCTTGTTTAGATAGTCGCATGGCAGATGAGTAATTAACTTGCCAATTAAAAGCAGTGGAGAACAAGGTCGATAGATAAGTTATGTATGGACCTTCAACAGCTCTGCTATTTTCTAGTATGAGGATGAGAAAAGGAGTAAAATAGGTTCCAGAATGGGCCTACATTAAACATAGGTGGAGGGTATGCTATAGAAATGTTCTTTTAACAACTTCAGTGATTTGCAGAAGCTAGGAATTTTTTTTTTTTTTTTTAGTTTATTGAAACTTCTAGTATTGATACAGAGGAGGATCCAGTATCAAAAGTCTTCCTTAATATAAGTTTTCTCAGTTTAATTTCTTTACTACTCTTCATAATTGCATTAAGTAAATGCAAATTAATTGAACTACCACATTTCTCTTTTTTTCATTATTCACACTTCCACTCTGAAGCACTGTGACAGGTTTTTATGCTATAGAAAAGGACAGATTCATTTTTCTATAAATTGACTGTCTACTGTAGGTATTTCTTGCTCTGAATTTCTATCTGAGAAAATAGAGTCATCTGATGAATGAGTCATCAAGCTTGGCTGTAAAAGGAGCAAATCTTTATACTCTCCCAAATTTCGATAAACTGGAGAAGCGGATCCCATTCGGGAATAAGAGCACCTTGCTGCAACAATAAAATGCATTGGGTGCTTGGCATAAAAAAAAATTAAACAGCCTACGTTTTTTTCCTACCCTCCACACTCTGAACCTTGTATTTTGTGTTTGTTTCTCCATCCATTTACTGTAACTTTCTTTGAAAAGACAAACCTTTTAAAAGCTGAAATAAAGAATTCTCACCCTCTTGTTCTTCCCAACTTTTAATTAGATCTCAGTTCCAGAAGACTGAATGGTTGCTGCACATCCATTCAAGTGCTTAAGCAACTTTAATTAAACCAGCAAAATTATATTCGTGGCTTCATTTTTTTTTATCCCTCTACTTAAACCTGTCTCAACTGAGAATCAAATCAGATAAATGAGACTTTAAAACTTACAGTCTTTTGCAGGACTTACCATGTACTTTTGATTCTTTCTTTGTTGTTTTGGCTGTAAGAACAAAAATATTGAAAAAAAAATCAATATTGGCTTCAGGCATGAATTAATTTAAAATATTAGGATAGTTTAAAAGTAAGATAAAAAGGGCAGAATATTCACCAGATTCCATTATTTTTTCTTTTTTCTGTGGTTCTGAAAAGTAAAAAAAAGCGAAATATACATTTCTCTTCTTATACTGCTTTGTTTGATTTCCCTGGACAATCATTTTTCATGTTACTATTAGCCACTGGATGTGACACATTCCTATGGACTCTCAGTTCAGTGAGTCCTTCCCTACTTTCCAGCATGTCAAAATAAAGCCTTTGCAGTTGTAATCAGTCTCTTCGGTGGTTTTCACACTAGATAAACAGGGTCAGATTAGCTGTTAATAAGGGAGAGCAAAGGACTTGTCTTTTATAATAAGGTGCTAAAAGGAAACCGTGGAAACAGTGTAGGTTAAAATATCTGCAGTTTTGCTTCAGGGTGGTTTAAATGGAGGTCTGCAACCCAGCTATATGTGCGTCAGGACAGCTGTGGTCCTTGTCTTTCTTCACTGGAGAGATGGGGGAATAAGCAGAGCACCTAGTCCAGCCACTGCTGGTCTACAGCCACAGGGGAAGGGAGAGGATCCTGGCCTCTTTTACAGGAGTGTGGAGGAAATGACTACTCACTGGAGCTCACCACCAGAACAGGATCTGGAACCTGGAGCTGAAAAGCTTCATCCCCTTAAACTCTGTACCCCCTAGCAATCTACGGCTGGGATTTACAACTTTAATGGTAGTTTCTGTAACACTTTCCATGCTGCAGGAATGTGCTTTAACACCCCCACACAGAAGGAGCAGGGCAGCCTGCCACAGATAGAGACTGAACATCTACCAGCCAGTGCTGACATTCAGTGTAGCAAAAAAAATAGTTAAGCTTTTTCTGTCTGCAGATGCTTTTAAACAGCATATGGAAAGGCTGTGCAGTGCAAGTTCGATCCACACAGGAACATTTCCCAAATTCAAGAGCATCTGAGCTAACTGATCACAAGATATATCATAGAATCATCAAATCATAGAACATCCAGAGTCGGAAGGGATATTATTGAGTTCTAACTCAGGATATTCTATGATTCTATGATTCACAAGGATCATTGAGTCCAGCTCCTGGCTCTTCACAGAATAACCCCAAGAGTCACACCATGTGCCTGAGAGCATTATCCACACACTTCTTGAACTCTGTCAGGCTTGGTGCTGTGACCACTTCTCAGGGGAGCCTCTCCCAGTGCCCAATCCCCCTCTGGGTGAAGAACTTTTTCTTAATTTCTAACCAAAACCTCCCCTGACACAGCTTCAGGCCAGTCCCTCAGGTCCTGTCAGTGGACACCAGAAGGAAGACATCAGTGTCCACTACTCTTCTTCCCTTCATGAGGGTGTTGAAGCTTGCAATGAGGTCTATCCACAGTCTCCTCTTCTCCAGGCTGAACAAACCAAGTAATTCCACCCACTCCTCATATGTCTTCTCCACTAGACACTTCACTACCTTCACAGTCCTCCTCTGGATGCTCCCTAATTACTTCATATCCTCATATTGTGGTGTTCGAAACTGCACACAGGACTCAAGGTAGATACTTTTAAATACATGCTCATCGCTTACCAGTATCTGATGACTATATTTTCTCCAGGCTTATTATAGGCTATATTTGTATTAAAGCTGTGGTATAGAGTTGAGCAACATAAAGGTTTAAACAATTTCCTCTCTAGAATCAAGGTATGAAGTTCCATGTTCAAAGTGATTCGGAATGTTTTACGCTCACAAAAAGCAACCTAATTCACAAATGTGACCTCTCATTCAGCTGAATAAGAAAAAGGAAACAAGAACTTCCAACAGACAATTAAATATATTTGTCAACAACATTAACATGAAAAATATATCCATTAAATATTAATGCATAATCAATGCTAATTCTGACTGCACAGTAGGCAAATAAAAGATATATACTTCATGCAGAGCTATGAAAGTAATTCATATTCAAAGGGACAGACTGATCTTAAACATGAAAACTCCACAATTGTTAAATTTGAAACAAATTATGTCATTACTCCATACTCCCACACCAAACAAGCTTACATCAAACAACCCATTTCCATTCTATCTGAAATAAAATACTCCTTTTTGTCTGAGTTTTTACATCTCTCTGAAGAGCCATCTTATATATATTTCAAAGAACAGTGTAGTTTCCAAAATAAAGCTTTAGGTCATGTTCTTAAAAAAAAAGTTATTTTTCTTTCTTTGTTACCCAAAATATTTTTGGAATTTTATCACAACTTCAAAAACAATGTCTTTCAGCCAAAATGTACACTTCAAAGCATCAAGATTAATTGGCTGAAATCATGGACATAGTTTTAGTAGAGTTATATGAAGCACATTTTAATGTATTGATTATACATTAACATATATTTAAAACATTATAGACTCTTTACAGACACATTGTATATGAGAAATGAAATTTTAGTGGAAATGTTCATGAAGCAGGTTTGTGTCATCAAAAAAATGAGTCATGCTTGTGATCTTCTCAGCAATATGAAAAAGTGATGGAAATAGAGAGCAAGTCGGCATCTATTGCCTGAATAAATGTATTTTCTTGATGGCATCCTACCCTGGGTTGCAATTCTAGTATAGGTCAAGGAGGAAAAATATAGCAAAAGCCAAGAGGACAAAAGTTTGGAACTCAGCAGTTTGCGGGGGGAGCATTGGCTGCCTCAATGCTCTTAATCATAACAACCTCTGCAGCTTTGGTTTTGTGTAGCCCGAGTGCTCTTCAGACTATCCACTTTCATGCAGATACTTTAGGACTTGCTCTGGAAATTATAATTTTGATTGGCATTGTGGGGGTTTCTGCTTAGCTATTGCTCAGGACATCTTCCTGGAGACTAAAGGAAATGTAATTCTGTCTTTAGTGGTTCTGAGGCAATTATTTTTCTCTCGCATTCTAAGATCTCTCAGCTCTCAGGAGATCAGGGAACAGTATGATTCTAAAAACACTCAGCAAGTGTTTTGGCAAAGTATAAAACAATCCGTTTATTTAGCTTTATTTCACAATTTTTTTTCAAAACTGCAAATATTAGGGAAGACCTATAGAGCTTCTTTCATTATCTTTTCATTTCCAGAAGCATATGAAATAAGATCCTTTTCCATGAGAAAATTTATAAAAATGAATAGCATAGAATTTGACATCAAGCATTTCTGGGAAATCTGACATGATTTGAGATTTTGGGTGATTCATGTCCTGATATTTGAATGGAATGAATGGAAAATTTTCATTGCACAAGCCATGAACTTCAGGAAACTTCAGACCTAGCTCTTTCCTGTTAGCCACAAGTTATCACTGCTTGATCTCCATGTTTTATTCAGTACTTTTGTCTGTACTTTCAAGTAGTTAGTATGACACATGAAAGGATATTGCCGGCTGTAAACACATTAGACATTTGCCATGGCATTTGTCGTTATTTTTATATTTGTCTATTTTTGCATGTGTATGAGACTGTACAGCATGTTTTTATTCAGGGAAGTTTTGCTGGTAATATATTATTTTTCTGCCATGCATGGAATTGAGATTTGATTTAGTTTGACATTTTTACCATCTTTATTTGCTCTGAGGCTTTAAACAAATGGCCTTTTTTTTATGAAAACTGGCAAAGTTATGTGTAATATGCCCATAAAACCATACAAATGTGTTTTTTGCTTCATTACTAGTGACATACTCCTAGGCAATCCAGAGTAGGTGGGAGACAGAAGAGAACCTAAATCTGCCTCTGTAGCTCTTTCTGAAACCACATCCTTCCCTAAGGCACAAATGGTTCTGAAAAGCATCTAGGCTGGCAAATTTGCTGTGGTGTATTTTAGTTTTTACCACCAGAATAGACAGTCACAAAGTGTGACCCTCTGCCATCCGACAAGAGAGAACAATTGATTTCCTGTTACAATTTATATAGGTATGTGCACACTGTATGAGTGTGTGTGTGCACCTGTTATCTCCTAATTCAGATAGAGCATTCATGTCCAGGCCTTGTTCAGGAAAATACAAATTGTATTGGGAATGACACAGATTGGAAAAGTTTAAATAAATGGCATTTCAAGTGGATCTGCTGTTGTGTGGGATGCACCACATGTTAATCAACCAACACCGTTTTGTTTGCACTCAGTAGCTGCATAAAAATGGTGTTTTCTGTACCGTTGTTTTTCTTTTACCACAAATATTTCAGTGAAGCCTACGGTTGTCATATTCTATGCAGGGTCTTAAATACTTAAATCCTTAGCAGAAAGTTAGCTTGGTCTTACAGTTTTGTAATCTTGGTTTTATAGGCTATATGCCTATCATTTCCCTTCTCAGAACTTCATATGGTGTTGGTTAATTAAAACCAAATGAGACAGAGTGGTAAAGCTCTCCAAGATATTCTTTCATTAAGAATATTGCGAACATAAGCATTTAGATAGAGAGAAGATCCCTTTAGTCCCTTCTGCTGAAGGGAAACATTGCAATATGGGTTCAGTCACGTTGTTAAACCCGAGATAATCCACATGGGAAAGTCTTGCATCAAACTAGATTTTTCCTGTTCTCCTGCTCCAAGGAGTATGCGTTCGGCTATATTTCACCACTATTCTTACTTTCTGGATCATTGTAGAAAACCTCACTGCCATTTTACACTTTGATTTGTAAAGATAATGAACTGTACAAATACATTTCTTTCTGGAATAAGAACACACCAAGGAAACCTCTTACATCGTGAAATCATGCCACACATACGCACTCCTCTATATATGATCATCTTTTGAGGAGGGCAACAAACAGTTCTCCTAATGGATTTTTGTGAAGAAAAGGAAAGCAGGTTACCGTTTTTTGTATCAGTATCTTTGTTTGAAATCTGCTACCCTGTTGGGAAATATCTGAGAAAAATTATGTGCAACGAAAAGAAAGAATAGCCTGGATGACTTGCAAATGCTTTCAGTTCCATGTCTTTGGTCTGTGGCTTTTCTTCACAGGCAGAAAGCATCAAAAATGGCAGTGGCATCAAAACTGTACCTTGTAAATTGTAGCTGTAATATAATCATATATGTTATAAAAAACTCTAATCCACAGCACTCCTCCCCTGAAAAACAAGTGACATTTTCATAATGATGGCAACGAACAGGATGGGGCCCATTTGTTCCCATTATAGCAAAGTGAAGCTGGTACCACTTCCAAAACATTAATGCCTGAAAGATAATGATATCCATAGTTTATGTGATAGTCTGGATTCAAAAAAGCTTAAGCATGCCCTTGAATGCTTTGCTAATCCAAAATGAAGTTAAAGATATATTAAAGCCTTGTTGAAATTGGGCCCAATTCTAGCCAAAAATGCACTTAAATCATTAAACAAGTTCAGGGCTATGAAAATTTGCCAGCCTCAGAACAAAGCACCTTAAAATACCTTTTCTGTAAAGAGTGGACACTTCTATAATCCTTTGAGCTCTGATTTTTAATAGTCCTTAATTTGACCCTCTTTTTTTTGTCATTATTGTTACTTTCATGTGTGAAAAAAAATCACTTTTGTAGTCAACTTGCTCCCCCTGCCTTGCTCTTAAAGTAGTGCTGTTTTTGTGTTAGCAATACAAAAGTACTTTGATGTGTAGCAAATATCTGGTAATAAAAAAGAAACAAGACTGCATTTACAGTACAAGTGTCTTCACAGATACTGTGATCTGAAAGGAAGTATTGGAAATTATTTTAACTCTATATTATCCTGAAACAGAGAATACTCTAGGGAGAGTATAAATGCAAAATAATGTGCCAAGCTATGAGACTAGACATTTCAACATCCTAGCAAAAGTAGTAGAAATGTAATGGATTTTAGGTGATTTACTCAAAAACATTTTAAAAAATTGGTGAATAAAAACTGGATTTCAGATTAGAAATCTTAGTGTAAAATAAGATATTTGATGCTCTATTTAAATAAATCCTATATGTAAAGAATTCATGTTTTTAAAGTAAAATCACCTAACATCAGAAAATTCTTCCCCTTTCAGGGCATCATCTATTGTGAAATAAGTCAAGGATTCATTTTTCCTTTCCCATTCAGAGTTAGATAATGACTCAGCTTACATAATCCTGTGGACAGTTTAAGACATCCTGTTCTGTAATATTTTCTCAGACTTCAATGAGGATGAAAATGTCAGTGGGTTGAAATGATTTGTGGAATACATCTCCATCCATATAATAGATTCCTGCAGATATTAAGTGGCTGAGTGGTGGACTACTGCAACAGCAACAAGGTTTCACCTGCTGAGGGTACAGTGCATTCCTGGCAGAGAGGGAGCAGAGTCAGCTCTGAGGCTTCAATAAATTCTAGTGGAAGCACCCTAGGACAAACAGGTGAGGACCGAGAACCAGTTTCTCCTGTCCTTTGGATTATTGCTGGGGACTGAGATCAGATAATTTCCATCTACTGTGCAAAAACAGGCAAGTCTGGAACCATCCCATTGAAACCAGAAAGAAAATTACTAACTCAGAGAAGATATGATATTTAACTTCCCAAAGAGCTAAGGTGGCACAGAGGAAGAATTATGCTAACACAGACTGAAAAGAAAACCTTGGTGATTCAGAAGGACTATGGAATGATCCCGGATCTAAATACAAGGAACCTGAGCAGCAGTATTAATACAGGTAGGGCTTCATTATTTTGTCTACTGCTGCATAAACACCTGCTTCACCTGAGTGAAGATTTATTTTGTACAAAAATAAACTGCAAAGCTTGTCCTTATGCATTCAATAAGTTACCTCTAACATTCGTCCCCAAAGAGTTAGACTGCAGACCCGGCATATAAACCCTGAGAATGGCTGTGCTTATGTTCTGAAAAAGTCTGAGAGGGTTAACTTCAGAGAATGGAAAATTGAACTGTCTACTCCAGCTACCAGAATAATTTACTTGGTAACATACATATGACAGAAGTACATGCAGAGATGCTTTCACCAGGTGCAGTGGCTGCTTAAAAAGAGAAATTTCAGGGCACATAGAGGCACACAGACATAAGATCCTGAAGAGATTGCAGGATGGCAAACTTCACCATGTCCATATACAGTGAGCAAGAGAGGCTCCTTTTCCTTTTTCCAAAGGTACTTACAGGGGGTGTGGAACATAAACCTGACCCTGATTTTTGAAGTCTCTCCTCTTGGACCGACTGCACAAGGAGAGATATGACTACACATACCTACACAAGATGAGAATACATAGTCTGATAGATGATGCAGAGGGTGTGAGGCTGTTGGTGCCTTGAAGAGGCTACTTGAAAACAGAGGCTAGACAAGATTGAGAGAATAAAAGCAGGTATTTATTTGAAGTGCCTTCAAAGGTATACCCTGGGCAGTCAAAAGCCTCCAAGGGGCTCCACCCAAGATGGACACTGGGTCATGGGTTTTTCATGCTTTTGTAAGTTTGGTCCATTTGCATATTCGGGTAAATTCTCCAATTATGACTTCAAGTAATGATGTAATTACTCCAAGTTTGCTCCCCCTGTCCAGAGGCTAAATGTACATATTTCAGGGCCTGGGACAACAAGGTGTCCTTGAGTTCAGGCCCAGAGAGGGTTTGTTACGTCTAACCAGCATGAGAGAACAGCAGGTAACAGGCTGTATGAAGTTTCAGAGTTACATACTAGGCAATACAGGATCTGAAAAACATAAAAGCTAAAACCTAGGGCATCACTGTGAGTAAAATATATCCCTGGTGTGTGACTTGGGACCTGAGTCTGAGAAACCTGACAAACAATCCATGATAAGTTTGCCTGTTCCACTGTGTTGCTAAATCATTCAATAGACATGCTGAATTTGATTAATCTTCTGTAGCATGTATATGGTTATAGCTTCCTTTCTATGTACTTGTGTCCTACAGGGGATAATTAAAAGACAATCAATAAGCCAGCTCCTTGATGAACCTTTTCCACCTTTCAAAATATTCCTACTGTACCATCAACTTTTGGGTTTATTTCCTTTTTATGTAGAATAAAACTGGTTATTCTTTATAGCAATAGCTTTCCAGCTGCCATTTTAGTTACAATAATTTATCTCGAACTAAGAATTAAAATAACTTCTCTGCTACGTGAGTGCTGCCCATTACCAGTAACACCAGCATTTCTCCCCTCATTAGGCAGAGAGATCTGAACCTATACAATGCATCCTCTAACCAAGTTCTTCAGTATAGCCTGCATTCTAATATTCTGTACTTATCCCATGAACCCATTTCCTATATAATTTCCTACATGATGTCCTCTTTCTGCTTCCTACAAACAGTGGAAAAATTGGTGGCATAATAAAGTAATAACAATTCTAGCACAACTGGTTGTCAGTTTGGGAGATTGGATGCAGCTGACATCTGAGCACTTACAATTAGCTATTGTCTGTCATACTTATTTCATTCTTTCTGGATCCAGACTAAATTTTCTTGATTTTCAAGGGGGAAATTGTGCTCAAAAAGATTTTCTGTTGTGAACCCAAAGCAAGCGATGAATATGATTTTTTTTTTGTTGTTTTTTTGAATGTGTGTGGAGAGGAAGATGGGGAAAATTAGGCATTAAAACCCAGTAATTAGGCAGTTTAGTGACAGTACAAAATCTGTTAAACATACTGTAAAATTAAATTAAAATTTTCAAGACCATACCAGGGAAATTCTAAGCAGCAATTAGGATTTAATTTTTGCAGTGTTGGAAAGAGTTAGGACTGATTTTTAATTCAGACAAAATATCAGAGGAAAGCACTGTCACTGGTGCTTGGAGAAGGTGAAGGAGTCTTGCGTATGAAGTGAGGCCATCTCCTGAGAGGGGCTCACAGACAAGTTGTTCCCATCCCTCTCCCTAGCTAGGGGAGTGCATGAGGTCAGTGGCACTGAGGCTCCTTGCTGCCTGCTGGGGAGCACAATCACCCTCCTGCTAATTTAGCCGGAAATGCTCTCTGCATTGTTTGAGCCTGTGCTCCCTTCCCCGTCCTGCACCGCCATGCGCTTGCTTTCCCACAGTGACAAAACACAACCAGCAAATTTACTAAACCGAGGTGTGATGACTCTGCCCCACTGAGAGCTGGAACACCCACCCAGCAGAATTAGCTACAGCTGCAGGGCACGATAAAGATTGAGGTGTGAGGCTTCAAAGGGATGGGGACGAGATGGAGTTTTCCCTCTCGGCCCTCTGTCCTGACAAAGGATGTCAGGGTGAGGCAGCTGCTCACCACCTACACCCCAGCTCTGAGAAACTCTTCAGAGAGAGCCTGCTGGGCCCAGCACACATGGGGTGCCTGAGGAAATCCTGTGAAAGAAACCTGTGCGCCTCCTCAGGGAAAAAGGACAGACTGATGTTTTGTAAGGGTAGGTCACTCAGACCTGTCCTGCTGGCACAGCTGGGGAGACAATGTGCTGGGCAGAAAAAAGAGGACATGGCAGCAGGATTTGGGATGGGGACAACATAAAACAGGGTAACTGAGGAAGACATGTAACAAAATATCTTCAATTCTGATTTTTACCTACAGAACAGTATCACATATAGATATGAAGCTATTCTGCTTTACAGTCAAATACTGGTGGCCTCAAGCCCAGTTTCCAATGACTGTCAGAGAGATGATTTTTTCCAGTTAGAGAAAACTGGAAATGTTTGAAAATATCCACTTTCAAAATTAAGTAATGGAAATTTATTGAGGCTGGTTTCCTACAGCACCTGTCAGCTTGCAGATCCAGAAGTTCCCATAGACTTCCAAACTCCATATTCACTTTCTTTGCTTTCTCCATATACACATACACATATGGAGATAAAAATAGTGCATGTCGAATTAGGCAGGGATTTCTTAACCAGTGACATTAAGATCAGGAACATGTGTGATGTAGATGCACTGTAAGATGACCAGCTGTGCTCTCAGTCTGTTCAGTCTGTTAAGAGGAGTAAACCTTCAGCTTTAGGCATTCTTGGGTACAGGTTGTGATGTAATAAGATATGTGGAAGAAAATGAAACATGAAATTGGATAATGTATTTAATTTACTGTGCTAATAGGCGACAGTCTACTTGTGATGTTGCCAAACAAGCATATTTAATATTTTTCTATGGTGAGTTATTCTGGAGGCAAATTAATTTTCAGAGAACTGGAGGGGAAGAAAAAATGCAGAACTCAAAGCCTACTGCTCTTTATAGTTTTTAAGGCAAACTAGACATTTAGAAATGTGTCAGAACAGACAAACTTATTTTATTTTTCCATAAGAAGCCATGCCAGTTTTCTCCCTTTCTTTATCTTAAGCAGATTACTGTCATCGTCATTCTTGCCAACAAGCAGACTCATCGGAATATTTTTCAAACATGAACACAAATATTGGATGCAAGCAGGTGGAATGAATTAATTATAAGCATATGGTTCTAACACAACGATTTCTACAGTGTACTGTTGAGACTTCTAAGGGTCTCGCTATACAACACACTTTGGCAACAAAGCTGCTTTAAGAAATTATCAGTGACACGAATATAAATGTTTGTGGAGCCAGACTTACTGAAATGGTGCAGACTGAACGCCCTGCCACACACACACACACATTCCTAGGACAGCTTTCAGCTGCAAGCCATGGCAATGGTGTGGCTTACACTGTTTCCCCAGTTGCGTTAGCAGGTGTCAAACAAAGACAGCAGGCAGGGATGGGGAGCGCTGGTGGGGAAATGGTGCTTCCTAGGCCAGTTTCACGCAGTGCATTGTACAGCCACACAGTGTGTGCTGTAACAGCCCACATCCACCACTGCGATTCCAGGCTACAAGTCCTTCTGTGGTAGAGACAACTGAAGGTGCTCCTGGCTTGCCCTGATCATTGACCAATTCCCAATCACCTCTACTGATGCAAGTTATTATTTCCTTTTTCAGTGGAGGAGAACTCTGAGATAGACTGCTGAAACGGTCTGAATTAGAGAAAGATAGCCAGAAAACAATCTTAAAGAAAAAAAAAGGAAATAAAAAGATCCCAGATCCATAGAGGGGGATCAGCTGGAGGCAAGAAACTGCAGAGGAAGTGTGGACTGGCCAGTTGTGGGATACCAGCACCAGGCCCACCTCAATAGCATAGCCTGGTGCAGCACTGGCTATCCTGCTTTAGACTAGAATAATATTATGGTTTTATACTCTCCACATTTTCATATGGGAATTCCCAAGGGGTTTTTTGATAGTTAATATAAACTGTTGTCAAACTGCAAATATAATCACTATTCAGGTTGTTTTCATTATATTGTGTTTCATTTAATTAAGCCGAAAGATATGGCATTTTTGAAGATGGCTGTGAAGCAGATGAGATAATAAATAAATAAAAGTTATTAGATTTTTACAATCCAATCTAAATTCAGATAGGAATTTATGCCATTATTTGTTTTAAAAAAGTTTGCTTGTCTTTTCAGTGTACATTTATGATTATCTAAGAGCTCCATTTTGACAACCTACTGTGGGAGCAGCACTTTGAAATATCAGATCCCCCTCTCAAAGGGCTTGAATACAGCTTCACATGGAAACTAATTTCTGCATATATTGCTTTTAAAATCAGTCTTTGCATTCAGATTAATTTTTTTGACCTCAAGCGCTGCAGAATGGCCCAATATGGCACATAATAGCTGCCATGGGAGGACAAGAAGGAAACATAACGTTAGAAATCAGCGCTAAATACTTTTTTTCTTAGGAAATATTTCACATATGGATTATCACAGTGATTTAGAGCGAAACAGACAAAAAAACCACCCTGACAACTAATAAAAAACATTGGCTTTTGTGCAATCCAGCAGATGGTGCTAAGATGCAATAAACTGGTTCAAGAGTGCAAGAAATACGCTGCATGCAAACATTTTTCTCCTTTACCTGGTGCTGCTGCTTTTTTGATGGCTGGATTGGCTGCAGGAGCTTTTGCTGGCTCTTAAAAAAAAAAAAAATTAAACCATGTATTACAAAGCATTATATCTTAAAAACCCCACAGAAATCTGAGGAAAGGCTTCCAGTGAAGAAGCCTGTAACAATTTTTTTAACTGAAGAGTTAAAGAGACTGCCCAAAGGGAGAAGAGCTGAGTCATCTTCAATAAACTCAAAGGCAACAAGAGAATAACCAGCTGAGGGGCTAGTAAACTCTGGTTGTTAGGCCCTGAATCACTTCTTTCAGCTTTTTCTGCTTAGTAATTCAGTATCTATTGGCAAAGCAGAGGAAAGGAGGCATGCAGGGGTTTCAGCATGGCCTTGCCCCTCAGGCAGCAGTTGTGTGCTGAGAGCCTTTGCATTTGATCTTGCAGCTATGAGAGCAGGAAGTCCTGAACCAGCCTCTGTTAGCTGTTGAGGATTCAGTCCAGCAAATTCTGTAGCGGTACTTCAGGGGATCCCACAGCTATTCAGGATGGCATCCTTTCCCCTAATCTGAAACTGGCCCTGGTTAGAAAAGGTGAAATTGGGCTGCTTTTGCAAAGTGCATCCAGAGGCTTGGCTATACCAGGAATCTCTCTCCATCCTGAAGAATGGAGGACCACTAGGAGAACGTCTTCATGTTAGATCCTGCAATTGAAAGAGCAATTGCTGTATACTCCTAGTGGAGAAACACGCCCTCTTAGGCCATTTAACTCTAGGTCTGTTCTTGCTCTTTTCATGAAGCACTTGCTTTATACTCCGTTGGTAGAAGGTGTCCTTGCAGAATGGAGGTCCAAATGATGAATGGTACGTGCATCCCCAGGTGGATTTGGGGAATCTCAGGCCCAAACAGAAGAACCTAAGTAGCCTACCAGATTTATTTACTCTTTACTAGTATTTAGTTAATTGCTTTTATCCTCAGGAACTACCAAAACAGACCGTACTTAAATCACAATAATTGAACAAATATCCATAAGTTAAACTCCACCAATGGTCATAAAGAATTTTTTGTATCAACTAGAAGGTCCTTTAAATTAATATTCACATTCCTGTATCTTGAGAGGAAATAACTAATCATTTTAACCACAAGCTGAATTACAGAATGCCAAAAAAATGTTAGTTAATCCTTCACATCTGTCACTGTATTATTACAATGAAAATGAACATGGCTAAATCAGGAATGTAATTTTGAGTCCTTCCCCTCCAGTCTTTTGAGAAGTTCATAAAAGATGCATCAGCTTGTCTTGTGAAACAGAGTGAAAACAAAATATAGTTTGCATGTGTGGGATTGCTTTATTTCCATCCATTTAAAAGCTCACAGCAGATAATTATATCCTGACTTATTATCACAGAATTGTAATTATTTGGGGTGCTCACCCCTCCTTCAGGGAAATTTGTAGAAGACCTTGAAGAAGTATTTACTTAGTATTACTTTTCCGTCTGTTTTTGCAGAAGTAAGAGATCCAACACGCGTGTTCTAGAAGGGACAAATGGACTTAATGCAAAATTGCAGGACTCTTTCATTTAGCCCCTTCTGAGCTCTCAGCTAGATCATGCTTGACAGTAAAACTTTTTTTAATTTTTTTCATAACATCTGTGAAAACAAACTAAGTTAGGATTCGTTTTGTTCTACAAAGATTTTGAGTTTGATTTTAAATATCTAATTTCTGAGCAACTAAAATAATTTTGAGAAAAAATGAAATTAAGGATATATTTGACTAAAAAATTCTGTAATTTTCGTAATTTTTATGTAACTTTTCAGTAGCATTGAAACAAAAGCGTCAAAGTTTAAACTGGCTTTTGCAAGAATACCATTTTCAGTTTGTAATGCACAAATTATTTAAGTGCTAATGATTCTGCACCTTCACATGAACTACTTTCAGCTGCAAATTTCACTCTGCAGATTTCACTCATGTGGTGGAGATGGGAAGTTTTACTGTGACAGCTGCTGGGAAATTCTCCCATGAAAGGAATCATAGAATGTTTTTTGTCGAAGGGTGCCTTAAGGATCATCTCATTCCAACCTCCCTGCCAGGCAGGGACACCTTCCATGAGACCAGGTTGCTTAAAGCTCCATCCAGCCTGGTCTTGAACACTTCCAAGGATGAGACATCCACAGTTGTCTGGGCAACCTGTTCCAGTGTCTCACCAGCCTCACAGTAAAGGATTTCTTCCTAATATCCAATCTAAACCCACTTTCAATTTAAAGCCATTACCCCTTGTCCCGTCATTGCATATCCTTGTGAGAAATACCTCTCCAGCTCTCCTGTAGGACCACTTTAGGCACTGGAAGGCTGCTCTGAGGAATTAGGTGTCCAAATTAATGGTCTTTTAACACATGTTTGAAAACAGGCACTTATATCACTAACAGGACATTATTTGTGGGGTAAGTCTATGAAAAATTTTGTTAGATATTTCTGCAAAATTTGCATAAGAACCCAAAGTATAAGCTTTTTTTTCATTGCCAAAAAAATCTTTTTATAAATTGCTGAAAAACTGAGGACGGCAGGAGATTGTTCTGCCACACAGGTCATGAAAGTTCATACACGGAGATGGGAGGCAGTGCACTCTTTAATTGTGAATTTGAATCAGATTTTGAAGCCCCATATTTTTCCTAACTTTTCTGTACACTGTACTTTCAGAACAGAATGCTGAGCAGATGAAGTCTTACCAAAGTAACTGTCTTACTGTCCTTACTGTGCTGAGGCACTGACACTTGCAAATTTGTAGAATAGGAAGATGTAAGTGTCCCTATGTTCTCAGAGCATTTTTTGGCTATTTTTTTGGAAGAGCACAACTCCCAAATCTCTTTAGCCCCAGAAGTGTCTCTGTTGGAACCACAGGTACCTAGACAGGCAGGGCCCTTGTCTTGCAGTTGTGAAGATAAATTTGGGGTTTCTCAGCATGTTGAACTCTGAGTCTTCCCAACCTTTTTATGAAAATTACTGCCACTGAGATCACATTCAGCTGAGACCTCAATTTGACATTTCCTCTGCTATGAAACCTTTGTTTTTGAAGACAGTGATAGGAAAGAGGAGAAGGCAAAACTGTCAGTCACAAAGAGGAGTGTGCAATTAGAAGTAGGATAAGAATGGATTTAGAAAGTAGGAGGCAGCTGAAGTCTAAACATGCCATTTTTCAATTATAAACGGTGTAGCTACTCTCTTCTTTGTATTTTCAACAACTCAATAACTATTATTTTTGGATTAATGAAATGCACTTTTTGAAACTGCATGGCATATTAAAGAGATAGTAGTTTCTTACTTTTGAGTTCTTTGGACACGGCAGCTTCTTTTTTATCTGTAAGAGAAAAAAACCCAAACACATATGTATAAAAAAATAGGAAGGATAAAGGCAGACAGAAAACTTCAGTGTGTGCTTTAGAGATGAAACAGCTTATTTGCTGTAAAGTGTATCGGAATGATACAGATTCATTTCACTTCTGTTTGTTTCATGGTACAGTGGCACTAATTTAACCCTAAGTGTAAATACAGGAAAGCCTATGTGACCCTGAACACTCTTGTTTAATTTTGGTATGGCAGTAGATGAGGTTTGACATGTGATTGAGTTACCATGGCTTATATGTAATAGCTGAGCTATGGTTGCTCACCATGTGCACGTTGTCAGGCTGCAGAAACAAAAGGGAGGATGTGCCAGCAGCCCAAGTACAGAGACTTAATGAAAGGCACCCTCTTCCTGCAATTGTTGACAATCACACAGGCCTAGTTTGGTCAATTTTCCACCTAACACCTTCTGAACCTGGAAAAACTCAGTCCTACATATAGTCCATGTAGTCAAAATCTGTCCCTGATTGACTTGAATAAAATTGAAAGGACTTAGCCGTATCAAAATGCGGCATGGCCAGGCGATCTACCAGAGAGACTTAACCAGGCTGTTCAGTCTCACGTTCACTTAGGGTGGGATTTTTGCAACTTTTTTGTAGGACTTTTTTTTCTGATGGCTAAGAGACTTGGAATCTTTACTAAGGTGATACAAGTGTGCAGAAATACTCAGGGATGGCTTCTCTCCGTTATAATTCTTGGTGCTGTTCTACCTCAGGGCTTTTGACTGGGTACAAAAACCACCCATTTTTAGAAACGTACTTGGTGCCTCACGTGTTTTTTCATTAGTCTCACCTGTACAACCAAGAAAATATTCGTGGGAATCCTGTGAGACAGGAGCAAAGGGATGCATAGAGTAGTGGTAGAAGGTACTCCTCCAGATGGTTATGAGGAAATTAACATCTTCTCTAATAGCTATAATGTGCCTGGAATATAGGCAGGATAAGGCTTATGTCCACAACATACATGAATGATATATGAATTGTGCTCTTAAATGCTAATACGAGAATTACTTCAGGGCAGAAACTGTCAAATTAAGTTGCTTGCAAACCCAAGACTATGCCATTACTGCTAATATTACAAAGTTGCTTCTGTTTCTGTTGCTTTCTAAATTGCTGTGGAGAAGTTGATATGAGATAAGGTAATGCAAATGACTGCCAAGTAGTCTAATAAAAAATTCTTGAAAAATTCGGAAGAAAATATATTTCTACTTGGGTGATATGCTGCTCTGAAATGAAATATTTCTGGGTTAATCCTCTGCTTCCACTAACTCTCTGTGAAAGCATACTTCAAAGTATGATAATTACCACATTTAGATGAAATTAATCATGAAGCAGCTTGCAGCCATGTTATCTGGTTAAGGAGCCTATTGAAGCCTTCAAGAAGTGCCTATTAGTTGCCAGATATGGAAATTTTGAAAGGTATATATTGCAGTGATATGAATCATTTATCACAATAATCTCCTATTGCTGGAGGTTATAAAAAAATAAATAAATTGACAGCATCATTTACAATAACAGACTGGATCTAAATAAAGCCCCCAAGTTCTTTATTTCCTTTTTTTATATAAGTTGACATTTATTAGGGCAACATATTTTCATGTATTTTAAACCCATAATTTATTTTGAAAGGATCAATGTGTTTTCCCATCATCTGAAATATATAACATATAGTAAATATAGTAAATAGCTGGACATTATTTCCAGTAATAAAACCTTATAATTTGGGGGTTTGTGTATTTTTTTGGTTGTTTTTAAAGTGCAGAAATATTACCAATAATTGACTCCAATAGCACATATTAATGTGAAAATAAATAGCTTTAGGATATTCTTTTTAAGCCAAGGTGTCTCACATTTGATTTCTAAACCCATATTTATCCAACTGGGTTGGAGTGATTTAGAGAAAATTGTCCAGAGGAGGTTGTGTAGGACCTTGAAACATAGAAGTACCTTTGAGGATATAAAGCATTTACATCTACACACTTCAATGAAATAAATGACCTAGTTGCAAAGAAATGAGCAACTGGTAGATTTGACAGAAGGAGGGAAAACTGATCAGGGCTTCTGAAGTCCCTAAATATGGTTACCTGCTGTAAGGCACAATTAACACATAACTTATAAACTCAAAGGAAAACAACACCAAAAATGAATTGACCAATGAATTATATCAGTGCAATTTAAGACAATGAGAAATATGTCTCGTTCCTTTTTGCTTTGCAAAGGTCTAGGGTTTAACTTTTAAACTATGGGAGTGTGTTTGTGAACACAGCTTATATTAAATCAGATTTTAATACTCATTATGTCTTTTTCTTGAAAACAACAGCAACATGCACTATTGTTTCTTGGGGGGTATGTTAGTTAAGAAGAGGAATTTCCAAAAAAAGAATTTTTTCAGAAAGTTTTTAAGACATGTTTGATATTTAGGTCTTCTTAAAGGGCTCCTGTAAACCACCCAAATACTGTGCAATTCAGAGATTTGGGTACTTCTGACAACCCTATCCATTGCCTTTTCTTGAAAAAAACCTGTAACAGACTTTAAAAGGCTAAGCTGATGAAATAATTCATCATTTGTGGAGCACTGTGAAGCACCCTTTTCTTTTTAACAGTTATTCTCCAGAGGTATTTGAAGACAATTGTACTCTGGTCTGTATTCTCAAAAAGTAAACATGTTTGTACAAGCTCTCCTCAGGTGAATGAACAGGTTTTTCTTTTATTGACTCTTGTGAAAGACTAAAGCACAGTAATACTTAAAAAATTATTTTATTAAAAACCACAAAATATTTAAACAAATACGATCTGACTTTGTTCTTATCTCTACAGGCTAAAATGATCAATTTTGAATTCAAACTAGGAATGAGCATTTGGCAGCCAGCACAGATGTATCTCAGTAGAACAGCGAAGAAATACAGTAGAACAGTATTTTATTTTTTTGCCTCTTTTTACCACATAGCTTGGTCTTTTCCTCAGGCCTCCATCATCATTCTTTTGAAGTAAACTACCAGTACACTGTAACCACAAATGACATCTAAACTACACATGGGGCAAGAAAAAAAATCCCTCTAAGCTTATATAGTGCCTTTCATGGCAGTGAGTCCCTAGGAGGTTGGTAATAAGCTATTAGACAAGGATGCCCCAGTGCTCTGGTACAGAGTTTGGTTGGCTGAGTTTAAACAAACTTCCAAAATGGAATATTTCAAGCACTGTTCTGAAGTGAATTCCAGATCTGGGGTTCACAAAACTTTACACCTTTGTTACAATGGATTTATAATACAGTGTACTTTGTACATTTCAGAACAGGAGATCTTCAGCAGCTCCATACAACTTACAATTTTGATAACTAAAAGGAAGTTCTGGGAAATAAATGGATTTCAAATTGTACTCTCTTGAAAGGCTTCTCTGTGCCTTTTCTCCTAGAAATCTCTCTCTCAAACATACATGAAGGTATTAAAAATTTTTAAAGTACAATTCTGATAAATGAATGTTTCAGAGACAGTATATTGATAGCTCAGATAATGATGCACTGTGTTAAAATATCTAGCTAAACTCCCTTTTATTATTAGAAACTTTATTGTATATGTCATATCTAAAACAACCTTTCTATTTTGAAGCTTACCAAAGAACATGATGGTAATATCAGATTTGAAAGCAGAAATTAATTTCAACACCAGTGGGCAACCACAGTGTTCATCTTGAATGGTAGCTAATATCCTAATCAAACATGGTGTAACCCAATACATTCCTCTGCGGCTGATCTGGACTAAGTACCAGGATCCTGGGGGATTACTACATGCCTCTGGAAGATACGATTCACTGAATCAAAAACTAACGAAAAAACTAAAATGATAAGCAGTTATTAAAGGAGGAATTCTCACCCCAAACCTCAGCTAACGCTTTCTACTCGCTGTTTTCACCTGATGATCACATACTAGAATGGACGTAATCAAACCTGTCTGATTGGCTAATGGTCTACACATACCCACAGAAAAGAGGTTGTGTGATGAAAATGCCTCACACAACGTGACCTTCTCCAAGCAGAATGTTCCTAATGAGATTCACAGAAAACTTGCCTCATTTCTTGGTTGTCGCTGTTTATTTTGGCATAGGTATTCAATTCATCTTGTGATTAAAAGTGGGAGAATAGAAAGACAAGAGGGCAGAAAAATGAACAGAAACTTCAAGATACAGAAAGAATTGTGTTGAAAATAAAACTAATATTTTCCAGTGCTTTGAAGTCGCAACTGTGTTGGTTTTTCAGAAATAAAAACAAAAACTCCTGGCTGTTATTACCAACCAAAGCACAATGAATCGAGCGCATGCTTTGGGAGTTTGGTTCCGGCTTTGCAAGTACGATGCAAGAGGAGAGCTTTCATGACACTGCACCTTACAAGTATGACAGCTAAGGTTCCCTTTGCTGCCCTGAACAAGGGTTCACACGACTGGAAATAAAAATGATGGCAGGTGGCATCTGATGGCTGAGAACTTCCATCATGTGAATGGAAAACATTTTTAAAGTCACCTAGAGAGCAGTCTCACTACAGTCTGCTTCCAAGCTAGCAGACATACCAGAACTTAGCAACAATTTATTACGTGGCACGATTTGCAGTTAATGTGATTTACAGTGGTAAAAGAGGAACACACCCCAGATAGCTGAGGATTTTTCAAAATGAACTGCTGTTGAGCGTATAGTAATTAAACAAGGATTTTCAAACTTCCAATTAAAATATACTGTGGTTTCATATTTCTTTTTTTTCATTTACTTGGAGTTCTTAAAACTATTTTCCACAACATGGTATTGATTTCAACTAATATTCCAACAATTCTGAGAAGTGTTCAATCCTGACATATTTTTAAGAATTTCTTACTCAGTTGCTTTTTAATTTATATTATTTTTGATAATTTTGCACTAATTGCATGGCATTACTGAAGGAATTTTTAAATACTATATCTAAAAGCTTTTGGAAGTATTTTTTTTATTTTGATTTCTGTCACCTCTGAAACAACAGGTACCTACTTACAGGGGTGTTTTATCAGAATATCTACCCATTCTGTTGTAATGTCTCCATTTTACAATAAAGATTTTTAAAATTCCATACAATATAGAAATAAAGAAATAATATTTCTTCTTCTTCTTCTTAGACTTAAAATCTAGGAAGACTCTATCAACACTGCTCATAATAATTAATTAAATTTTTAACATGCCTGAACCCCTAAAATTTGACAGCATAAAAGAGCTGTTTACAAATATTTCTCCCACATGCAAAGTTCTGTGTTTGGACCTACACTTGATTTTGTTCCCTGTCTTAGTCACTGAGCATGGTATTGCCATATGCTTTGTGTCAACTACTGACAAAAACTCTTCTTGCCTTTCCAAAACAACGTTTCTTGGTGAGCATGAGAAAGGCATCTCACTGCACCAACGAGGCTGAAGTTGTGCACAAGGGAGAGTAAGGTACAGTGCCACTACTGCTTCAGAGCTGTTCCTGACCCATTTAATGACAACAATAAACTCCCTGACCAGAGTTTAACTATCTTGCTTTGAGAATAATGGAGTAACAGGGAAATTTATTGTCAGAGACCAGTAAGCCTTGAATCCCAGACTGCAGGTTTTGCATTCATATGTTTTGCCTGCAGAGATTTCCCCATGCAAAATGAAGGGAAACTGCAGATGATGTTATTATAGCTGGGTAAAATGGGCAGAAGCAGAGCTTCTGGATGTTAAAACCAAATTTCCTCAAGCAACATGAGACTGGACTATAATATAGAACTTTTAAAATGTTCTGATAACCATTGTGGTATGTAAAGGGCTTTGTATAAAGTAGGGCAATGAATGAGAAGTTAGCTAACTAACATTCCTCTGTTGTTGATTACAATAGAAAATTGGTGATAGTACTCTTAAATTTAGACAGACCATTTTCCACTGAAGCAGGTAAAACATGCAAACCTTTCCATACATTCTCTGTGAAGGGCGCCTTCTCACCTCACCACTCTCTCTATTTCCTGTCCACTCACACTAGCAGGCTTTTTGATAGTTTCTAAATTTCTTTGACGTCTCCTAGTCCCTTCTGATCACCAACACTTGCAGGTGTTGCTTCCCCTCTGCTGTAAGTGTCTCCTCGAACCATCAGGTCTATCACCATTTGCAAAGCAGCTCCATATTATGTGCAGCCAGTGAGTGCCTTCAAGCCTTGAGCACCAGAGCACCAGAAGCAGATAGCAACCTAAAGCTCCCAGAGCTTTCCAGAAAGTGTTTTGGCAATGGACATGGATGAAATACTAAATGTTACCTGAAACAGATTTCCCAAGATCATTAAAAAGGTTCGCTCAATAGGGCAAAAAATAAAGCAAGTAGAGGAGGGATGTGAGCAGACAGGTGATTCAGTTATGCTAAAAAAAAGCCTGCACTTGGGGAATGGCCAATTTCAAGTCTAATAGTGGTTCATTGTCCCACTAATTGGTGATTTCTCCTTTCTACTTTGTAATTGCTGGAATGGATTCAGTCTCTCCTACTGCAGAGCAGGTAGAAACTTGTTAAATACATGCTCATGCACGAACAGTATCCTGATTTGTATCAGAAATCCTGTGGCCAGAGAGACTAGGGCAGTGACCATCTCCCTGTACTCGGCTCTGGTGAGGCTGTACCTCAAATCCTCTCTCCAGTTTTGGGCCCCTCACTCCTAAGAAATCTTTGAGGGACTGGAGTGAGTCCAAAGAAGGGTAATGGAATGGGTGAAGGGTCTGAACCACAAGACCTATGAAGAGCAGCTGAGGGAGTTGAGGTTGTTTAACCATGAGAAAAGGAGGCTCTGGGGGGAACTTACGACTCTCTCTACAACTACCTGAAAGGAGGTAGTAGCGAGATGGGGATTGACCTCTTCTCCCAGGTAACAGGCAGTAGGACAAGAGGAAATGGCCTCCAGTTGTGCCAGAGGATGTTTAGATTGGATATTAGGGAAAATCTCTCTGCAAAAAGGGTGCTCAAGCATTGGAAGAGGCTGCCCAGGGAAATGGTTGAGTCACCATCCCTGGAGGTATTTAAAGTGTATGTGTGTCACTTGGAGACATTAGTTTAGTGGTGGACTTGGCAGTGACACGTTTAAGGTTGGACTCAATAAGCTTAAAGGTCTTTTACAACCTAAAAGGTTCTATGCTTCTATATTACCTTCTGTGTTCATCAGGCATGGTTTAAAAAAGCAAAACTCAGGAGCCTGATATGAGATTGCAGTCATCCACACACAGGAAGCTGTAAGTGCAGCTAATTACAGAAACTGCTGTCATTTAGGGAAAAGGTAATGATATTTTAGGTAGCAAATGTGAGTAATAACATTAGTTCCTAAAACTTAGAAATCAGATACTTTTCTGGAATAGCCTGTCATTTGAATTAGTGTAAATATTATAAGAGATGAAAATTTTCTTCAGCATTTTTTATCTTTCTTTGAAACAGCTTGGGGATACACTCTAAACTTTTCTTAATAAAGCACCAATACTTTTTGAATGATTCAGAAGAGAATTTTGGGTTAGAACAGGCTTTGTTAAGTTAATGCTATGCATCTTTGTGTTAGCTCTTTCTGTACTGCTCAACACATTTGTTTTTCTTTCTATCTGTTGGATAGATAGATGTACAGATGGCATCTATAGACATTATCACTAGAAAGAAGATATTTTCATATTTCTGGACACAGATGCAGTCAACATTCTCACTCTGAGAGAAGGGAGATCTTAAGTAACGAAGTGTCCATCCATTCATCTTTATAGGTGACACACTAATTACACTCCTGTAAGTGAGGCAGAATCTATGAAAAAGCAACTTCACGCAGAGCATACTGCAATCAAGATAAAAATCAATGCTTTTATAACCGCAGTTATGTATGGCTCTTCCGTTAAAGAACATTTGCCTATTCTATTTTCCTAATCATTCAATAGTATCCTATCTGACTTAGTCTCTCAGAGTTACATATAGCAAACCACAAAATTATCTCTGCTTCTTGAAAAACAGATCAGGAGAACATGCAAGGCCATTGGAAACATTTACTGAAAGGTTAAACAATCATAACTAAAAGTGACATGTAAAGGATTATATTTTAAGTCAGAAATACCTCTGATCTATGAATCTTTCTAGGGGAAAGGCACAAGAGACTGAAGTATACTTTCAATTCAGTGACATGAATGTCTTTATCTAATATGTGCTCATTTAAACTTCGTAAAAGCTTTTAAAGCTTCATTTCAATGTCAAGGGATTTTTTTTTTTTTTTTTTGTGTAAAGCAAAAGAAAACAAAGAAAGTCTTCCTGATCTCAGAATCTGAAGATTCCTCCTGACTGACTTTAAGTGTGAGTCTGTGGGATCTGATGAGGCTGACAGCTGGTCTGAAAGCGTCAGAGTTTGCCTTTAAAACAGTCAAAATCTACCCGTGAGAAACTGCAGTCACAGTGAAAGCCACAGTGATAGCTAAGAAGATAATCAATGAAAGAAGACGTTCTCGCTATGGAACATCAAGAGTGTACAAGAGGAAACTTGCATATAATTTGTAACTAATTGCTTGTATGGCTAATTGTATTGCTGTTTGAATGGTCATTGTTTTTTAGACAGCCCTGTCATTGTTTGCTAAGCAGCCAATCATAATAAACTACAGCAATTGTAAAGAGGTATAAGAGTAATAGCAGAGAATAATAAAAATCCTTTGCTTCTTATGGCTTTGGATTACAGTAAGTGTGTGTTGTGTGTCCATCTCTACCAGGACATGAGCCAAGCCATGAACTTGTCTATTTAGCAGCAGCAGAAAATAACACTGCATAGTTATGTCGTTTCAACCTGGCGGATGTATCTGTGCATGGACATTTAGCATAGAATAATTATGCCAAATATCAGGCCTGCTGATTCAGACACACATCTTGTTTTGAGGGCATAAAACAGTTTTCCTTCATTAAAGAGATTAATTTTTCATTTTTTGAGGCATAGGCATGTTCTAATCCTGTTATTTTTGGGTGTGACTGGAAAAATAAACATTACATTAATCCCCAGACCAGCATAAAGAGGGTTGAAGAAATAAATTAGGTTCTTTAATTAAAACTATGCCACCCAGCTGCTTGCACAGCACAGGCAGTTCTCTCTACATATCTGAAAGTTCAAAGGCAAACTGTTTGTTTGGTTGCCTGTGTGGACTTTAGATTATTTATCACCTTCAAGCTTGATTATTTCTAGTATCATATCTCCCCAAAAAGTTCTTTATTAGATTGACAATACAGTGGCAGAGGAGGTTGCCTGTCAGACACTAAATTACTCCTATGCTTTACTCGAGGAAGGTTCTCTTGCCAGCTCATGAAAAAGTGAGTGGTAGCGCAAGCCCAAGCCTCCTCTCTTTTATCTGTATTTGTTAAAGGGTTGACATTACTAATTCTTCACCAACCAGATCTTACCAACACCATTCACCATTTGCCTCTCTCCTATCTCTCCCTACTGTGCACCGTCCAAGATGGAAAAGAACAAACACAAAACACCAGATCTGGACTGAGCAATACTCAGCATTGACTTGAAAGCATTCAATTCCCAATAGTCAGCAAAAGGGCTGCTGAAAAATGGTCTTTAGTCTGCTACTAGCATTTCATGGACAGGGCAGGTGCTGCAGACAGTGAATACTCACCTTCTTCTGTGCTAGAGATTTCTTTGTGCAACACATGGAGGGGGGTGTGGGAAATAAATAAAAGATTTCCAGTATGGAAGTTACAGGGGAAAATACTGTTGCTACTCCCTGGATGGAACGTGGTCAACATACCCAACCTCCCCCACACAATACAATCTGAGGGGAACTAAACAGATGGTGGAGTGGAGACACTGCAGCCGGATTCTATCAAAACCCTTGCACAGGAGGAAACTCAGGGGTACTTTCTAGTTGACAAGCCACACAAGAGCTGAAAACCAAGAGTGATAAAGGAAGAAGACCTGCTGTTGTGTCAGCAACTGTGGTAAAATCGCTTTCCTTGGATTGATGCGTGTCCCAACCCCAAGATTATCTCAGATACTGTACTGAGATACCCACCACCAAGGTACCACCACCACTCACTGAGTAAGATGTATGACTAAACTCACTGGAGCTCTGCCTGAACATAAATAAATAGTACAAAAATAAATTAAGAGTTGGAAGAAGTTAGGGAAGGCTCCATCATAACTTCTGGGATCAGTCAATGGGCTGAACCTCTCTTCTCCCCCAGAGGGATGCCTATTGGGTAAGAGCTGTATTCAATGCAGGCAGAAAGGTTATCTCTTTAATATATTGTTTTGAATACATTTTTGCAGTCAGACACTATCACTGGCAATCCTTGAACCTTAACCTGTCACAATTTTATTAACAGAGTGTTACTCTGTGAACTGTTAATGTGAGTCCTGAATGGGTGCTAGCCGTCACTGACAGATGAAACAATGTGGAGACCCAGGCGAGGGTCTCTCTGGCATGTGACCCTGAAAAAGTCAGTCAAAGCACCCTCTGATCTGGAAAAATGTTCATTCAAGAGTCCCCATGATGGGACACTGACAGACTTGTCACTGCCCACTTGATTGGGCACATGGATCTCAGTTTTCCTGGGGCACCAACAGACTAATCAAACGTAAAGGATTTAAGAAAATCTCCCTTTATCACATGACAGTGGGCAAGGATGGGAAAGGAAATGCAGCTTCTTCTAAAGCTGATTCATAATAAAGGAAAGAGGAGATGAGTCTTCCACTTCAGAGTCACCACATCAATTTCAATGGAGAGTCATTCTTAGGCTGAGTCAGTTCTTATTGTGAGGTGAAGGACAGAAAAGGGGACAGCAGGAAAACCTTATTTCTAACTCTTTCTCTCTTTGCATTCAATCTAATGTCCAGGCCTTGAACACTGGAACCTAACCATGTCCTGGAATAGCACAAGTGTTTGCTTTTGTTCTGGTATAAATAATGTTACCAGTCCTAGCTGAAAAACTCTTTCAATAGGTAATATGGCACAGAAACACCATGGTGACTTTGCAGCCTCTGTACTTTTTAACAAAAGTAGAGGAGGTATTTGGGAGCTCAGTTCTCACAGAAAGTCAGTGGGAGTTGTGTGTCTGGCCTTCTGTGACATGTTTGTATATCCACCAGGTGACATGCTGCATCTTTAGGCACGCTTTGAAATCATGTTGCTAATCACTGATGATGACGGAGCGTAGAATTCAAAGTCCACTGAGTACTTTGAAGTTTCAGTGTAGGACATATCCGAACTGCCTTTTGTTGTCTTTCAGGAGCAGACTCCCTTAACAACAAGTCATATGGAGACCATGGGAATTGCCTTTCTGCTGTGTTTGCATCTCTACTCTACCAGATTTTTTTGCCTTCTCCCTCACTGTGATCCTGTTTTTATTCTTCTGTTTTTATCTGTTTGGGGAGATACAATTTGATTTTTACTAAATAGCCATATCTGTCTTGAGGATTTCTGGAAATGTCAATTAGGAAAGCAGGCTTTTCTATTTTCCATGGAAGACTAAGTACTTAGAGGATGACTACCAGTCATGTGTCCAGCTTAAAAAGGCTTATAAAAGTAATGCAGAAAGGAATTTCTCTTTTTGCAATGAACCTGCAAGGCAATTGTCTCCAGCTGTATTCCTACAATGACTCTTCACTACATTCTCTTTTAGCTAATTATGTATATCTCTGAGGGTACACCACGTAATGCTCAGGGCTAGAATGCACCACCAGGCTATCTAGTCTGCCATTTTGTTGTCAGAGGCTCCTATATTTCAGCTGGGCACCTTTTCAGCTGATGTGTATTTTTCATTAAGTAAACAATCATCTTCTGCAGACACCAGGGAAAGCAATATCCACCCTGTGCTGTGGTAGTTTATCACTCTTAGTGTTAAGAACATGTACCTCATTTTCAGTCTGGATTCAGTTAGCTTCTGATCCCAGTCATTCATTCTTGTTTAACTGTCCCTACTATGTTAAAGGGAGCTATTGTAGCAGGAATATTTTTTTTTTCTACAAAGGTACTTAGTATCCAGAATAATAAAGTCACCTCTTACTGAAGAGAAGAATAGAATACTTTATTCTATGTTAAAAAAAATAAAAAAATAATAAAAAAAATCCTTACTTTGTAAATAACCCAAGTGACTTTCTTTTTGTTCTTTTTCCGGTTTGGACATGCAACTTCCTGTCTCTTCAGTGCCTTACAGACAGGTGATGTGTGGCCATGGTCAGTGTCCCCTGTTACAAGGTTTATAATTTCATGTCTGTATGAAAAAGTATCAACCTCAATTTTCCATTCACCTTGTCAGTTTTAAAGCTACCTTCCAAATGTAAATGTAAGTGGCAATATAACATGAGGCAGTAGGGAATTGGGCCCTGAGGTTAGAAAGACTATATTTGGGTGTCACAAGAGAACATAACTCTGAGTAATGGAATAAAATTAAGCAAGGGAAAATTTAGGCAGCCTGGAATGAAATACTTCTTAACTGTGGGATCTATGAGGTTGTAGAATAATCTTCTGTGGGAATTGGTGGAGGCCTAGTTACTTCAGACATTTGGAACTAAACTAGCTAAAGCACTTGAAGATATTCTGTAAAGAATTATCCTTCATCGCCAGAAGGAAGGATTAGATGACCTAGTAGGCCATTTCCATCTCCGCTTTCTATGATTTTGTTGTACAAAGCCCCACAAACAGGAAATTGTTATCAAAGTCAAGAGATGCCTCTAAACCCTGTTTGTGTAAGAGAAAAAAGAGTAAATTACATCACTTGCTGGTAACTGTGCAGGAATCCTAATCCAGCATTTCTGTGGGTTAGTAGATGCGACCAGTGCTGACGGCTGCATGCATAGTTTGTGAAAGCAGAAGCATCTACTAATGATAAAATGTCAGGAAACTGCAAGTGAATTATGAATAGGATCCAGGAGAAGAACTGTAGGAAAGGAAAAATCAAAATGGGCCCAACATGCATAATAGGGTCATGAGCAAGTTATTACTCAGGGATGGATTGGCCTGTAGTAGAGGAGATGAAACCTGAAGCTGCAGTCATCCATCTGGGAAAAGTAGGTGGTTTTTATAGGCTTTGGTGTATGGGCATTGATTCATATAATGATATTACCAATTGGAATCATAATTAAAATGAAATCAGAGCCAGGGGCTTTGCTAAGAGTTGTACAAACCCACAACAAGCCAAACCTCTGCAGAAATGTGTAAGTGGATGAGCAGTCTAGCAGAGAAAGCTGTCAAAATAATATTGGTAAGAAACAGCTTAGAAAGGGATCACACAGTTCTAAGGTCCTTAAGTTCCCCCTTTGTTTTATGTTTGTGCTTTAACATGGTTTCTTCCCAAAACTACTCTCAACTCATAACACACTGTTTCCTTAATTATTGCTCTTACACATTCGTCTGCATGAGGAATCACAAAGCAACTCATTGCTTATTATTTCTGTTGCTTAATTTTTACATTTGTCTCTTCTCCTAATCTTTCTAAATCTATCTGCAAATAAATACAAACTATAGGTTCCTGTTCTGGGTTCAGCTGGGACAGAGAAGTTAATTTTCTTCATAGCAGCCTGTATGATGCTCTGGTTTGGATTCGTTACTCAGACATTGTGAACAAACCAGAGTTTTGGCTAGTGCTGAACAGTGCTTGCACAGCTTTAGAGCTTTCTCTTTTTCCCACTCTGTCTGCCCCTGCTGGTGGCTGGGAAAAGGTTGGGAGAGGACGTAGCTGGCACAGTTGAACCAGATTAGCCAGATGTGTATTCCCTACCATAAAATGCCATGCTCAGCAATAGAAATTGAGAGTAGAGGAAGACCAGGGGAAGGGTGTCCTGTGCTCCGACTGGCTGGGCATTTGTCTGCTTGGCAAGGTGGTGAGCGATTACATCATTCATTTTTCTCCTCTTTATTTTATTTATTAAGCTGTCTTTGTCTCAACCCATGATTTTTGTCGCATTTGCTCTTCCTGTTCTCCTCCCTGTTGTGTTGATAGGGGGAAATGAATGAGTGGCTGTGTGGGTGTTTAGGAGCTGGCCAGGGTCAACTCAGTATAATACCTTTTCATCATTTAAAAAAAAAAAGGTAGAAAACCAGTCAGATGGGGTTCTACCACTCAAAACTCCTGCATTCCACTTATTGTAGCAGCCGTTCTGAAAACAGGTCTGGCCAATCCAAAATGCTTCATAACACTTATATGTGCACTCCAGTTCCTAAGTGATCCAGTTTTTACCTTTTCCTCACACTTTGCCTAATAAGCCACAAGAAAATTTGTGAATAAACGTTTCATTTTCTGTATGTGACCTACCACTTTCAAAACACCTTAGGCTCTCTTGTTCGGGTTTCACAATTCCATTTTTTCCTTGTAAGCAGCCTAAATTGTGACAGCCTCTACATCTCACTAGCTGTTGCAGATCTTACATTGTGGCCTCATCCAAAAACACACATCAGACATCATCCTCCCATCTGCTGACATCTGTCGTGTGATGTCTCTCACGTAAGGGAACATGAGAGACACCACGGTGTCCAAGCTGGGCTGCTTAAACCTGTCAGACACTCAGCTGGAAATATGCTCCTGGCAGTGGGTAGGGCAGAGTGAGGAGTTTCAAACCCCACTCCTGAGAGGCAACAGAGATGTCTTCCTGTAAATGTGTGCAAGTACAGCCCATTTGCTCATCAGAAAAAAACGAGGATCGACATTTGTATCCTCTATGAAATGTTCAATCCATTGCAGTTACATTAGCCCAAAGCTTTTCAGGCAGTGTGGTATGCATCTACTTCTCTAGACCAGTGGGTTAGCCAAGCATGTTTTTTTTCCCTGATTATAACTTATGTCATAAGGTATATTTTAATTAATTTTTACTTCTCTGGCAGTACTGAAAATATTTACATTCCAAAATTATTCTTCTGAGAATAGTGTCACATTTATACGTGACAATTCTAACATATTTCTAGCCATGAAAGCAATAGGATAAACAGCATGGGGAGGTAAGTAGTAGGTTCATCATTACTTCAGCAAACTCTTTTTAAATAGGCACATTTAAAAGCAAACAACAAAAAACCCCTCAGGCATATGGATAGAAAGAAAAAGATAATTTGCCACCAGGTGTCAGTAGTGGTTCTTTTATTATAATAGGAGGCTTAATATCAAGACTGAAAATGTAGAAGTTGAGCCAAGTCAGAAAATTAAATGCATTTTTTAATTGTTGTTCAGACCAGGAATTTAAAAATGATCGAAGGAATTTCTCTTCCTGCCTGTATTGAGTACAATAACAAAAAATATACTGTTGGTGTATAAAATGGTCTTTTCCCTTCATTTCCTGCTAAATCATTGTGGGTTTGTTTTCACATTACAAAGACTGTCCTTTAAAGAAAATGCGTTTGTGGTCAACCCATGCAAAATGTTGCTGGGAGCTGGTCAGCCACGTTTGCTCTTGTCTGATCACCTCCGCTCTGCTCTACCTACTACTAACATTCTTCCTCCAACATATGGTTAAACACAGATTTTCGTACTGTCTTGATCTCACTAAGTAACAGAGTAGCAAGAATAACCTGGTTATCCCAGTTCTGTGGCAGTCTTAAGGTACTGTTTTCAACTTTTATATCCAAGATTAACTTTCAGTTTGCTTTTTTCATGACTGGAGAGTGACTTCACTTGGTTGTTACAGTGACATAATTAAAACGTACCTCAGTGTCTGTAACTTTAAGCCCCCAGAGACTTTTCCTATTCAGGAGGCAAAGTTTTACTGCGGTATCTAAAGAGAGACATCACCACTCCCTTCCTCTGCTAACACTGCCTGGTGTGAAACATATGACACGGTATCATGCCTCACAGATATATCTTTACCCTATTAATATCTTTACTAAGGATCTGGAAGAAAGGATCAAGTACCCCTCAGTCAGTTTGTGGACAATACCAAGTTGGGCAGGAGTGTTGATCTGCTGGAGGGCAGGAAAGTTCTGCAGAGGGATTTGGGCAGGCTGGATTGATGGGCCAAGGCCAACTGTATGAGGTTCAACAACACAAAGTGCCAGGTCCTGCATCTGGGTCACAACAATCTCATGCAGCACTACAGGCTGTTGGAAGAGTGGCTGGAAAACTGACTGGCAGAAAAACATGTGGGGATGTTGGTTGACAGCCAGCTGAACGTGAGCCAGCAGTGTGCCAGGTGGCCAAGAAGGCCAATGGCATCCTGGCCAGCAGGACTAGGGAAGTGATTGTCCCTCTGTGCTTGGCATTTCTGAGGCCATATCTTGAAACCTCTGTTCAGTTTTGGGCCCCTCACTTCAAGGAAGTTGTTGAGGTACTGGTGTATGTCCAGAGAAGAGAGACAGAGCTGGTGAAGGGTCTAGAGCACAAACCTTATGAGGAGTGGCTGAGGGAGCTGGGGTTGTTTAGCCTGGAGAAGAGGAGGCTCAGGGAGGACCTTATTGCTCTCTGCAAGTACCTGTAAGGAAATTGCAGTGAGGTAAGTGCTGGTCTCTTCTCCCAGATACCAAGTAATAGGACAGGAGGGAATGGACTCAAGCTGTGCCAGGGGAGGTTTCAATTGGATATTGTGAAAAATTTCTTCACTGAAAGGGTGGTCAAGCCCTGGAGCCGGCTGCCCAGGGAAATGGTTGAGTCACCAGCTCTGAAGGTATTTAAAAGATATTCAAATGTGTGGGGATATCATTTAGTGGGACTTGTCAGTGCTATATTAATAGTTGAACTCAATAATCTTAAAGGTCTATCCCAACCTAAATGATTCTGTGATTGTGTGGTAGATGCATCCAAAAAATAGATGTGCAACCACTGAAAGCTAGTTCCTTTATCTAGGGAGCAGCCCCAATGCTCCTTTGTAGGGGCTTGTGTGCTCTGTTGGGAACATGCATACACTAACACAACAAAATAGAAGGGATCATGCGCCCTGATGTGGGACAAGTAGATCTGCACACCAGAACTGCTCAGGGAGGTACTTAAGTGTGATGGCCTTAAAACATTTGTCACTAAGGTCAGAACTGAGGGATTCTTGAACATAGGTCCAGCTGATAGACTTTATGATTTCAGCAAAACCATTTTCTTCCCAGACATCAGCTGCATTGTCTGATGTCTCTGGTTTATCACTAGGGAAATAGTGAAAGTGTACAAAAATTTGGGATCTTTAATCCAGCTAGCATTGGTTTAGCTTTCAGAAGATATGTATAAACAGAAGATAAATATGTGGACAACTGACCTGGATTACATGTCTGTACCTGAATTTTCCTGTATGGAAAGTGGAGAAAAAGACTGACTATCTTTCTAAAGCAGTTATAAGATTTGTTATCAAAAAAATCCAGGAACAACAGGAAGATCGTTAATGACAGTTGAAACAGAATTTTAGGTAGGAAATGATGTGATGATCCAGGCTGACATTTTTATTGCTTTATAAACTCATTTTACCTATGTGATTTGTTTTGAGAACCAAACCAAAGTGAGAAAGGAGTTTGCAACAATCAAGGACTGTGTGAATATCATTTCTAGGAAAGCTGATACAAGAAGGAGCAGAGAAGCTCCAGACTCTGGGAAACGGATGATCAGGAAAAAAATCTGCATGCAAATTATGAGTGCCTGAGAGCATCAATCTCTGTGTATTAATTTTCATGATGGGTTGGACACCAAAACTTTAACAGAGAGGGTCCCTTTTCTCAGTCAGATTGCAGACTGAAGCCCCCTGGGCTGATGCGTCCCAAGCACCAGGATGACCTTTGGGAGAGCCTGGCAAAGGCTTATGTCTGCTGAGGTGTAGTAAGCCCCTTAATGGGGATTTGAAGACGCAGCTTTTTCTTTATCCAGAGTAGCACTGCCTAGATATTTGTAAAAGGTTTTGAAGTCTGCCTGTACCAGACCCTTGTGTCTGATGATTATGTTTGTTTAAGTTAGACCTCTGAATTTGTAACAATGGAATTATCTATTTTTCAGGACAATTAACACAATGCTTTTGTATGAGCTGAAGGTCAGAGGATTAATGTGGTTTTATCTACAATGCATTTTTAAAAGCTAATTAAGAATCATTCAGTTTGCTCTGTACTAAAGACCGAGAATATTTCATGTTAGATGACTCTTGATCCTCTGCAGTAGCAGAAAGAGAAGAGGGGAGAGAGAGAGAGAAATGGAGGGAGAGAGAATTGGAGAAAGAGTGAGCTGGCATGCAAATAAACAAACATATCACAGGGATACAGTTAATGAAGAGCAATAAAAAACTCTCCATTCTGGTAACAGTAGACATAAAATTGTCTCTTGGACCAAAGGATCAATCTAAAATATTAATCTGCAAATATATTCAGTATTTGTAATTACAAGCATTTCTTGTTAGAGCAAGAGAGATGGAGAGGAATATAGAGATGTGCTTCTCTCAGACCATTATTTTAGAGAGGTTTTTATTGCTTAGTGCTTACAGAGCATCTCCTCCTCTCTCTTGAGCCTGACAGCCTGTACATGCCACCATTCCTCTATGGGAAATGCCTGGTTAATTGGCCTCCAGCCAGAGGTGAGTCTATTGGAAGAAAGTATGCAAGGGTGTGGAGCAGAAGTGGGACTTGGGTGCCAGGAGGACCTTGGAGCAGAAGGAGCTGCTCAGTGGTATGGAGATGGATGTGGGTGGCAGTGAGAAGCCAGGTTGCCCTGAAAACACCTAAGCTTCGTGGATTGCAAAGGTCAGAGGAAGCAAAATGAGACAAAATCAGAGACACTCAAAGGTAATGCAAGAGTTTGAAAATCAGGCGAGGAGTTTATTTTCAATGCAGTGGCCTCTGCCTGGCCTTTTAAAGGGAAAAGGTAAGAAAATTGGAAGCTGTTCTTTTCTTTTGGATGCTTATCTATTCTTCTGATTCAAGTGCTCAGAGGTTGATTTTCTGTGTCTGTCCAAATTATGTAAACACTATCAGACACCAAGGTGCCTCGTTTCAAAACTGGGCTATGCACTACTATTCTGTTGATCAAATATGGCAATTATTTCAGGGATAACAAAAGGTGCTGCCAGTCAAAGGTAGAAAGTGCACATGCATTCAAAGAGCAAGCTGAAAGAGGAATAACAGCAACATGTGTAGCTAGAATATATTATGGATTACCATCCTCTCACACAAAGGCTGGTAAACACCAAAAATGCAGCAACCTACAGAGCTAATAAAAGGGACAGAAATGTGCAGATATGTCGGTTTGTCTAATCTGTGTCTTTCTAGCATTGGTGGGATGACTCACTGGATTTAGCAACTGCTTGTGAAGATGAACATATTAATAACTTTATGCTGCAGCTCTGCCATAAAATGTAATCTTTTACAATTCTGTATTCTCAAGTGAAATACAAGCTTAGAACCAGAATAACATTACAAAAGATATTTGAATTGTTAGCTTATGTTCTTTTTAAATCTGTGTTTATACATTAAAATATGCAACTTAACTAGAAAAGAATATTTCCTTTCATCCCCATCCCTTCCCCAGTGTGTACAATTCCCTACTATAAAAGACATATTTAAATATGGGACTACCAGGATAGTTGTCCGAGGTAATCTGTGTATTTGCGTATTTTGCCAAACATAAGTTGCCATTTTTCTTCCCATCCTTAAAGGTTTGAATAGGAAAGTTTATGCAGACCACATACGATTCAGTGGCAAAGAAACCAGTTGCTCACTGAAATTTACATCTGTAACTCACAATATTAGTAAACGATGGGATATAGATCCTTTCAGCTTTTGATAACATTCAACAGATTTAAATAATTAGAAAACAGAGCACAAGGCTTGCCTTGAGGACATAGTAAATATAGCCCAGAATATTTACATCCTGTTTTGAACCTTTCTCTGTGGCTTTAGGCGTTACACTAATCTACAGAAAGGTTAATCTTTAATCTGAGTACTTGAGGGCTTGTAGAAGGTTACATAGAAAGTGACAAATAAAGCATCAATCGGAATCAGTGTTTCTAGGTATTCAGATGGTGACCAACCACTAGACTGAGGATTTTGTTTCTCCTTGATTTTAATGAGACAGGCTGTGTCACTTACTGGAGACACTTTAGCATCTCTGCAGGAAACATACTTGTAAATTTACTGAAATATGGGGAAGAAAAATTACAACATTTTTACTGTAGATAAGACCCAATTGTTAATTTCTAATTTTACTGAAATATTTATATTTTTATGCATGAAACTATCAATTAGGTTTAGGATATTCCCTAGCTTTAACTTTTAAAAAATTCTTTTCTGGGCACGAGTAAAAATTCAGAAAGATAAACATCTATTTTCTCCCACATTTAGTGGTTTGATGTGGTGATGTTTCAATGTATTACTTAAAATGATCTGTATTTGTAAAATAATTAATGGAAAAATATATGCTCTCCACTCAGCCTTTGCCACGTAGCCTTTGAAATTAGTTATGCTCTTGATAGATTTAGTGTATGAGTGAAAGCAGTGTTCCTAATGTAAAAGTCCCAAGTTCATTGAACGGAAAATTACATGTACTTTATACACAGATATGAATATAATATAATATAATATAATATAATATAATATAATATAATATAATATAAACATATTGCAGATATATCTATCTAGATACAAATATACTGTGATACATCTGTATCTATCTATCTCTATCTCCACTTGGATTCTTAAAGAATAACGAACTCCATACACCCTTATCTCAAATGCTTAAAACTTGAAAGTGCTTACACTAAATAGTCAGGTATCACTGCAGAGAAAGTCAGAGTTCAATTTCTTACCTGCTTTTTTAATTTCAGGGACAGCTGTCTTCTCATGAGCTTTCTCCTTTTTTCCTGTTTTTTCTAAGATTTAATTAAAGAGAGTA
Source organism: Struthidea cinerea (assembly GCA_013397865.1). Taxonomy (NCBI): domain Eukaryota; kingdom Metazoa; phylum Chordata; class Aves; order Passeriformes; family Corcoracidae; genus Struthidea; species Struthidea cinerea. The sequence continues at coordinate 895,084 of VZTI01003670.1, forward strand.
ATTTGATATGCTAGAACTCTGAATCATACACTCAAATATGCAGTCAACCAAGTCCTGGTGGGCACATACTGAAAAAAATGTGACTTATTTGGGAGTTCAGATTATTCCCTTATAGCACTTGCACCCAACTAGCCACAGAGCAATCAGCTGAAAATGAAAATTAATCAGTATGCATCAACTATGGATGATTTGGACCCTTAATAATTCATCAAAAGTTGGGCAAGAATAATCAGTGCATGAATGTGGCACCTTTTAGCTTAAGTTCCAGTAACAATGAGATCATTAAAAAATAATGATGAATTAAATATTTTGCATGTAGCAACACCTTAGTGGATTTTAGATGCTTTCCGGGAATGAATGGTCAAAGTATTATTCAGATGGATATCATGACTTTGCAATTTGGTCACTGTAAGTTTCAATTGTGATTCTATAAAATAAATAGATCTACCCCACCTTCAGAAACTGATATACCATGAATTGAGTGATATCTTCCATGAGTTTTGTGTATTGCACTATAACTATGTCTTGTTATATGTGGACTCAGTTGAATTATTTAAAAAGCCCGTAGAAGGCCACCAAACAGGACATTTAATTTGTCAGAAAATGAGTTTAGACAATATTGGATACCGAATACATTAGACGTTAGATACTGAAGAAGGGGAAACATGCCAGTAGTGACTAAGCAACTAAGAGAAGGACAATACAGCCATAAGCACAGGATTAACCTAACAGAAAACAATGGGAAATGAGCCAGAAGTGTGAGTAAAAGCTGAACGAGGCCAGTATGAAATATTTCCAAACCATACCTTTCATCTTAGTTTCAGTCGTAGTCTTCTTTTGATCACTCTTTTTCTTCTCCTCTTTTCTCTCTAAAAATAGAAATTGAAGTTCAGCTGGCTACTTTTACATAGAAACACACAAACAAATACATGTGTAAGTATGTATGTATGTATATATTTGGGATGGGGTATCCACTATCTGCGATATGTTCAAGATTTGATAAGATGGTCACTTACTACCAGCAGCTCAGAAATACAGAGTAGTACTCAGAGAGTGAATGTGGTGCTAAGGATAAAAATGGAACAAGCACGCACACCAGACTATTACTTAAGTACTAATTCAAGAAATTATGCGCATTAAGCTGGTGTAACTAAGAGTTTATTGTGGTGACTCAATAGCCATGCACCCGTTCTGCTTCTTTTGTAAAACCGGATTGAATGACAGCAATAGCTGCACGTGGTACTTGGGAACAAGTGTAGAATGCCATGAAAAGCCTGCATATACAATATACCTTTATAACACTTTTTATGAATTGAATCTTTGAAACTGTCATTACAGGACTTCTGTTATTCATGGGGAGCTGTTTTTAAAGCATCATCTACAAAACAACATGACATTATTTCAAAAGCATCTGCCTCTATTTTGGCAACTATTTGGGCAACAGTAGAAATAAGGAGAATATTTTTTTTCTTTTTTAAAGAAAGCTACAACAATTTAATTACTTATTTAATGAATGTTTTGAATGAGAAAATTGAGGGTTCAGTAGAGGGTATGAGAAAGTTATAATTTTTATTTTTCCTTTAGGAAACAAATCCCTTTTTTGATGGGGAAGAATACAAGAGTACAAGAATAGCTAATCTAAGTGCTTTTTTAATTGCTCATCCATGAAAAGCCAAATTTGTTACCTTCAGTTTGTGTTGCGTGGCTTTGGGTATTGATATAGTTAGTGGAACTATAGTTTTCTTTTTGTGATCTTTTACTGTTACAAATGTGGATAAGAAACCAAGTTTTGTTATCTTACAAAAGATAGAACCATAAGCATTTAAGCAAGTATCTTTTCTTTAACTGAAAAATATTTAAGGTATAGGAATATTTTCAAATCCAAGAAGCAAATATGCTCCTGTCCCTTGCATAAAACTAACATGAAGATAAAGGAAAAATAAAAAACATAAACTTACTTTTCACTTCTCTAGGTACCACAATAGACTTTTCTTCTGCATGGAAAAAGATATACAAACAGGGGAAAAAAAATTAAAATTCAGACAGCATTTTATCTAAACCAAAAAAAATATGTGTGTTTAATTTCTGAAAATTTAAAAATTGTTGGGTTTATAAAGTACCTGAATTCCACAGTCTGACCATGCTGATTTCACAAATAAAGTTATTTTGCCTGTCATGGAGGCAATGTATTTATCAATATTCAGCGTCTCTTCAAATGATACTCCTGCTGATTTTCTGACAATTGGTTTTAGCATTAAGCATAATATAGATGTATTCTACTTCTTTCTTGTTTTAATTAGATTTGTTCAATATGTTTCCCTTGTTACTGTCTTCACTTGCATTCTACAGAATGTTTCTCTCAGAGTTTTGTATGCTTAATTCTTCTTGCTGAAACCCTGAGCACACTACACTTCAAGCTACAAATTTCTTTGTGTTGTGAGTGTGCTTTGTGATACTCAGGTTTCTTAGGTATGTGTAGAGCATCAGAGTAGTGCTCATCCTCCACTAACTTGTTTGGAGCTTCATATCCTTGTATACTTTAATATGCTTGTTATCCTCTCTCTCTCTGACACACTGCTCCAGACACTTTGCTAGGGATTGTGGATGTCTCCTCAAAATGGAAGTCTCTTCAGCTTCAGATTTCACACAAGTGTTCCACAGTTCTACTTTCCAGTGCCACTTATGACTTTTCAGTGGATTATTTCCACATGTAATGTAGATTTCCTCTAATTTCTAAAATGTAGTTTAATTATTTGCTTACTCTGTCTGAATTAAACAAGACTGTTAAATATACCAAGTGATCAGTTACTGACAGAAAAGAGCTTCCTTCTGTCTTCCTTCCATGAGCCTTTACTTGTAGTAACTAGAGTCTGAAGTGCTGCTGGTACTTCTGTAATAACCTTTTTTTTTTGCTGAGTGCCTCAGTTTTGGTGAGTTAAATTGATTTTTTTGCTTTCTTACACTTCTGGTGCTAGGTGATGAACAAGAATAATTTGTAAGCCCAAGGTCCTTACAACAAGATTCTCTTTAATCCAAGACCATTTCTGCCTTTGAACTTGTAGCATTTTGCATGCCTCTGGGGCCCAGAAAAACACATGAAATCTGCCTTAAGTTGCATAGCAAGGTTCGGAGCCATACATGTCCTGAAAGCCACAAGCTGAGGCATGGAGCTTTGAGAAGTGAAGTTTTGTATGGAAGATGTACAGGAAGTGGCAGGAACTTTTGCTGCCAATAACCCAAGCAAAGATGACTGCAGAATCCCTGGCTGCAGAATCTTCATTGTCAAGTCATTCTGCCAATTAATCCCACCGACATAATTTTCTTCCATCAAGCTCTCAAGTTGCATTATTCAGAGTTTCCAGGCAGCTTTGAGATGTCTATATTTGTTACGAAATTTCTGGGGGATGATTGCATAGACGTATTAAAGGACTGTGGCCCCTATTTCCGAATTACACTGCCTAATGCAAGATAAACCTTCTTGGTCAAGTCTGAGAAAAACAGTCACTGAGCTTCCATTCACATCTCAGCTGCATCTGGCCCCACTGATGTCCCTCACAGCTACTACTGAGAGAAATTTTTGTAAATGAGAACGATGGGCTTGGTAAATGGGTATTATGGAATGAGCTATTTCTGACTTAAGGAAGTAATCCCATTTCTTGAATAAATTTATTTCCTCTCAATTTGAGCAGCTCACATTTAGAATGTTTCATATTAAGTGTATGTTTAACACCAGCAAAACTTGTTATTTCTGAAGCAGTAAATGTAGTGGGCTTTCTGCAGATATATACACAGCTAAATTAAGAGGCAGAGCAAATAATTAAATAGGAGCTTGGGCAGGTTTTTTGCTCTGCAAGATACGAGCCCCATCTGCTAATTGAAAGCACTTCTTTTTTTAGCTAGGAACAGTTACAGAACTACAACAGGCTGTGGATCAACTGCATAAAGAGGGATCATAATATGCACAAATTGTGGGTTACACAAGGAAACACAAGGTGCTTTTGATGATTCAGTGTTGACCACAATATGAAAATCAAGTGCAATTAACTATTGAAAAAGCTATTGTTATTGCTACTGTTTCTTGATAATGTAATTAACAGTATTTTTTCAGCAGTAGCACTAGTCCTGAGCCACATTTCATGAACATTGTAAGACATACGAGTACAAAAAGACCTCACGTTTTATAGCCTGAAATACGAGTACAAAAAGACCTCACGTTTTATAGCCTGAAATACATTTACAAGAATGAAATAGGGATATATGCAACTGGAAGAGTACACGACAGAATCAGTCAGCAAGGCAAACAATGGACTTATCATTTAGTCAAGTTTTTTTTCTGTAAACTCTATGCAGAAGTTGAGCTTTATGTAGTATAAGAAGGAGTCCAGTGAGCATGAGTTTTGTGAATTAAAGTAGTGATGTACTACTGAATGGGACATTCAGGTAAAAAATTATTCCTGGGTGAAAAATAAAAAGAAGCAGCATAGAATAATTTTCTTGGGAGGTGGCTGGATTGAAGAGAACAGCCCTTGAAGCAAAGAAACCTCCGAGATGGAATTATTTATTTTTTAATAAGGGGTGAAGGACTGAGAATGGTGGAAATCCAAGTAAGATTCAACAAAGACCAAGAAAGGGATATTTCAGTCTGAATTTCCTTTACCCATCTTGACAGTGTCTTCATGCTATTCTCATTGGAGAGCAGCTAATTCTTGGACAATGGTGGGAGGGGCGATAACCGAAGCATGCTAACAATGCGACACTTGAAATCAGGCCTGGTAAGACCAGTGTGCTACTCTGCCAGTGCTGAGTGGAATCTAAATTTAGGGATGCACATGAGTTACGCGGCATACTGTCCCAGGAATGCTGCACAGGAACTGGAAGAAGAAGGTGCTCTAAGAACTTCTTTACAATATTGCTCCAGATGGTTCATGTGCTCATGGAAAGTCTGATTCTGGAAGGAATTGTCAGCTCAACCCATCCCCTCTGAGAAACTGAGGTAAGCAGGGAGGCAAAATAGAGCCACAGATTCCTTCTGCTGGAGAGGCATGCATGTAACAAACACTAACTAGTGCGACTGAATGCCAGAAGTTTGGAGATGTTTTGGTTCACATAAGCTTTCTAAAGTTCAGATACTGATACAAGGCTTATCTGCATTTATCTAAAACCCTATGGTCAGGAAATCTCAGGAAGAAAGCTCCTGTGAGAGACTTCAGATGTTGCCTGACTTAGTGAAATACTACAACAGCTCTTCTTGCCTACAGATTCTTGTCCTGGCAGAACTAAGGAGCGGCAGAGATTTGTGTATACCCACTGACACACAAAACAGAACAAAACAAACCTTAATCTAGCTTTTCCTGAGAAACCGTAATTCAGACTGAACACAGTGACTTCATTCCAGATAGAGCTTCATTTTTCTCCAAGCAGCTCTGTACCTCTTATGCTGTCACTGGCATAGTTTTAAAAGACCATCAAAAAAATGCCCCAACTGTGTATTTAAAATTTTATTTACTTATTAATTTTGAAGGGATTACAGTTCCTCTGTGTTTTACTTGGTGACTGAAAGCCTTTACCTGCTGAACTCAATAAAAGTTTTGCTGTTGATTTCAGTGGGGGTTGGATATTCTTTTAAATATTAAAATAACACATTGCATTTCAGTTTTTGCTGATATTTTTTTTTCTTTGCCCATTGTTTAGAGTGGAGCTTGACAATGACTGGTCAGTTGCGCTTTTGATTCTAAACAATTTAACACCCATTCACAAAATAAGGTCCCCTTGGGGTTACAAAGCTTTTGAAGAAATGAAAAAAGAGTGCAAGGAGATATTTCTGCTTAGTTTAGGATGTCATGGAAACTCATACTTTTAAGATTAAATCTAAGTTTCAAGTGAAGATTGACCATAGCTGTCTCTTTGAAAGAAGTCTGTTTCAAGGGTAAGAGAGTCCTTGTTGGTCTGGTTATTTTCTCTATGAGAAATAATTCTATCTTGATTCAGCCAAGACACTGAAAAGTCAAGAAAGATCAAAGAAACCTAAATAGTATTAATCTAAAGTTCCAAAAGTTCTCAGAATTGCTTCTTTTCACACACAAACACATATGTGTGCGCACACATGCACGCACATGCTCTCTCCAACTTACAGGTGAGTGCTTAGGCCAAAATGAAGTTCATTTTTTTGCCAAGATCTGTTTAAATGACACCACTTTTTTTCCCTGCAGAGTAATGAAATACAATTTGTTTTCATATTGGGCAAGTGAAAGACTAACGCGGCACATAGATCATTGGAGATATAGCACACCCTGAAGTCCTAGGCAATCTCTCCAGCTCGATTTTGCTTTTTGAAGTTGCTTCACTGTTTTCAAATCCCAATCTGAAACACTATTTGGAAGCTGTGAAGACTGCCTATGGAAATGTTTTTGAGGTCTGCAGAACCTATGCAATAGAAATATCATGCTTGAATTTCCTAATGCTTTCGTGTGACCTACATAAATGTTTCTTATTTCTTCCTGTAGTGATTATAGGCTCCTTTTTCATGGCTCTGTTGCATCAAGCACCAGAAATCTTTGTTAATAGCATGGGCCATATGTTGCCCTCACTAAACAGCACAGTGTGGAGCAAAGGAATAAAAATACGAGTCCAATGAAGCCAGAGTATGCACGCCAAGGAGAAAAAGATAGACCAGCTTCCATAAAAAGACCAGCAACAGAAACTCCACTGGACAATGGTCAATGGCAAATGACTCAAATATGATTATGATGAATACTTAAATTCCCAGGGGAGCACTGAGTTTTTATGGTACAACCTTTACTAGTGAGAGCCAATCCAACACAGGTAAGGCAGCTTGACTAGCCTTCTCCCTCCTTGTTACTGACATTCCTACTAGACAACAGGAATCAACTTCATCACCAATTGTGTTACTAGTGCTGGGAAGTGTTTGGCTGGGCTTTTTATGGGGTGTGCTTTGGAGCAAAAAAGTCTGAACTTAAATAATGGGATGATGAGGTTATGCAGGACGTCTTTTGTAAGAGTTTCCTTTTTCTTTCCAAAGAAACATGGATGCTCTGCCCTTGAAAGCCCAGGGAATCCTAATCCAAGTGAGTATTTTCCATTTGCAGATGCAACATATGCAAAACGCTATTGCTTTTCTATAACATTTAAAAAGCACTATGAAAAGTTAGAATAATCTTCAGAGCTATTTGTTTGTGTTTTATTGGGTAGACTTTGGTGAATATTTATTTTCAAATGCATACTCTAATATTCTAAATTGTATTATTATTATAAATGATGAGAAAATATAATAATATGTCTAATAAAAATATACATATCTTCATTCGTATTTTTTTTCTTACACTCTAGTAAGCTTTTCATTAATGTCTGTTTAACTTTTTTGTATTTTATGATAGAATAAAAGTAGTACAGAAGAGCCTCATGTCATTAAGGAAAATGTCAAGGTCTTTCTGAAACAGTGAAGATTTAGGGTTTTTTTATCATTGCTAAATCATTAGAATTTACTGCTTAAATGGCTAATTTAAATCATTAAATAGCTCACTTTGAAACCCTGTTCATATTATTTCAAAGGTTTTACTGTCTTCAGTACAGACTCATGGAGATGTAAGGCCCATATTTCTCAAAAAAACTTCTTATGCTGTATATACAGAAATGCATTAAAGCTAAATAAACTGTTCATCTATTAACCTAGATTAAACCCAACCCATTGTATTATGATATTTCTAATAGGAATATTTTTCTTTTTTTCTGTTTTTATTCTCCCTTGGAGTAAAATTTATCAGAAAAATGGATTTTCATCCACAACTCACATAAGAATTTTCTAAATTGGAAGTAAATTTTCAATATTGTGCCTTTTTTTAAAGGTTTCTGTTGTATCTTGAATTACAGTCTCTCACTGGAAGGATTTTTTTAAGGGTAATTGATTCTATAGTATAGAAGAAAAACCGAGGTTTTTTATAGAACAATCTGTGTACAGAAGAGAAGGCAGACATTGACAGACTGTACAGAAACAGATTGATTTGTACAAGATTTATACACTCCTGTATATCAAGGGAGCTTTGTCAAAATTTGTATTGACTTTAGTAATTTAGATATTCTTGGTTATATCCCCTAATGTTATATTCATGAAGAGAGGTATAGACTAGAAATTCTTCTTAAGACAGTCAGATAGCGCACATTCTGTATAGCAACATAGACACAGTTGGCAATTTAGCCTCCGCAGGAGTTTTGGGGGAAGTTAAACACATTTCACAGCAACTCACTTTATTGTATTCTGCAAAATTTTTAATTAGAGGATTCAGTGACCTAGATAAAATACTTTTTTCCTCATAGATCCCCTGAAGATGTTACAGAGATTTTTTTTTTCTCTTTTTTTTTTTGCCTCACTTAATATCAAATATACCACCAAGATAGCAAGAACCAGCCAGTATACTTCAGTCAAGGAAGTGGGATATTTCAGAACTTGTCACAATTCATTAACTAATCAGAATTGTTATGGTGATGGCTCTTCCATGGTAAATGCTCTCCCACTCAAAGATACAGGAACAGATTTCTAGGATAATATAACTTGGAAAATCATGTTCAGATACAAAGTTGTTCAAATGTTTTTGTGATAACAGTACTCTTCACCTGGCAAAAAGCATATGTCTGTTTGAGATGATATACAACATACATTAAGATTCCTTCCACCAGGAGAAGGATTTTGATACAGGCTTCTTCTCACTAAGGTGCTGTGTTCTTGTGAGAAGGCAAAGACATGCTGCTCTGGAACAATTAACGTGAAGCTTCACTGATAACTAGCTAAGCCTCTGATCTTAGTTTTGACACTTGTCTAACTGCAGCATCTTCCTGACAGTTACCCTGCAATGTCAGAGAAGGCAACATGGGAGGACTATCAGAAAGAAAAGACCTTTTCATGTGAATGTGGAAATGGAGGAAGGTAAAAGCTGTGTGAGCAGAACAAAAAAGTCAAGACCTAAGAGAGAGAATCACAGAGAATCAGTGTACACTGCAGAGAAGTTATAGTATGTCAGTGAATAATGAAATACAAGAAATTCAGGGCTGAAAGAGGTGTGGAAGACTACAGCCAAGACAGAAGAAGGATATTAAAGTCAGAGTTCAGATAGCCATGGAGAACTGATCTGTTCAGAATACTGGCGACACCAGTGTCCTGACATGGCAGCATCAGTGTCAGCCAAGCTGAGAGTACTGCTTCCAAGTACTTGTGAAAGCTCCAGAAAAGATAAGATAAAGAATTTAAAATTAGTTCTTTCACTTCCTAGTTTACCAAACAAGGTTTCCGAGTTTGACACACAAGTAGATGTTTTACATCAATGTCTTTCTCTTCAAAAATTCCTTTACCCTGGTTCACTGTCCTTTTCTTCTTGTTCACTGTTTCAGGATCCTATATTTTTTTTTATTATTCTCTTCTCTTGGTGATCTGAAAATTCAAACTCTTCATTGAAATTTGAAGGTAAGATCTTTGAAAAGAGCCAACCAGCCATGAAATAGGAGAGGAATGATCTGTTCTTTTTCTTTCTGCCCAGATGAGTACAAAGCATTTTGCTTTTTGACCAGGAGATAACCTGAAAGTTTCAACTCATACACACACTTCGATGCAATTTATTGGGTACTACTAGAATATAGTGTATAAATTGGGGTTGTCTTAAATAATCACCCCTTTTCCGAAAGATTTACACTGGAGCTAAACGAAGAGAAAATGGCAACGACAATGAAAGAAAGTTTGAGATTTAATACATAAGAACAATTTGCTCGTTTTCTAAGGCCTCAAGAATTCAGCAGGGCATAATTTCTACAGGGCACTGGATACCATCCAGGAGAAGAATTCTATTTGAAAGTATCAAATAATCTAATAATTTTAGACATATCTGGCACACACACACCACTCTTTCCACCTTATCAGAAAACAAGAATTGTCCAAGACTACCTAAGGGAGCAGTGGCAAAATAGAGCAATACTGAAAACATGTCGATCTAGAAAAAGAGTAAGATCCTTTCAGCCTTCACCAGCCACATGATTACGTATGTAATGTCTGAATATCACTGATTTGGAAAGTCTAGGATGTAAGTAAATTGGTTTCATAAATTTTCTGTGTGATAAATGTTCTGTTACTTCCTACAGTTTTACCTTTTTACAGAGTTGGTTTCTTCTGTCAAAGGCTGAGCCAGTCTTTGACGTTATAGAAAGTATATTTTTCAATTAAAAAATGCTTCTATTTGTTCTCTATTCTGACAACTTATGATACTATCTACAACTATATTTATTAGAAGAATCTTTTGTTTCAATCTGTACCTTCTCCTGATCAGTGATATTTAGGGATGTACCAGTCATAAAGGTACCTAAGCACTAAGAAGTCACATGCAGATGTCTCTTCAGCTATTTCAAAGATTTAAATTTGTCTGCCTACTCCTCTTTTTCCCTTCTGACACTGTGCCAAATATTCTCATAAATTACTTTTTTTCTTTCCCCTATGGCTGAAATAAAGCTTCAGGGTTTAGGGTTCCTCAAGGCACTGTGGCATATTTTCCCATATATGGAAAACACAGAATAGCACAACAAAACAGCTTTCCACAGCAACGTTTTACAAGTAATTCTGCCTTCTTAATTTCCTCCAAATCTCTTGCGTGAAGGTTATTCTATCCTAGTGACTGGCCTTGAGCCTTAAAGGGAATTTAGTTATATGGTTCTGAGCAGATAATTTCCCCCCAATTTGTTTGCCAAATGGGTGTCTAATTTACATTCCCAATTACCTGAATTGCATGCATAAATGAGCTAATGAAACACACAAATGTGTAACTGGTCATAAATAGTCATTTCTATGTGCAATTGCAGTAATTGCATGCACCTCATGATTTTGAAAATCAAGAATCTAATGTTAATTTGATGCTAGTTCATCTTGTATAACAGTTATATTTAAAGATTAAGTTTATAACTCAGCAAATGTGGCAGCCTTGTTCTATTATGCCTTTTTTCCATTATGGTTAATTGATGGATAACAGAGTTTAACATTGCAGGGACTTCTTTCTGCTGATAAGCAGGGTTCAAACATTTTCCTAAAATAAGCAGGACTGCAAATCAGTTTATGTACTATACTGTGTCACAATAACCACAATTTTATAGTCCTTTAAACAACATGTTTAAAAAGAAAAATTCATTTGAGGTAACGAGATTTTGGGGAAAGAGATAATAAGTCACATAACTATTTTTATCTACATGTTCTGATTCACAATAATCACAATACAGAAATATCTACTTAATGTAACACTTTGTTTCAGCCATGGGTCCGGCCAAAACCTAAGTCTCATTTTCTGTTTTAAAATGCAGGAAATCTTGTAGCTCTTGTTACTTATTCTGCTGCCACCCCATCTGTTTTTCTCTTAGACTGCAATTGCTTTCTGGGTAACATAAAACTAAGACCTCTATGAGAGAGATTAACGAGTGCCATGGTGTGACTGAAGGACTCAAGTATCATATGAACACTACTACATAATTTTACAAAAGGACTCACGTGTTTTGTACTGTTAAAATGTATGATGCAAAGACCAAGAATGTATATTGCAGTAGTAGTTCTAAGTCATTTGACATAGTTAATTTTAAAATTAAAATGCTAATTTCAACCACTTTACTGTAATGATTAGAATATAAAAAATATAATTCAATTGCAGGGATTATGTTTTAATTTTCTGAAGATAAGATCTGACTTTGTGTTTCTCTTTCAGCGGTTTTAACAAGAGCAATACGGTTGATAAATGCAGAGCCAGAAATACTATGTTCATTATTGCAAATAATGCACAGAAACATTACTGAAAAACAATAGGTGAAAGAATAATCCAAAGTTTAGTAAGAGGATAATGTTGATTATGTTTATAATTAGATAGCAAGTTATGGCTGAACGCCATTCAAAGCATTTTACAGATTAGGCCTCAATCCTGTAATCTGTTTCACTCAGGAAATCCCCCAAGCCATCTGTGAGACTACTATAAGGAATATTTAGGTCTTGCCATGCATATGTCAGTGTGTCATTCCTGTCCCAGGCCTAGTAATGTGATCACTTTTGTAATAGACGTTATATTTACAAAAAAAAAAAAAAAAAATCCATTAAAACANATATTAACAAAAAAAAAAAAAAAAAAATCCATTAGAACAGACAGTCAAGTTAATGAGTAGAAGCCAATAAAGGGGGAAAAACTCCAACTTGCCTTCAACAGCTGCTGGTTTCTTTCTTGGACTGTGTTCCAGAAGAAGACGAGGTGGTACGAATTCCCTATGTCCTGCACCTAAGTATACAGGTTAAGAAGCATAGAAAATATATTCACCAACAGGCTGAGCAGTTTCACTGGGAGGCTGAGCTCCCTTCAAAATTTTTCATGTTAAAAATATTACACTCTGCATAAAAGCTAATATCTTTCAGACAGCATAAGAAGGAAATGTATTTCTCAACAAATAGAGTAATTTATTTTTAAGACTCACATTTGAAATCAATGAAGTCCAAGTGACTCAAACATATGCTGAAATGGTACAGTTCTCTTATTCTTCCTTAGACTCAAAAGAGAAGAATAATACTATGATAATAACCATGAATATGGTTACATATTCATGATGTCTCTCCTACAATAAAGTCTTATTTTCTTCTGTCAAACAAACGATCTTTAGTTGCTCCCTCAAGTCCACTTATTATGAACTGCTGGAAACACCAGTAAAAATTATGATGTTTCTCATCCTTAAGGATTATTCTTAATTAGCCAATACCAACCAGGTCATGCATTGTAAACACTGATGAGGTTCTGATTCCAGCTGCTGACTGAAACACCTCTACTGTCTCAGAGTGTTCAGCTGGGACTTTCTGTACTGTCTTAGCCTAAGTGCAGATACTATGCTTTGTACAAAACATTTTTCATTCCCTTTCTCCAAAGATTCACAAACATATTTAATGTACTCTTATGTTACTTGTGCTTATTTTCTAGTTTATGATATATTTGCTGTCTCCTTATTTCCTTTTAAATTACTTCACTGGCATTTAGTCTCAGTAGCTATCCTGTCATTGTCATTTGAAAAGTGCAATTTTTTGTGACTTGAGAAATAAAATTAAGTAGTTATATACAGTATTGATTCAGTCCTATGCACCAGCATACATTCACTGCACCAGCGTCCACATGCAAACAGACTGTTAAATCTCAGCTCCAGCTTCACATCAGAAACCATGCCTCATGCTTGACGATAGACTCAGAAGAGAAGTTAAGATTTTAATGGGCCTTGGAAACTGTAGTATCTTACTTACCCCTCTCATTTTGCAAAGGTGTGTATACTCATGGGGAATGCATGAGAAAAACATCGTCTTGAAGACAGCAGTGGGATTTGAGTATGATGGTCTTAATGTTATTGCATCTCATCAGCATATGTACAATTGCAGGCACATAATTTGCAAGCACGCGGTTCAGTTCATCCAATAATTTGTATAAAATATCACACGCAGCTGCTCAAACTTGAGGTGTGCCTGAGCCACTGACAAAATATTAACACATTGATAAAACCAATGTATTGAAGGTGCTTTGCAACAAATGGTAATAATCTTACATTTTCCACGTATTTCCTGTCTTGGCAATAAACCCAAGTGAATATTTACTGATCTCATAACAGAATAACTATAGCCGTAAAATGGATGTTAGGCAAAATTCAGGAATCCAGATGTTTAGCCATGGTTTTCCAAACACTTTATGTCTAAAAAACCCATAATCTTGAAGTTGCAAACTGAACTAATGAGCTGCTGATTACCTTTGTTGCCAACCAGAATAGAAAATTTATATTCATAACCTCTGTCAACATACGGAAACTTCATAGATTGAATTTCTAGTTCAGAATGAAAACAAAAAACAACATAACAATTGATGAGGAATGGGTATTCTTCTACATTTAATCAAAGTCCTAGACTAAAGATTAGTTCTTTATTTTTCCATTTCTTTCTTTTTCCTTTTTTTTTCTTTCTAAAGGGGAAAAAAAGTGATAATTTTTATAACTTGGATGATTTTTTTTATGTGAAAGAGGATAAAGGCTCAGAATGTTGAGTAGATGAGTAATGAAGAAGGATAGTCAATAATTTGGACTGCAGCGTGGCATCTAGAGAGTGGGGCAATGATCTAACTCCTCTAGGTCAAATTGTACACTGCCCCCATTATCTTCCTGTTCTTTGCTGTGGCAGCAGTTTTCTAATGATTGCACCAGTGTGCACATAATGCCAGTATGATACCACTTATAGCTAATGACTTGTCAAGTTCTATTTTATAGCTTTACAAGTTTTAAGAAAATCATTTATTTCATGCAAATTGACCACATGATCCAATATGAGAGTGTTTTAAGCAGGAGAAGCTTAAGCTTCACAGATCAAAAACTTTCCCTTAGGCCAAAATGTTTGTTCTGAGCAGGTTCCCATGCACTCTGATAAAAGGCTTCTTTAATGTTTCCATGTCTTATTAAATGTCTCTCTATTCACTTTGATGGGAATGCAAAGGACAGTAGATGAATAAATATTTTATCCATTCTTTTGATGAAATATGTTAAAGGGGATAGCCTAAGTTATATTTCTTTTCCTTTTTCTCCGCTCTTTAAGTTATAAAGCACAAGTGGTTTTCTGCAGTATAGACAACTGATAAATAGAAATGAGGAATTGGCTTCAACAGATCAGACCATTAGGATTAATATCTACTATCTTGACTCTAGCAGTGGCCAGTTGGACACATATACATGATGTAAATGAGAGGAAGGCAGGATGTTTTTAATGCTCCCAGCGGACAATCAGATTAGTCCATGAATCACGAGAAGTTATTATCCAGATTACCACTATTATTACTGGACATACACTTATCTCACAGCTTTAAAAGTGCTCCATAAAAAAACACTGCATAGTTATTTGCCTCTCATTTCAAACATAGCCTTCATTTTTCTATTACGAGATAAGCCACTAAGGTTCCTTTAAGCTCCTTTTAAAAAAAAAAAATATTAGTTTTGATTTCTCCAAAAGATGTACTTGCAAGCACAAGAATGTGCATGCATTTCTATGCCAATTTGTCCCTAGAGTTGATTCACAACATTTCCATGTGTAACCTGTCCATGCAGTTGTGCTACAGGCATCTCCTTCATATATGATATTGTAAACAGCTGACAACAAATTACATCTGATGAAAACTGAAAGAGTAAAATATGTTTTGGATTTAAGCTCATGGGAATGTTCTGACCATGAGAAAAAGTGTCACATTAAGACATGAGTACCTTCCTCCACTACCTGAGAGGAAATAAATAGGCTGCAAGGATGAGTAGAACATTTAGGACACTAACGAGGTACCATGAATTCTTCATTAAAAATCAGCTACAGTCCTCAAGCTCTGGAAAACTTCTGTCATCAGTGTTTATTAAATTGCTTGAGATGTCTTGAAGAAATTAATTCTGACTTGGTTTATTAATATTTTTGATTTTTTATTGCATGATAAGGAATACTAGACAAACTTTAATTACCTTACTTTTCTCAATCTATGAAATGCCTTTCTACATGTGTCAAAAATGTCATGTTTGCATACTGTGTATAAATTGATTTCTTATGATAATATCAAATTATGTGAGTTTTCTTTCTTCCCTGATCTTCTGAGTTCAATTTGTCTGCAGTGACCTTAATAAAGTGTCTAAAGATATCTTTGTAGATAAAAAGATAAAATACTTGTAAAATTATTATTATTATTATTATTATTATTATTATTATTCAGGCGTTTTAGACTGGTGAATATTCCAATTGGGTATGGAGAGAAATAGTGCCATCACAGAGTGCAATATGTGGAAATACCATTCCTGCGACTGTATATTTCCTCATATCCATAAACCAGTTACTTGAACAGCAGGAATCCTACAGTCCAACAGCACCAACACTTTGTTAGAGTGTCTCTCAGTGCAGCAAAATGTCTTCAGATAAATCTCATTCTGCTCAGATGTGACATCATTCTCTAGTGATAGTAAAAATAACTCAAATAAAGTAAGTGCCTTTGCAGAGTTATTTGTTATGAAAAGTAAATTCCAATCAAAGGTTTAATGAATGTTGGAACAAGACACGGATCAGCAGAATGAGGCAAGACTGCCAAATATGCTTTTAGAGGACTGAAAACGTAATGGAGTCCAGACGTTTTGCCCAGGCTTCCAGTTTTGACAGTAAGCTGCTACAAGTTAAAGGTGAGTCTCTTCCCAGCTTTCAGTCATTAGTCTCCAGACATTAGGCTGTGACTGTTCTGGGGAAGGGTTTCTCTGCTTGCTACGTGTGCATGAAAAACCATGAGCAAGCTGTTTTTCATGAAGAAAGAACAGCTGAGGATCAAGAGGTGAGATTGTGTAACTGTACTGAACAATGCAAATGCTCATTTTCTGGGATGCATTACTTGAAATAAAATATTGATGCCCCATATAGGCATTCCTTCCTGAGGAACACACTGTGACACAAGGATTTCATGCACCCTGGCAATTAAATGGTGGCTGGGAATATTACTGGGCTGTGGAATTCAGACATACATATCCTGCAATATGTTTTTGGATAGCCTCTGATAACTCTGACTTGTGGCAAGCAGCAGTGTCTCAAAAAATTCATTATCTCTCTTCAGGAATTGGCAGGGGCCAGGGACCACTCCCAATAGATAGCTGAGATACAGCCAGCCCATTTTGACCTCGAGGAAGTGTACTGGATGTGGATCTCTCTATGAGAGAAAAAATCACCTTCAGAGACAGAACAGATGAGTTGAGTTTAATTTAGTAATCTAGATGTCGCCACAAGTTTTAACAGTGATAACAAAATTATGTCAGAAGGGAAAAAATAGTCTAAACAGGATTTTAATGACCAATTTGGAACTGAATTTTTGACAGGGGAAGATGGAATTAATGGATAATAAAATGAGGTTTTTATGGAAGTATATTTTAGTAGACAACATATATTTAAGTTTTTTAATTTCTCTCAGGATGTGGCTCTTTATTAAATGGTTAATTGCCCAACATAGAGTGAAGCTCTGATTTTGCATAAGGTTGATGATGTTACTTAAGAAAAACCTATGCTATAGTATATGCAGTGATACCAGTAGCAATGCAGTCTTTTAAATTTTAGTATTATGTCACACTGACCATCAGCCAGTTTCTTTCATGAAGTACAAGAAAAGAAGAAAAGGAGAGATTACATGGATAATGACAAATCTATCTATGTTCCACTATATGCATGTATTTAAAATCCATTAACAATATCACAAATAATTTTGGAACTCTCCATAGAGTCTAACTTATGAGTAAAGCACATTATTGTGAGATACTTCCTCAACACTCAGACAATGAAACCAGGCCTATACAAATAACCTAACACCCTTGGGAGGGTGTGCATCTACTAAGCTGAAAGCAAGGACCAGTAGGTTAAAAGTGAGGGTGTAGGAAGGAAGGATGCAGACTGATATTCTAAATGCTCTTTTGAAAGGGAGTAAGAGGAAGGATTAAATTTCTCTTCTCAAGGCACCAAAAAAAAAGTAGCAGCAACTTGATAGCCTTCTATTTTTAATACATAGAGATTTGAGCTCATCCTTTGTATTAGATGATGGATTCCTGCACGTGTTTCTATGTCATAATAATATAATATATGCTATACATACGTGCATGCATGAACATATAAATACATATCAATATTTATTTATAATGAATCATAGAAAGGTTAGGGTTGGAAGAGATCTTGAAGAACATTCTACTTCCTGCCACGGCTTAGTGATTTTTCTGAACAGAAAATATTTGATTTGGTAATTAAACAGGTGTGAGAACCATTGTTGCAGACTCCTGGAGGTTGTGTGAACATCAGTTGCTGTGTTTTCACTCAGACACCAAATCCAATTAAAGTCACAGCTGGGAATTTGTTTGATATATTTTTTTCTTTTCCTGTGGGTTTGTATCTCACACAATGCAAGTGTGCATAACAAGTGTACAAACGAGGCAGGCAAGAGAGGCAAGGGTAGAGCTATAGGTGTTTTGGGTTTTTTTTTCTGTTTTAACTTAAAGTGGATGCTATGGGTCCAGAAATGCATGCAATGTATTTTAGCTGCATGACAGAGCTTGCAGTTTAATCTATTTACAGAAATATATCTGTTGAGAACTCCTTTACAGAGATTTTTACCACAAAATCCCTCTTCAGTTCAATCTATATCTGTGAAAACTACTCTAATTTTTATGTTCAGAAGACTGAAGTCATTAAGGAGTTAAGAGTTAAGCATTAACAGTTTTTTTCATTATACATTAAGTAAGAAGTCACACGGCCTTTCCTGACATTAAAATAAAATTGAATTGAAAAAATTGAAAATTGAATTTGCTGCCTCCACTTTCTCCCATTATTTATCATGGGCAGTTAGCAGGTAAAAATAAACCTACATGTTATGTTTAGAAATATCGAAAGATGGATCTCAAAGAACTGAGTACAAGGACAGTGAAAATTATGGGTTATTGTGTGGTAATGATGGGTTATTATAGTTATTGCTGCATAGTGGAGTACAAAAGGACTGTAAAGGCAGATTATAAAATGAAAAGACATATTCAGTCTTTCTCTCTCTCCCCAAATAACTTTTAATAAGTTGTTATCATATACAGTGACCCCTAGCATAATTAACATGAATATCAGGAGTTGGTATAGATGCTTTTTTTTTCACAGTATGAAGTATCCAATTAAAACAGAAAAGAAAACACCACAACTAAATACTTTCAGCTAACAATTAAACAGAATGGAGGGGACTTATAAGCTGTTATAATGAAAAGTAATAACACTGACTATGCCATGTGAGCACTGCTCAGTAATTTATGTTCTTTGTGTTTGGTTCTTCTATACATATCATTGTTTCAACCATCCTTGATCCAACTACATCTAAGAAACATTCAGTGCTCAGGTCAGAAAAGCTAAAAGTGATTGCTGCAAGGATGCTAATACTTTATGTTGTCTTCAAGAAAGAGTGCATATGCCAGTTTTTGCAATATAAAAACAGCCTAACATGAATAAAAACAAATTACAGATACAATAATGCCTCACAGTTACAGATATTTGTGGATAATGAATATATTTAATATAGAAATCACTGGAATTCAAACTAAATCCAAGTATCTCTGATCCCAAGCCACAAAGTTTTTCATATTTCTGTGTCTTTTTGCTAAAATGAGAAAAACAAGAAGTTAATGATTATGTTACCTGTCTTGTCTATACTTCACAATCACCTAAGAAAGTGAATCCGTAGCCATATTTCAGAAGTTAGAATTTCAATAATGCAGTCTGAAGTTAGAGGGAAAAGAACTGAGAGGTTTTATTAGATCAAATATCAGAGTAGGGCCCAAAGGTGCAGAGGTGTTGGCTCCTAACTCCTCTTTACTCACTCCCACTGAAATCACTGCGAGCTAAGTGCCATGGCTGCAAATATGAGAAATACTGGAACAAAAAAAACCTGTAATATTTGAGATAATGTTTTTTTTTTAAACTAATAATGTTTTGGTAACTTCTGATTCTTCTTTCCCTTTAGTTTTGCCAGGGAAGATCCTCTGTCCTTTAAAGAGGTTATTTTTAGGGCAAAGGGTCCTGGGATTCACTGTCATGAGTTCTAACCCTTGTGCTCAAGGCATCCTCCATGATTTTTGGGGAAATGACTTCACTTACCATGTCTTTCCATCGAATCTATAAATGGATCTAACAGAAATTTAAAATAAATAAAAATGGAACGTTATGTGCGTACAGCAACTAAAAATTCCAAATCCTAAATTCTATGAAAGTGGAAGCTCTAAAGGCTGAGCTTTTATTTTGATGCTAAAATTGTTTCGGTTTCTTTTGTTTGAATCATTTGGATAGGGAATATCTTCCACATTTATTCAAGAAAATTATTTCCCTCTCCATTTCTTCTTTTCCCCTTTCACTCACTCCCAAAATACTATAGCAATTGGAATTCATTTTTTTCCAAGTGGCACCACAGTTTCCTTGATTGAATCAACAGCTTCTCCTGATAATATCATTTGAGATCTTATAGAAAACTTGTCATTTCAAGTCTTCATTTGAACAAAATTCTTGCTTGCACATTTGCAGCATACTTCTTGAATGTATGTAGGCTCCCTCACTACCAGACATTTAAAAGTTCACTTTCAGACAGTTATGCCTAGATAAGTCACCCGAGGGATCCATTTATAGTCAATGGAGAGAAATTGGTACCTTCAAAGGGTGATTCATCTTTTCTATTTTAGGCATCTTTCTTAGGACGAAATTTTCCTCCAGAGGCCTCCATTTCATAGCATTGGCTATAAAGACAGCTAAAGGTTAAAGTTGGGCAATTAACTTTTGGGTGTCTAAGTGAGGTGCAATGAATTGCAAGCATTTTATTTTGCAGTTCTCCATGAAGATGATGCTTCATGCCACCAAAATATTCCAGGACTAAAAAAGCCATGCATGATTTTTCACCCTGTAAATACTGTCTGGTAACAGAGTGCTTCCCAAACCTCCAACAATTATATGAATAAATCTCACATAGAGAAAGGATTTTTTTTTAAGCCTAACTAATAAACAAAAAAAACCCAACAAAAACAAACAACAAAAAGCCCAAAACAAACAAACAAACAAAAAAAGCCAAACCAAAACAAAAAACAACAAAAACCCCCATTGTTTAGGTATAATGTGTGTGGGCATTGAACATCTTTTGAAATCTATGTTATTTACTTGGTCAGATAATACTGGGTATATTGAAGGACAAAGTGAAACAATAGGAAGGAAGGTGAATTGTCAGAGGGAGGAATAGAGGTCCCTGATGGAGAAAAAATAAAGTAATATTGACTCATTATAGATATATGTCATAAGTTATATATCTTTTTGTCAGAGCAGACACATGCAGAAAGAAAGTTGACATCAAAAAAAAGATGCACCTGAAGAGAGAACGGTGAAAGGAATGGATCTGCCACAGCTTACAGTCCCAGTGGCAGCAAACGAGATGCTAAGTAGGTGGGCATAAACAAGAGAGCATGTGTTGTTTAGGCCAAAGCTGAATACTCTTCTGAGCACTGAATTTCATGTTCTCAGAGTAGAAGAGGTGAGGAATTACTGCTAAGCTGAAACGCTACATGATGGAATGTATCTTGTCAAAGTACTTGTAGATCCTTTCTATGCTCTTTTTATCTATGTGGTATAGTGAACTGGTACCACTACTGTTGTTAAAAGGGAACCTCATCATTTTCCAGCAGGGACAGCATAGAATTCTATATTGGGATGAGAAGAGTAACTTCTCCCAGTTCCACAATAGAGATATAGGTTTCTCCTTTTTAATGAAAAATTCAGGAGAAAACTGGAAGCCCTTCAGAACACGTTTTTTCCTTCTTCATGTTGTTACAGTGTATTCAGCATTAGGAGATGTTTAAAGGCACATTGTATAGATGTCAGCTATTTTCCTTTTCATTAAAGTTGAGAGAGATTCAATGCATGGTGATTAACTTCCCTGAGAATTTTCAGAATTATTTTCTAAAGATAACAGATTCAGTAGCTCACTTATAATTTTAGAGTTATATAACCTGGGCCTATAAAACTGACTGAAAGAGAAGGTTGTGGGTTATCAGGTCTCATCAAAGACAAATGTTTACTTGCAACCCATGTAAGATTCCTGCTATACTAAAAGAAGTATATGGCATTATATATAAAAATATATAGTATATATAAGTATATATAAATATGGCATTTAAGATGCCGGTCTTCTTGTTTAGCTTAAGCAACTCTGTGATGGAGCCTTGACTCCAGCTTACTCTGACAACCTCCCTATATTCATTCGAAGTGGCCTGACCCTGCTTCCAACTCCTGAGTATTTCCTGCTTACACTTGAGTGTAAGCTCCTTGTTCATCCATGCAAGTCTCTTGCCCTCTCTGATTTCTTGCTCATTGGGGTGCATCATTCTTGAGCCTGGAGGAAGTGATCCTTGAATACCAACCAGCTCTCTTGGGCCTTTCTTACCATAGGACCTGTTCCTATGGGCTTCTTCCAAGAAGATCCTAAAGAGGCTAAAGTTAGCTGTCCTGAAGTCCATGTTTGCAATCTTACTCGCTGCCCTGCTTCCTCCTTGCCCAATGCTGCGCTCCACAATCTCACGGTCACTGCAGCCAAGGTGGCCCCAACCTTCACACCTCTAACAAGGCTTCCCTGTTTGTCACTATGAGGTCAACCAGCACAACATTCCTTGTGGGATCCTCCACTACCTCTGTCAGGAAGTTGCCAGCAATGCTTTACAGGACTTTCCTGGACTGTTTGTGTCTTGTTGTGTTACTTCTCCAGCTATCAGGGTAGTTACATTCCCTCACTAGAACCTGTGCCTAAGACTTTGAGGCTGCTTCAAGCTGCCTGTAGAATGCTTCCATTTTTAAACCTTGACATAACATCAGTATCTGTTGTAATAATTCTAACTGGAAATGAATCATGAGTCATTAAATGTAATAACTATTTTACAAAGTCACTTGTTAAACTTGTTTTTACCTTTTAAATAGAAAACAATTTGTTTACTATTAGCTGTTTAGAAGGATTTTTGGCATTTAACTTTTGCCTTTATTTTCTAAATAGCTTACTTTTGAAAACTAAAGTAGTTGAGTCTTTTGATGATCTCCATTGAAATCACTCTTCTTTTTGAAACTTTTTTACTGAACTATGTGAAATGTTTATAATACTAAATAGTACTACTAAAACATAATGCAAACGTGAGAGTAATTTCATTACTCTTTCTGCCTTCACAGCTTAAATTGGTTTGTTTCCATTAATATCAAAGATTTAGACTCATTTACATCAGCAAAGGTTTTGGCTTTCTTTTGTATCACATAATGTTGACCCTCAGAGCGCCTTGCAGTGAACTATCAAAGAAAGATATCCATTCCCTTCTGCAGAAGCAGAATACCACACATTCCCTTTGTAGCTGTTTCCAAGAGAGGGAGTCATTTGAAATTTTTTTTGGCCAAGTTACAATGAAGTGCCATAAGAGTGTTGACAGATGCAGCTTCGTGTGCCAGCATCTGGCTCTGATTCACAGTGGGATGATATAAACTGGGAATAATGGATAGTTGTTTTGCCTCTGTGGGAGGGTGTCAGGATTCTATACTGATAACATCCCCATTGAGAGATCAATGTCATTTCAGAGTTTGATGAAATAGACACAGTTTTTGGGCTGAGAGGGGGGGTCATAGACAAGAATCTTGTTAAAATTAGATCAGATATCTTCTCACAGTTTCTCATAGCTGGATAGAAGTTTAAAGAAGCAATATTTAACTCCAAATATAGATAATGTTTATTGTAAGAATTGCACAGTAATAAATTAGTTAGAAAATTTTTCAATAACTAAAACTTAATTTTCAGTTTCTTGTACATGTATTTAAAATCACTCTTCATTAATTCTTTCCTTTCAGACTCTGAAAAGTACACAAAACTGTTCCAGGATATTACTAGAGAAATACTAGAGAAATATTTCTGTCATTCAGTCATCTCCATTTATGCCACCCACAGAAACAAGTGGGTTGGCAAGTGTTTCCTCATGTGAACAACTTTTTGATGGACAATTAACTGTCAACTCTGAAGAAGAATCCGGATTAATCTTTTCAAATCTTGGGGTACAATATTTCCCTCAGCAGGCAGTAAAAAAGTAAAAAGTTTAAAAAGTAAAACTGGAAAAATCTCAAAGCCTCCCACACTTTTTCTTTGGCATTTCACTTAAACAAATATCTGGCTTTCTTGTTTTCTACCACTGGGGACAGGGCTACTGAGTAGCTAGCACCAGAAAGCATCTCTCCATAGGAAAAAAATTATATTCTTTAGCATTTTCTCTCAAATGGGAAAGCCTATAGCTCAGTCGACAGTTTTTCATGCTGAATTTCTCCAAAGAGCAAGCTAATAATATGCTACTTTCTTTTTTATTATGACTGTTTTTTTTCTTTTTCTAATTGCACTTCATCAAACATATCCCCAGAGAAACTACATCAAAGTTGTCTCCATGTAGATGTAGTGTAACAAGCTGAAAAGTTACTCCCTGCCATTGAGATATCCTCAACACATCCTAGTCTTTAATCAAGTAGGAGTGACACTTAAAAATAGTTCAAGAGCCTGAAGCGTTTTGCTATCTGAACAGCTGAGGGCAAGTATTTAGTTCCAGTGCTACAGCCCACCCATGGCAAATACAGACATTTTTACTTTCAAAATTAGGTTTTATTGCTCTAGGGGTTTTTTTGCAGCAATATAGTCCATGATCTTTCAATATTGATGTACTTTTATACCAGTATCTCCATATTTTCATTTATATTAAATGGCAAGTATCATCCTGACAGTCTTGAAATTCTCTTGCCGTATTGTGTAATAACAGTAATCCCTTCTCTTTGACAGAATATTTCTTGACAATGGAGAAGAGATAAGCCTTGGAAGAAAATTGTAGACATGAAGGATTTTCAGTCTACGCTTTCCAGGACCAAGCAGTCTGTACGATTCCCCATGGACACTCATCACAATTTGCCTTAATTTCTTGACTCTTCATGTTTGTCAGGGTGTGGTGGTTTTTTGGTTTTTTTTTGTTTGGTTTTTTTTTCATAAGCATATGTGCAAAAGGTGAGGCTTCAATGACTTTTTAATGAGAAGGTGGGATGACTGTTTTACCCTATAAGATACTGTCTTGCGATGTACACATGCCAGAAATCCTGGTGAATTTCTCCAAGGCAAATATTTTTTTGACAGTATAAGATAAGCAAAAATTGTCTACATCACGTTGGCTTTGGGACCCTGGCATGGAAAGACACAATACACATATAAGGATACCTTGATGAAAGGAATTGATATGGCCACATTCCTTTGCAGTCTAGCTGCATTGGAAGCGGTATAAGCTCCATAGGGCAATTGTGTGCTTCAGTGCTAAGGTTTTAGAAAGTCTAAATTGTGAATACACCGCATCTGTGCTCCCACTGTCTTTGTTGCCAATTAGGCAACTGTAAAGATCATCCAGTAGTGAGTCGGGTGTACTGTGAAATGCAAGTGGTTTAACCAAAATCAGAACAGAGTAAAACCATGCGTGCAAAATAAACTTCTACGTGATTAAAAAGAAAACAAAATCAGATCATGAGTAGACAACATGCCTGTGAGAAATAAAAAAGGTGCATTTTGTGACTAAATACCCAAGACATGCTTATCACTCTTAATTCAGCATGCACAACCCCATGCACAACTTCGTGCCATGAAGAAAGACAGGCAAGAATCCAATTTCAGTAGATGCAAAACAAAAAAGGCATTTCATCAGAACAGCTCCTTGATCTGCCAGAGTAGCGGCTGGCAAGAATTGCGGGAAAGTAGGGCAAGAGTGGGAAAACAGGCGTATGGCACAGGGGGAATAAAATAGAGTAGATCCAGTTAACTTAGAGAATCATGTGCTCCATGGTAAAAGAGTGACCAATTAGTGCCCCTGAAATCCATCCACATGGGTGAGGATTTAGAACTCTCTAACATCAAAAAAATAGTTATGAAAACAAATTTAAACTTTCTACTAAAATAGAACCCTTTCTCCTACCCATAATAAATAAAACGATGAATAAGAACATTAGAAATACTACTCAGAACAAAATACAGGAATAGCAAACAAATTATCAAATACATGGAATAAATTATATCCATGAAACTATATAAGTCAGTGGCCTTCTGCATCAAAAATACTATCTTGGACTTCAGAAATGCCAGTAGAAAAATAAAGGTAGCAGTCAGAACATATGTTCTTCATAAAGAAGATTTCCACCTTATGCTTTAATCTTTATAAGGAAAACTTGGAAAATTAATCCTGAAAGAAATGCATATTAATTCTTCTTTTACAGGCAGACGAAAGGAGTACAAGGCAATTTGGACAGAGTGATTTGTTAATGCTGAGACAGTACTGCCTTGGCTGAGCAACTGTAGTCCAGGGACAAATAAGATGAGAAAATCTCTGAAAGGAGGTTCAGCAGCTCCTCTGAGAAATTGTCACTTATCACAAGCATGCGACACAGAATGTAAAAAGTATTTTTAAGTTCCATTTCTCAAGAGAGAAAATCAGAAAGCAATTTTTTATACTGTATGCAGTAGGCCTCAAGTGGTCTACCTATAAACATCTCAGTAGAACCCAAATGGTCACGGTTGTAGTCATGATATTCATGAGAAGGACTTCTGGATGAGAAAATATGAGTTTGTGACTAAAATTCCACTATTATCTATTGTAAAGGGCTGAGAACCTCAAATACTTCTCTTTCATGAAAAATGAAATAGAAGTCTTAGAAGTTATTCAATATTGATACAATTATTGTGACTTACAGGAGAACGTGCATGAAATTTGTCAGTATCAAGGACAAATACTAACCAGCGAAAAAAGAAAACCAGCTAATGCTGCATGAAGCAGCTTAGCAAAAATTCTTCCTTATATGGCTTCCCTGAATACCCTGTGTACATGTCATTCATTTTTTATAGCTAAGACTGCAGTGTCATGATGAAAATTTGAGCAAGTGAAGAACATTTCAGCTTCATTTGTTAAAATCAACAGAAGAACATTAACTGACCTCCAATAGATGGATGTGACTGAAAAAGTGCACAAATTGATATATTTTAAAAAGTGTATTTATGAATGAAACCTAAGGAACTGAGCTTTACTTTTAATGTTAATTTTTGAGCACTATAAAATGCCATATTAAGTGAGATATTTTGCTATAAATTCTTGCTTCTAATTTACATAAAAATAAAACAAGCTAATCCTAGAAGTAATGTATAAGAATTTTTTATCATGGAAACATTGCAAAAATACTTTGAAAGAAAAAATGCTGAATGATATTACTATTATTAACATTATAAATCCATATATTTTGCCTAAGGAATCAGAAATTCATGTTTAATGCCATCAGTCATAGAAAATCCTAATATGTCTATGTGAAGGAATTTTCTATGACAAAAAATGGTTTTTTTTCTCCTTCACAAATGGTAATATTGAGATCAGTGGAAATTACTCCTTTTTTGAAAGAATTGCAGTGTCAAGGTGACTGTAATTAAATGCCTCAGTTGATCTGCACTCAGAACCCATTGTTTGGACAAAGTTCTTTACCATAAAATATATAGACAGATAAAAGGATAAAATATACTGGATTTTAAAGCTAATTGGATACTGGGGTTATTAAAGGGTGTTTTCCCCCCTTTTATCTGTTCAGTAAAATGAATTACAGTAATACTTCTGTTCACAAAAGGACAGTGTGAAATGAGCACTTTGCCTGAGAAAGACAGTAACAAACTAACTGAGCACTGTTTGGTGGCACTCTCCTCAATGATTTCCATAAATCAAGGCTGAACATACCTGACCTCTACCTTGCTTCTCAGAAACACAGTCTGGATGCTTCAGCATTGCCTTTCACAGACAGTGGGTTGACTAAAGCTTTTTTTCCCCCTCCCACAAAAATGCATCCGGCTTCAGCACAACAACCCTCTGCAGCATTTAACTTCATGTGCCAACAAGTGACCTGACAGGTCAAAAAGCAGTCACTTCACAGGTGGAGCCCCAGGCGGACTTTGGGAGAAGTTAAGGGGCAGTCCTCCATTTCACCTACAATTTAGTTTATTTAAGATGCTTTATGACTTATTTCCTCTTTTTGGGGCCTAAACCCGTCACCCTAGTTTTTCATTCACCTGTAAGGCCATCTGATCACCCAATGTCCATTTAATGTCCTTCAGCTCTTTAACCTGTGGTTTCTTACCACAAGTCTGTCATAGCATACCAGTATGACACAAGACAAACACTGGAAGGGAAAAGTCATGTCTTTTGTCTTCTGAAATTCAAGTTGCTACAGACTACCCTCTCTATCTCACTGCTCCCCTTCATGGTTTTCCCAGTTTTCTTTTAGCTGGAAAGGTCAAAACGGGTAAAAACCAAACCTTGCCTTCCTACAGCATGTCTGCTCTGCCTCAGGAGAGTGTCAAACAGGCCTGGGAGCCTTCTGGGAAAAAAGGACTTTTTCACTGCTGCTTATGAATGTTGGGAGAACTGTAAAAAAGATCGTGAAGATCTCCATGAAAGTATTTCTCATGTGATGTGTTGATGGTACAGCTGTGTAAATCCAGAAACTAGGTCATTCACATTGGTACAGGGTGTTACTTTTAAAATCAAAGCATGACTGAAGGTCTCTGGTAGGTTTGGCTAATCTTTTTCCTCCTCTGAACCTAAACCAGTCCCTCCGTTTATAATTGGCTGCCTTTATAAGTCCTAGAGGTGATGCAGTATTTTGTTCTCTTTTAATGGAACCCGCTACCTCTCCATGTCACTCTTTGAGAACAGGACGCACAAGCCCTTCTCCCTTAAGAATTCCAAGTTTGATCATTTTCCCTCCACAAAAATCTGTGTCCTCCCTCTCCCCTTTGTGAGAGTCTTTCTTTCTCAGCTACATGCTTAGGGCTTCCCAGATCTGTCTGAACATGGGCATGTCAAGAGAGGATGTAAGCCACAAGGCAGAGATAATAAAAAACACAACTAATTCGGAGGTGTACCAGTGGAGAGCTTGTTGATCAAATAACTGAATAAACAAAGCTTGTAAGGCTTAGTGTGTCCTTAAATATTCTCTCCTTGACTCTTTTAATGAATATTATTGCTTTTCATTCCTAGGATTATGTCCTCTCTACAGTATGTCTAGACTTCAGCAGGAAGAATATTTATTAAATAAGGTCAGGGTAGACTGACTTAATATTACGAGATGATGCTCAGTCATCATCAGTAGCTCTATCTTCCTTTTTATGGTGAGGAATTAAGTGTCTGTGTTAGAACAGATTAGCATGGAGATGTGGGAAGAGAGAAGATAAAGCACAGAAGTAATGGATCAGCTAAAGTATTTTTTATACTAACAATGGAAGTTCTATTTTTGAAGCATTTTGGAGTTAAGCCTTGCTATTTGTGGGGAAAAAAAAACAATAAAACAAATAATAAGCTATTAACAATAAGCTCCTTCCTCTTGCATCTCAGCCAAAAGAAGCACAGAAACTTTTAGCAATTTCTACAGCCTTCCATTGACTCTTCTTTTAACATAACCTTGATTTTAATTCATGCATTGTAGACAGAAAATTAGAAGCTTTAATAAAACAGCCATTAGCTCTTATGCTTTATTAAAACTATTTGCACACTTTTTGTTGCTCTTGTGAGACCTTTCAATAATAAAACCCACACTTTTAATACATAAAGGAGCAAAACTCTCAGGGAAACAGAAGAATATTAGAACAGAGTTCAATGATATAGGAAAGTACCTGGATAAAAATCCCCTTGCGCAAACATGTCAATCACATAGCGACAGAATGCATATTGATCTAACAGAGCAAAAAGGAAAAGAAAAGCAATGAAGAAAGTAAACTTAGAATGTCATTTGTATTTAACAGTGAAGACAAAGTTTGGCAGGGCAAAGACATCTCAGTAGTCTTTTCATAAATAGTGTTACTTATTATGTATTTGTGGTTTTTTCCTGACCTTCAAGTGATTCACATGCTCAGAAAGTGAAAATTTTTTGTCCAGATCTAATTCAAAACCTCTAGCCACGAACTGCAGATCTTCCAGCCTCCCAGAGCTACCAACTCTTTTTCTGGGCCGGCTTTGCTTGGCATATATCCTAACCACATGCACAAGTACTGTGCAAACTGCTGCCTGGCCACAGGTCTCATAGAGTTTTCCTTATCTTTGAAGATCAATTTCACAGACAGCTGATAGAGAATTTTTAAAAAAAGGTTTTGTATCACAGTATTTTGTTAATATGGTTTTAACCGTATAATAAATATAAACATTTAGTTAATGGGAATATAAAGAGAACTCTGTGTACTTACACTCCTACAGCAACGAGATTTTCCACAGAATTTTATTGATTCACTACAGAATTATTTTTCAAACATTAATCTTAACAAATATATATGTATATATTAAATCTGTGTGCCTATATATATATATTTTAAACCAACTTTATTCAGAAATTAAGGCTTCTGAATCTTAATGAAACTCTGGCTCCAGAAATGATGATTACGTATTGATTTCTCCTACACATAAGCAGAGCTGGAAAGCTTAAAAAAATTTCTAACCTTAAGAATGGTAAGGAAAAATTATCAGTTGTAACTGAGTACAAAAGAATTTCAGTATTGCTGGATTCTTCAGTTGGTCAGGAAAAAATAGCCCCTGTGGACTCTAAGGGGCATGAGCTTTAAAAGCTAATGTTGATGGCTAAATGCCAGCTCTGGTTAGCTAAGTCAGTTCTCAATTGTCCTTGAATGAAGCATATTTATCCATCTGTCCGAGACTCTTCTAGCACAGTTCCTATGCTGCAGAAGTTACGTCTCTTCCTCTCTCCACCTCCTCTGGCATCTCTGTCCTACTCACTTACAAAGCCACTTGCTTTCCCCATCGCCAACTCCAAAATAAAATCATGCTGGCTTTGGAATAATTAAAGTTTTTAAAATGGCATTGCTGTTACTTTTAAATGCAACACGTTATTCCCAAGTATGTAACACTCATTATGTAATTTACTGTCATACATAGTTCACTTCTGCATCAGTATCAGTCGATGCTGAGGCATTTATGTGACTGCTGCTGTTATGTTGACTGCTACAGCAGTCCTTGGATGGATAACTGCAGCTTTCAAGTCATTATTTCCTATGCAGATGTAGAAATTAGGAAAAGGTTTACCAGCTCAACAAATATCCAAATACATTGTCTAGCTGATAGAAGCCTAGGCAGCTATTTTGTGTTAATGAGATGGCAAAGGTAATACTAGTCAGTATTGTAGAGCTTGGGGCAAAACTTTCAGCATGTACACAGGGCTGTGGCTGTAAACATTGCCGTTAAAACCTCTAATGAATATTCATAATAATTTTTACTTTCATATTTAGGAATTCAAATTTATCGCTCTGGCTGACTCCTACTTTGCATTCCATCCTTGAGGCTACAATATCTGCCCTAAGTATATATGATAATTCTAAAAAAAAAAAAAAAAGTGACAGCTTGTGTGTGAGAAAACATGTACAGATATGTATTTTTAAGCCCACCTAAAGCTACTGAACCCAGCAGAGTCTTTGCAGTGACTTCAACACAGTTGCAATAGGGCCTCAGTGAGTACTAATAAATAAAATGGAGCAACACCAACTGTTTAGCCCAGAAAGCAAGTTTCAGGGCACAGGTCTTGCCCAAAAAGCTGTTTTTCTGAGTTCTCTTTTGCCAAAACAAGCTGCCTCCATCCTTGCTGCCTATTGGGAAGATTCCCTGGACCATTTGGGGCATTGTACAGGAGACTGCAAGAGGATATGGGACAAAACTATGGCAGGGGATGATACACTACATGGACAATCCCGAGACAGAGCACAAGCCTGTGCTGGTTCTATTTGAGTTATGATATAGACATAGCCTGAGGCCCTAGAATCACACCACTTCATTGATATTAAAATAATCTATTCTTTAAACATGGTAATATAGACCAGAAATAAAACAGACTATGTTGTTGATTTTTTTTCTTTTTTTGTTGTTGTTGTGGTTTTTTTTTTTTNCTTTTTGTTTTTTTTTTTTTTTTTTGGTGTTTTTTTTTTTTTTTTTTTGTGGAAATGTAATTTGAATAAACTTTTGAAAAAAGCCTTGATCTTGGTTGTCTCTGAGAAAAAAGATTTTGTATTAATTTTCTCCTCATGGTCTTCTTTAGAAATTCAACCCAAAAAACCTGGGATTTATAAAACAAATTGAAGGCAGAATGTGAAACTGAATAACAAAAATATCATTTCTATATAACATAGCAAGGTGCATTATATCATCCTCTTTAAGTTCATAGGAATGCTACCAATCAATAAAGATTGAAATTTAAGGAATTTTAAATGAATATTATTTTTCATGTACCTCTTCATGGCTAAAAATCCATTTTAATTTAAACTCCCTTATTGAAAGGAGAATCTCACTTTTTAGTTTTCACCTATAACTCTGTAATGGGGGCACAAATACTCATATAAGTACTAATAAATCATGTCAAAGTTTGGGACTAGATTCTTAATGGTAAAAATATATGTTTTTGTTGTTGGGCTTCATTTGATTTACCCAGGGACATGGCCTATCTTTTTAAATTTTAATTTCAGTACTAAATGATGCAACGGCAGGGAAATCACAACAACTCTTCTGTGATCACTGCTATATTTTTTACGTTGTTTCAGATAAGCTGGCAGAACTACTCCCTTGAGCAAGTAAAAGTAAAGATTGCAGAGTCAGGAAGTCTCTGCAAAACTGCATTGAAATTACGTTCACCTTGGGTCACAGTGGGGCTGAAAAATAAAAATGAATTTTTTAGGCTATTTAGCTGGGCAGCAGTGGCTTATGGTGGAAAAAGGAAGCACGACAGCAGGAAATGCAGCTGTCACTGGATGTGTGTAGCCCTGTCTCCAGTGATAAGGGCAGTTGAAGAGGCTCCTTCCTTCCTCCACTCCAGCTGCTTATTCTCATTTTCACCTGCTGGGATTCCATGCACAATCCCTGGGGTCACAATCTAAAGCAGAATTACAAAGTGATCTGTTAATGTTCGATGTCAAGATGGATCATTTTGCTAACATTTATCAGCTAAAGGTGGCAGTGGGAACCCCACAAAAACCAAACCAACAAACAAAAAGCACCACTACTCTCCATTGGTCTCTGTAATCTTTGATCCCTACTTAAAATATTTTGTTGTCAGTGAGTGAGGTGCCTCATCTGCACACCATTTATTTTTGAGAGCTTTACCCTCAACAGTACAGAGTGGATCCCACTGTGCACTGAAACTCTGCCAGAACAAACGAAAAATTGAAAGAGAATTTCACCTCCCAAGCAAACTGAACAAATTGCTGAACTTTCTCCTTGGTCACAGCAATCAGTATGATAGATGCTGCTTTGATTCCATGCCTCAAAGGTCCCAATACTTCAAGTAAAAGACAAAATTAACTAGAATACAAATAAATGTTAAAACGTATCAGTTCAGCACACTATGCAT
The DNA here is from genome assembly GCA_013397865.1 of Struthidea cinerea. Classification (NCBI taxonomy): domain Eukaryota; kingdom Metazoa; phylum Chordata; class Aves; order Passeriformes; family Corcoracidae; genus Struthidea; species Struthidea cinerea. Next base: position 928,121 of record VZTI01003670.1, read on the forward strand.
GTCAGAAAGTGGGCTATGTCTCACACTCAGTTTTCTAGAAAAGTATAATTTAGGCAACTCCTAAGGGGTCCATAGCGATGGTTATGAAAGTGAGAGAATCTGCTCAGGCAGACTCAGATATCCAGGCAGGGATGGCTTCTTTGATGTTCAGGCACAATGATTTATCTCTGGTTAACAGCTGAAAGGATCAGATAGATGCACTATGCAACACTGAGCTGCCTCTTTCAATGTCAGAATAATCCTGTGGCTGCAGTGTGGCAGTTCACACAGAAAGCCAGTCCCTGCTGCCTTCATTCATACAAAATTGTACTCAGTGCCATGGAAATGCCACAGGGAAATCAGGGAACCAGTCTGTGCAACCTGGGAGTAGAAGAACCCAGGCTTACTCTGACAAAGGAGAGCACATAGTTAACACCTTGTTAACTACATGGTGTTGATGCACATTGATTCTTTGTTTTATCACTTGATTTTTTCCTTTCATGAGAGTAATAACATTTCTTTCCTTTTTAGGAGAAATTTGGAAGCTGTTCACATTAAATGACATCAGCAGATATGTCACAACATTGTGCAATACCTGACAACCTGACAGTGCCTCATACAATATGCTGTTAGATAAATTATTACATTCCCTTTACTCTGTCACTACTTTCTTTATGGTTACAGAGGGCATATGCAGGTGAAGAAACAAACCAAAATACACAGTAGGTCATTGGACAGTCTGAATTTTCAAAAATAACTCTGCTCACAATCTACAACATTAGATGCTACTGAGCAAATCCATGAATTCTCAGCTCTATCTGAAGAAAAATTGGTCCTTGGTAGAGAAGGATTTAAATTACAATGAATCTTTAGCCATGACAAACTTCTAGAACCTTCAGATTATATACATTAAAGTTATTTAATTTTCTGTGATCTCGTCCTAGCAGTGTGAGGTTCATGTGGAATTTATTTGTACTTCACTTTTGTTTTTCATGGGTGGACTTTGGTCCTTGACAGATTTAACTCCATTCTCTCTCTTTCTTCCCTACTACCTTTTTAGGATCTTCATCTGTTTCCTCCTCAATTTGTTTACCTTTCTTGTCCGATTTAGTTACAGTCTGAAGAGCTTTCTCCTCCTTAATTTTCGTTTTGGCCTTTATTAGCCCAGTTTCTGTTGTTTTTGTCTCTGCCTGCTTGACCTTCTCTGCCGTCTTTGCTTCTCCTTTTCCATCCTTCACTTCCTTTTTAACTTTTGCTTCCACTTTAGTGCTCTTTACTTTCTTCTCCTCTGCAGGTAATAAAGAAAAAGCTTTCAGTGTCATTCTTTCCCCCCAATATAATACTCTGTGCCATTTGTTTTATATTGTGCTATTAACAATGGGCATTTCTTCATTATTAACAGCTTGGTAAGACCTAATGAAAATTATAATCCCCTCAAACCAGGCAGAATTAAACAGAAATATGAGACCCAAACAGGTTTTATCTTCAGTGCTATACCACGTACTTGGCTGATATTAAATATAGTAGAATATGCCAAATAATATTAAGTGTAAAGACAGTATGATAGTTTTTATGGTATAAACTAGGGAGAAAGATGTTGGTCATTAAGCAAAGAAATATGGGAGGTACTTCCAGGTAAAATCTGAGCAAGTTTAGTCTTCAGAGACCAGAGTTAAACTGTGTTGTAAGCTGCAAAAGTAGTGTGTGGCTACTTTTAAGGGTTGCTTTCATGCACTGATTCTAGGTCTCAGTCCAAGAAGTTTTGAGTTCTTGAGTCTGACTCTACACCAGTTCTCTGGGCTGAAAGTGTATGAGACCAATTCATGAGATGCCCTTCAGCAGAGTGAGGAAGCTTCCAAGGAGAATTACTAAATTGTAAATATCAGTAGCTAAAGCCACACAGAGCTTGGTAAGACCTGGAGTATTCTTTCTGCTTTTGTGTGTCAGCAACTTTTTCTCACCTGAGCCATGGATGCTCGCAGCACCTGTGTTTCCAGTTCCCTCCAGTGGAAAATCCAATAGTAGAATAAACCACCACTGGATATGTTTTAAACTAATCTGTTTAGTGTGATGGTCATACTTCTGTTTTCTTCATAGATCTAAATGTCTCCATCCTTGAAGCAAAGCTTGTATGCTACCAAATTTATGGTTTCTGTAAGGCTCTAGACTTCTATTTCTATTAAATCACTGAGCTGACTAAATTTTTATCAAAAAAATTTCATTTTTTTGATAAAAATAAATTTTTTAATAAAAATAGATATTCCAGTTTACATATTTTATCAATGTGTAAGCTGGAATATCTAACTATTGCAAACCAGAATTCAGGTATTTATAAAAGAGCTTTACTACTTCCAAACAAAGCCATGATACGACCAGATATTGCTGGCTAGTGGAGAATTAATTTCCTTAACTAGTTATAGTGAAAATGTATGTCAGATCACTTGCAGGTAGGCTTCCTTGTTTTTCAGTAAAATGGTGGTTTGTACTTTTATTCTCAATTTGAAATTTCAATGCATTTTGAAAGGGATTAAGCATAGAATTAATCCCTGGATGTTCTAGAGACATTTTAATTCTGATTAAATATTAATTTCATTTTAGTTTCACGTAGTTGATTTTTCATTCACATTTGTCTTCTTGAACAAAATAAAGTTTATGCATTTCAGTGTTGATTCAGTTTAAAAAATGTAGTATAGATAAATAAATACCTTTGGGAGGAGGTTTCTTTTCAGCTTTTTCATGTCTTTCAGGTACGTCTTTCTGAGTTACTAGAAATGAGAATAACTGTATATTAGGGAAAAAACTCACAAAGAACAAGAAAATACTGCCAAAACACAACATCATCACTGGAAATTTCGCATTTCCTTCCAATCCCGGTTTTTCAGTTTTCAAAATTCTTGTTCTCAGGTTCACACAGTGGGATACAAAACTTCTAAATATCTTTTGAGACTCCCTTAGCAGAAGACAAGTGAGTCACACAGATCTGAAGATTTCTAGGGAATGTTTTTACTGCATATTCCAGATGTCACAAACTTGCTCACGTCAAGTTCTGAGCAGACAAGGACTTGGCCTTGTGCTCCAGCCAACAGGAAGCCCTGTGGCTGTGTGTGTCTCACAGAAAGGTGTTTTTCTTAGCTTGGGCTCATTGTCTACAAACACGACCATAAGTCTGGTGCTCACTTCAGAGCCCAGCTCGAGTGAGTTCATGTCTGCACAAGATACACTGTGTAAACACACACATGACTATGTTCCAGAAATGCTGTTAAGATTCTATGCAGACCTCTGTCTTTGCCCTCCTGGTCACCATCCAGACAGATTGCCAGAACAAACCAGCCTTGAGAGTTAATTACACTTCTTTCAACTGATAACCACAGAATAGCAACATCCTCTCTAACTGAATTCCATCCTGGAATTCTTGCCCATATGAGCCATGACTGATATTTAGACTTGGTTTTATTTTTTTTTAAGATAGATGTTTTTAGATTATGTATTTAAAAAAAACACTCATATCACTGAGGCTGTCTGGAGCCTTTAACAGATTCTGCAGAATTACCCCTGAGTCTTTGTAATGAGCACAGAGAAAACTTGCTAACTGTGTGGGAAGTAGCCACACAATTTTCATTATGCCCATTCCCCAAAGCTGGCCAGGACCTGAACATTCTCATTTCCTAGGGACTGCAAGTGGTTGAAATAACCCCTCAGCACTGCTGGTAGCTAGTCCAGTTTAGAGCAGACCCCTGAGAAAAGGGAGGTGAGCCTGGCAATGGAAAGCTCAGCAGCACACTGCAGGCAGAAATGCACCTTAGGACATGCTGAGGATAAGTGCCCTGACGCCCTGAGTCCACCCATAGGGATTCACAGCAGGGAAAAAACCCAAGCAAGGGCAGCAGGGCTATGTCACACTGCAGCCACAAATCTCTGCGGCTACAGCGTCCAAATTCTTCACAAAATTTTCCAGCCAGTGACTGGAGTCATGGCTGCTATTAAACATATTAACGCTCTAAGTGATTATTTGGTTAGCTAGCAGAAGAAAAATGGGTAAAGAGGCTGGCTGCTCATTAGGACTATCTCAGTGATTCTTGGAAGTTATTTGCTTTTCAAATCAACACAGACACTGTGGGCATTTATTTTCTCTGGATTACTTCAGCGTGGTTTCATTTTATGAAAAAAACCTCACAGTTTCAATCCATACGCTGAAAGCAGAAAAAAATGAACAATATCCCTTTAAAAGAGAGACTGGAAAACGACTACCATTCAAAGTTTTTTAAGGCTATTAGTCTTCATTCTGCTTTCTTTCTTTCTTCAATTCTACTTTCTGTTTTACATTCCTCCTTAGAGTATGGTCAAGTCATAAAAAGGGCGATTCGTACATTTGCATCTATATTGTCTGAACGTATTCAAATTAAACCTAGTTAATTCATGCATCTCGACATCATGAGTTTAATCTCAATACCATAATAAACTGATACTAAGATACAGTGCATAGCATTTCTTCAAGAGTTAGCTGATTAAAATAAAAAGAGACAAAGACTGAAACTGAACTTGATTATAGAAATATCTGCCATGGAGAAATACCTAACCTCAGAGCAAAACATTCAAATGCCAAGCAATAATAAATGTTAGTTTTTAAAAATGTTATAACAGGGCAAGGTGATTGGATTTTTAAATCTCCCTGTCCAAACCATAACCAAAGATGGAATAATCAGTCAAAAGAATTGTGAAAATCACCCCTCCCACACCCATGATATTGCTTCAGAATACATATGATAATTATTAGATATGTAAATCTTAACCAAAGCCACTTCTGCCATGAAGGACAGTGCAAATCATATACTGAAATTAAAATGTTATTGAAAAAAATAAAAGCAAGAAAATTAAATTCTATTTTTGGATATGATGGAAGACCCAGACTGAGAGACAGTAAACACTCTCGCATTAGGTCTGTATTAGGTTGCAAACTAATACACAAGGGAAAACCTTCTTTGCAGGCAAATTACTGAATCCCTTTGCGGAGGAAAAGGCATCCAGGAATGCAAATAAAATAGTCATAGGCTTAGTTCTTTTTCTGTGTAAGACTGATTTATAATAAACTCTCTGCATCAAAACAAGAGAGTAAAGCAAAAAAAAAATTTGCTGAGCAAGACTTCACTCAGGGGCTGATCAAGACCTGCTCAAGCAAAAGTGACAACACCCAAAAATGTACAGCATGAACTAGAAGAGCTTTGTACTCTAAATACTTATCTCCACACTCTCCCAAACTATACGAGCACTTAAATTGTACAACTTTTAACAATGATCTGCAATACCTTTAGATGGAGATTTCTTTTCTTGTTTTTCTGGCTTTTCAGGTTTCTCTTTGGGAACAGCTAGAAATAAAACCAATAATCTTAATGGTCATTAAAAAAAAGAAGAAATGTTGCATTTAAGTGAGAAAAAGGAGAAAAAGGGTCAAGAAACACAAGTAGGCACCATGGTTATCCATGCAAAGAACAAGGAAGATTGGTTCAGCTGCTGCTGTTTGTTGTTGATGCCAAAACATGGGGTTGGAACTTTCAAAAACTCATCCGCCTTCACTGAGGTCTTTGTCATTGGCTGGAGGAGCAGCAGCATTTCTAGCTCTGCTGTAATCCCGTGAAAGAAGGTAGTCAAGAAGAGTCAAACTTATTTATATTGTTTACTGGTTATTTTTTAAAAAATATATTTATATACTCTAATTATTGGTTTATTTTGGTTTATTGTTATTTTTTAGCTTTCTTGTTTGTTACTTTCATTAATTTCTGAAGGATTTTCTGAACTCCACAGAACAACTAACAGTTTTTCCAGCTATGAATGATTAAGCACTATAATTAATTACAAATCTAATTGCAATGACATTATAACTAATGCTCTTTAGGGCTTTTTGTTTGCTTTTAATTTCCACCTCACAAATTGAAATTAACTACTCTAGTAACTCTGTAGTTACTAGATTTCTGGCTCAGGTTTCAGAATACATCCGCATTGTGTGATAGTCACTGAGGGGTGGGTAGTCCAGAATATTCTCCTGTGTGGGCTCTGATTTGCTATTTTTTTGCGATTAATATTTGCACAGTAACTTGTCCACAGATGTGCGGAACTGATATTTGCATGCGCTCATACGCCCTGAGGTGGCCTGCGGGGACCATGTGTGTGAAAATACACAGTTCCCTGTTTGACTGTGGCATATGAGGTTATCCTAGGAACACAAAAATATACGCATGAGCATTGAGTTGGTGTTTAAAAAGAAGGTAAGAACTGGGGAAGATAAAACAGTGCTAGATACCTGTTTATTGCAAGCAACTACTGAAAAATTAGTCCTGGCCTACTCAGTGGCTCTGCAATGGCCCTATGCAGTGGTCTATTTAATTTTCTTTTTCTACATGGCCTGTCTGATTACCTATGTTTATAGGCTGTCAGGTGTTTTTTTCTTGGATGACCATAATCTCTTAGCAACCATACTTATTGCAAGTGTTGGAAATAGTGATTATCATGAGATTATACTAATTCAGTGTACAAAATATATTATCTCCCTTCCTCAGAAAAGAAACCAACAGCAAACATGCAGAAGGAATACAAAATGCTACTCAGTGTGTAAGCCTGCAAACCTTTATATGATCTCATTATTTTTACCCATAATGTTTTATAACTCTTTTTTTTTCCAATCAAGGGGATATGTAAATGGAAATTAAGTAGAGAATTATCTTTGGGGTACCTCCCAATGCAAAATAAATTCTGACATTAAATAATTACCTGCATGCCTTTCCTTTTTTTCAAGTTTTTCTTGCCTTTCCAGTTTGTCTTTATTTGTCACTAGGAAAGAAAGAAAGCATTATATATATCCAAAAAAGAAAAAAAAAAAAAAGGGTGGAAAAAATTAAGAATTCAAAACAATTTCACCAAGATAAGCCTTAGAATACAAAGTGTCAGCGTGCGCTGCTCCTGGGCTGCTCTGTGCATATTTTTACAGTGTACATCATGCTACATGGGTGTGAGCAGCCAACTCTGGCTAACAAGTTACTGCCATGGTAACATGCCTCAGCTGTTTGCTGCATAACATCATCTCTTGCAATTGTCTGTCAATTCCACACGAGAGATTTTCAGAAAACTGTTGAGCACTACGGCACAGCTCACAGTAAATGCTGCTGCGCGTGATACAAAGAGGACTTCACCTTGGCCACCCCATACTCTGTCAGACACAGGTTGTAAAAACCCTGGAATCAATCTCGGAGCATAAGAGGATCACATGTGCAAATGATACATCTGTCACTTGCCAGCTGGCTTGAAATGGATAACCAGTAATGGATATGGATAGCTAGTAATGGATATGGATAGCTAGTAATGGACACTGGCTGAGATCAGTGGCTGGCAATGACGATCTCAGAACCATAACTGGATGTCCAGCATGCACAAAGTAAAACTAACATTATGACAGTGGAAACTGCATTATGCTATTCACTCATTCACAGAACATTTTCCATTTGCTTTTCTTAGGATTTTACACTGTAATTTTCCAGAAAATGAAAAATAAGCATGTGGGTTTTAGAGCACTTCAGAAAATATAGCTGTGAAAATGCAAGCCTAGCTTAAGTCTAAGTCCTGTGGAGATTTCATCTAAGTTTAGTAAAACTCCTTTTGTCTAACACGAGGAGATAAGGAACTCATTTTACAGTACCACAAATTCCATATCTAACTGGATGCAAAAAAAGAGTGGTAGAGAATATTCAGGCTTCCACATTTTTAAGCAATATAGTGATGAAATACATGAGAATATGGCTGACATCCCTGACCGAGACACTGCTAAGTGACTGAGACACTTCTAATTACTCTCTGTGTCATTAAATAACTTTCCTAAACTTCATCCCAGAAGCTGATTATAAATTAGAACAGGATGCTATTTATACCCTCCATTATCTTGATCTTGAAAAGGGAATGTATTTAACATAGAATATAAGCAGTTAAAACACAGGGATGCAGTCTCTGGAGTCTCCCAGTCACACTACAATGAAATGGGCCTTAGAAAGACACACATCCATAGTCATATTTTTGAAATTTAATGTACAGTCTGAAAGTAAGGTTTGTTAGTACTGTGAATACAGAGAATCTCTATACACAGCAGTGTTTCTGTAGCAGTTTTGGCAATAGTTCACTAAACAAAACTAATGGTGCACTTCAAGAAAAAATACCATTAGGTAGACAGAATATTAATAGGATTTATGGCAAGCTAAGGCAGTATAATAGCCATTTTTTTTCACTGGATATCTGAGTTTGGCTGGGATAATTTTTTTCCGGTTCTAAGAAACTTAATAAAACATTAAATATTGTTCTCCTATGAAATCAAGTTGAAGAGTTCCCCAAGTTTTCCAGAAACATAAGACTTTAACAGAAGTCTTAAAGACAATTCTTGTTTCAATATGGGACACTATGGTCTTTGCTCTGTCATTTTTCCAAATCTCAGAAAAAATTTCCCATGTTATCACCATTCTCTTTTCTACTAATAAATATTCATTCTAACAGACCCTCAATTTATACGCCTGCCATTAACTTTTAAAATCAGTCTTGTTTACTCAATGCATTTTGAATTACTTGGAAATGGAAACACTTCAATCAGAGACCATTAGAAAGGCCTAGACAAGCACAGCTTTTGAGAGATGCACATTCACTTGCATTCTTGGCCTGAATTAGTTTGCTGTGGCTGAATATTCAGTCTTTCCTTTTCTTTTTTGGTGATTTATTATGATCATTGGCCTGTTTGCTCTTCCACAATGTGTTTCTTCCTGCAGCCCAAGACTTTATTAGCCATAATTTAGTGCAAAGGACGTGTTCTCAGAAGAATTAAAGTGTTTTGACTAGTAGGTGCACTGCACCAAAATTCCATTTTGCTAAAATAACCTCACAAAAGGCAAACTAGATGTTGGCTCTTGCAACTCAGAGCTAACTCACGAGTCGTGAGCGGAGACTAAGCAGTATCCTGATTCTGACTCCCACAACAGATCTGTAATTTGTTGTTGGCATACACCATCAGGTTATTACTAAATTCTCTCTAAAACCTCTCCCTAGTGTCTCTGCAATGAATCTGGAGACATTTCTTTTTTTTTTTTTAAAGCAGGTTTCCAACACACAATGTCTATGGGGACCATTTCCAGTATGTTATAATTTACTCATTGCATTTTGGTCAGAAGTTTTCTCAAGGACAAATAATATGCTTGTATTTATTCAAAAATAATAAAAAAGACACCGATTTGTGCTCTGGGTGTCTTTTACATAAGTTAATAGTATACTAAAGATTTATTAATTAATCTTTGAATATAATTTCAGCTTTTCTGTACTGTGATGAATTCAAATTGTTTTTAAATCCTCATTCTCCTTCCAGCTGGCTTTCACAACACCTCCTCCATTTTTAAACATAATTGGGATCTACAAGAACAGTCTAAGTGTCGATAGATAGACTATTTCGAATCACTGATAAAAAGACAAAGAATATCAAAAGCTGAATACATACCCTTTAGGGGTTCCTTCTTCTCAATTTTTTCTTGTTTTTCAGGTTTGTCTCTGTGAATTGCTACAAATAATAAACAAATAAATAAACACCAGCTCACAATAAATCTGAAATCTAGATGTATTAAGCACACTTATTATCTCATGAAAGTGATCAAGGAAAAGCATTTGTAAACCCAAATAATGGATTTTATCTCTGAGTCACATGTACGTGATGATGTATAGACCTTCTTAATGTCAATATTTAATTCCAGATCCAGGAAAAATATTTTCCAAGAATAAGCCTTCAGATATTAGACTATATTTTTCTGAAAGAAGTGATTATTCAGCAACCTTAAGCCAATCTGTCCTGTCTCTTTTGGTCCCATTACACAAGCACACTGACTCTTAGATTTCTGACAGAGGAAATTATTTTCAGCCCTTGACAGCATTGCTTTCTATTCTTGACAAAAATCGGCCAGCATATTGCTTTCTCTGCTACTTTTTCTTTATTTTTAGCTGTTACTTCCACCACAGGATGGATTAACAAGAAAACATCTCTTTCAATCAGAGTGTAACCTCAGGAAGAGCAGCTGTTCAAAACACAACCGACTCCGTGTCCTGCGAGAGGCTCTATTGCCCACCCAGCTCTCAGACCATGTTATGAAGTGGTTCAATCCCACATAATAATGATTTTAACCTTAGTAAACCTGTACTACTAAAAGATTAGCATTTTGTAAATTCAGGGAAAAATTATTTTCTTTTCAGTACCCGGGTTTCTGGGAACAAGTAAACAAAATTCTGATTAGAAGACGGTGAACTTTACACACCAGCACATTATGCTTTTGTATCCATTCATTTCACCAGCTTTGCAGCTAATGTCATTTCACAAAAGTACAAGCACTTTTTGCTGGCTGAGTGTTTCCACATTAAAAAGCATGTTGTAGTCATTAAGAAAAACCATTCAGAACATTCAGTATATTCATTATGTCTTATATGTGTTTGCATTATCAAAAATTCCTTTTCAGTCATAACAAGAAAATTATTGCTGATAACAAACAGCAGTACAGTCAAAAAAGATTAAAGAGAGATATTTCAAAGCCTTTAAAGACTGTGGATAGTAAATTTTCACTAAAAAAACCCGGGCTGTGACGAATGCTCCAGCACCAGCAATGTATTATTCAATGAATTACAGACTGCAACTCATTCAACTGCTTTAGGACATCTAGGAGCATACCAAGAAAAAAAGCATTCTCCAAACTGAGTATTTTTTGCAGAAATTGTAGCATGCTTTTACATCTTACATTTGTATTAGCAGATGCTGGCTCTATGCAAAATGCTTTCGTCAGTTTTGGCTGGGCCGACAGCAGAGTTTTGCAACCAGCAGCTCTGTGATGGTCAGTGTGAGTGACACATGAGCTTCTGCACATTCAGACAAAAGCTCTTGTAGCCTCTGTGCCAAAGAATACAGCTGAACTATGCAGAACAGACTGGTAATCAGAAAACATGTTCTTATCCACAGGACATATTACTTGTGTAAGAGAGACTATTGTGGGGTTTTAAAAATTTATTGAAGTTTTTCCATAGTGTTCCCTTATTTCATGATTTGGGAGAAAAATGCACACAACAACAAAACTACAGCAAACAGACAAACAAAAACCAAACCAAATCCAAAAAGAAAACAAAACAAACAAAATCCCCCCCCCAACAAACCCATAAAATGAGCCTTGAACAGCACTAACTAAATTGAATGTCAGCAGACCAGAAAGTAGAGAGAAAAATCTAATTTAAGTTTGTTTCACATCCTCAAAACGATACAAACAGCAAAATGCAAGGAAATATTAATATTTGTGTGGACTACAGCTTAAAACATGAAGAAGGGATCAGTTGTCCCCTTCTTGAGAAAGAAAAGTAACTTGATGTGTCTGGGCAGGGAGCCTGGAATGTGGATAAGCAGAGACCAGGCTGGCATAAGCATAAGCTATTTTTCTCTTCCCAATTATAGGCTGAAGGTGATCTCTGGTTAGTTTGAGAGCCTTATCCTGTGTGTTGATATCTCCATAGCCTCAGAGGTTGCTAATCTCAGATTGTAATGTTTATCATTACCTCTTATGGGCACCGTCAGAGCTATGGCTTCCCTTACTCGGGAAGGCCAGGTGCTGCCAAAAATTAAAGTGTTCGTGTTTCAGGGCTGTGATCACTGGCCATTTTTGGCTTTTCAATCACAAGACCAACAAAATCCACTGAAGCTTTTGATCTGATAAACTTAAATCTGATATTTCTTAGCATAGTAACTCTCCCCTGAAATGTTTTCATGTTCAACTTCATATGTAGTCATAAAATCTCTGTCATAGAAAATACATCACTGTCTACAGATCTTTTCCACATTTTGTCACTTGGTTATCTTTTTCTTTGTAAAGGGCTTAGTACATGCCCTTTTTCAAGCCCACAATGCTAGGTACAAGCATTAGGTTTTAGAATTAGCCAGGCTGGCCATATTGCCATGTTTCTGTGAAACAAGTTAGAGCTGATTGGATTTTCTTTTCCATATTAAAAAAAAAAAAACAAAAACAAAAAACCACCACCAAAACAAACAAAAAAAAAGCACAAGTATATAAAAATGTTTTTAAAGACTGCTTACCTACACACTCTACAGTTGAAAAATGCTGAAACTAAAACTGGTCATTCAACTTGAATTCAACCATTTTATTAGCTATGACACATTTTGTAATTAAAATATCGCCTCTTTTGTTACTTTTGCTACTTGGATGCTGGTGTCATCCATAAGAAAAAATAATAACTAGAATTAAGAAAAAACAAGTAGGTTTACAGCAATCGTGGAAGCTAAAATTTTTCCACAAATTAAAATTTTTCTTGCACTTCCTTGCAAATACCAAAAAGCCATAAGCTCAACATGAACTTTTATTAGCATGGGGAAAAAAAAATATAGCACCCCAACCTAATTTTCACTAACCTAGATTTTGGAAATTGCTGAAACATTTTTGCATGTCTTTGAATGAAAATTCAGCCTGAGGCAAAAAAAGATGAACATGGGAAATCTCATCCTAAGTGACTGGAGTGTGATAAATTTATAAATAATCTAAAATAGAATCTTATAATGGAAATTTTGAAGGTAATTTAACAATGTTTTCCAAACTTAATATTGCTATCTACTTCACAGAAAAATAAAAACAAGAAGGATAGCACATATGTGAGAGGATTTTCCAAATTTCAAACATCATAGTAGATTTTATTTGCATCAAATTGAAGACATAGTGAAGGGGGATGCGATTTAGGCTTTCTCCGATAAAGTTCTCCAACAAAGACATTCCACACCCAAAACCAGAAAGTGTAAAAAGAAGAGATGTAGTAAGACACTGCTTCCATACCTAAGAGAAGTAAAAATATCTTCCAGCTGAGTAAGTCTTAAGTCTGCTGCTTAGTATAAAGCCAGGTGATGAGTGCAGTAAGCATGAAGCAAAGATTGCTCGCTCCAGCTAACAGACTAAGTGCTTGTCTACAGAGCAGCACTCTCAGGAAAGTTAAGATAAATGAACTAACACAATGAAGCTAGAGTGCATTAGTCAGAGAGCATTAAATCTCTGTTTCGATGCTTTCATTCAGAAGTAAAGCAACTTTTGATGGCTATAACTTAATTCTTCTTGACGGAACACTGAAAAAAAAGGGGTTGGTCTGGAGAGGGGCATAGACTCCCAGGTCCAAATACATACTTTAAGGAAACTACTGCTACGTTGCCATCTGTACCATGTTCTCCAGTTTAAAGTTAATGCAGGCATATTTGTAACTGTACCTTGAGAAATCAGGCTAGGCAGCCCCTGTGTCAGAAATATGCCTTTTAATTTGCTAACTGGGTGAAATTATGTGGGTTTCTAGCATATTATGGATTTGTATGGTCTAGCTCTATTTATCTATTTAGCTGTCTCAAATACTTTGTCTTCCAGCTAGAGCAAATTAAATTATGGTAACACATTAAATTTGTCCTTATAATCTCATAATTTATCCATGTGGTAAAATACAGATAGTTTTATTCTGTGGTGTTTAATATTTGCCTTATCAGTACAGCCCTGTTAACAAGTTGATATGCTATGCCTAGTAAATGAAATAATTTTGAAGGGCCTGGCCTCTATTTGTCAAATCAGGCTGAATTCAAAGATAGTTTCTGAAAAAAACCTGGAACAGCAAGTGTCAGTTCAGAAGCACACAACTATCTGTCCTAAAATCACTGTGCTTTAATGTATGTCTGCTGGGATAACCATCATTATATTGTTTTCTTCCATACTTCACTCCAACAGCAATGTACTAGTGAACCAATTTTAGGAAAAGCCACACAGTAAAACAACTTTTCCCTTCCTTCTCAATGCCTGTTTTAATTAGAGCATTTCCCAGAAATGCAGGACAATTCATTTCACTGGTAAAATCAATTTTCCATAAAGACCAGAAACTGTCATTGGACCTTCCATTATACAGAGCTTCTGTACTTACATGTACTTTTATCTCAATATTTTTTATTATTGCTCTTACTTTTTGCCTAAAATAATGTGTAGTTAACTCTTATTGGTAGTAATAGTAATAACAATTATATCACCTATTCCTTAAACAGGCTCCAGCAGCAGCTGAGTCCTGCAAATTCCACACAGTATCACAAAATGACAGAATCTCAGCACAGCTGCCCCAGGCCAACACAGCCCCATCCTGTGCCTCATCCTGTCCCAGCCGGACAACTGCTCCATCCCTGGCCGTTGCAGGGGCCCCACACTGAACTTGGCCCAGTTTATGGATGGCTTTTCTGAACTGAGAGGCCCCGAACTGAACACAGTATCTAGATGTGGTCCCAGGAAAGCTGGGTACAGGGGGATAATCAATCCCTCGTGCCTCTGCTGGCTGATCAAGCTCCTGGTCATATAGTACAGGTACCTCCGCACTTGTGAAATTACTAATACCTCAAATACCAAATTGGAAAGACCCTACTCTGTAGTGAATTTGTGCTTATGTGTACATCTTACCATGAAATAATTTGATTTCAGGGCTCTTAAGCATGACCAATGGCTTTGTGAAATTATTTCTCAGAGTATTTCTTCTTTCCAGTATTAAATTGACTACAATAATTGAAATAGGCATTACTGCTAGTAGTTTATCAAAATATTTAATTAAAAGCAAACTTTAGGGCACCAGTTTGCCTGGCTCTCAATATTGTTTGAATCTTTTAATTTCAGTCACTTCCATCTGGGATTTTTATTCATTATAACTATTCCTCATATTTCAGTTCAATCTTTCAAAAATGAGGCTTATGGATTGAACTCCCTTGTAAATTGTGGGACTTGTACTCAGAGGATTTGACTATTCAAAAAAATATAATTAAATTAATTTTAAAACTCTAGTGTTCTGACATGTTTGGGCAGAGGACAGAAATGTTTTTTTTTCCATTGTTTGCTGCTATTAAAAACATTCATTTTACTTCTGGATTTTTCCTATTAAAAACAATAAAAGACTGTATTTGAACATATTTCCTGAAGGTACTTTAGAAGGTAACAGTAAAAATCCCTAAAGAGTCATGCCTTTATCACACTGTAGACTGAGGCCAGAAGAATGTTTTCTTGTAATTGTTCCTCCTATGTACAAGTCGCATTGTTGGGACTAAACATGAAAGCAAAATATAGAAAAAAAATTGTTTTGTTTCAGTAACTGATTGTATAACTACAGTCTGCATTATCAGGCACATGAATAATGGGATTTAACTAATGACACCTGAACACATTTCTTTTTTTTTTTTCTGGCATCTTATAATTTCTTTGTAATAATTTCTGCAATGTTAACATACTTCTGTGTAAAGAAATGCACCTTTGTATAGATGAAATGGTACACAAGAGGCTGTTTTGGTCAAGACTGCAACATTTGTGTTTTCAGATTGCTTTGCTTGAAAAGACCTTAAGTGGGATCCTTGCTAATGGATCTGAGTTTATTATTGCCTAGCTCGCCCATTGGTACCCTAAAAAATTCATTTTGATGCAACATGATTTATTAAGTAGTTGGGAAACAGTTCTGGACAGTCCAGATGACCCTGATTAGCACAGAACTGGAGGTGTAAAATAATATAAAAACATTTTATAAAGATGTAAAATGCTATATAAAGGCACTAAGGATATATATATATAAATTAATATAATTGGCTGAGGGAGGGTGTATGTGTATGCACACTCTTTTAATAAACTTCCTTCTTGCTTTCTCCTGCCATTATCAAGCCAAGCACCGGTGCATCAGAGGGATGCTCATCAGGTTTTACGTGGCCTAGCCTTTATGGAGGGGCTCTATTAGGCAAAAAAACCTGCCGATATCACAGGAAACACCTTCCTTTTTATGACCTCTGAAAACCAGTCCAAACCAGTTCTTCTGTGGATTTTTGGAAAATGCCAGTAATAGGAGATTAAACAGTCTGAAAAAGAGTAGGTTCTTAAAATGGAAGTTTTTCTTATCTCTGATACACACCTGGCTCACTCTTAGCTATGACTTCCTAACTTGGATGGCACTCACTGGCCTATAAATTTGCTTTCTTCCTTGCCCAACACGCTTCATACCTTTTGCACCATAGGAAGTTCATGAACACTCAACTTTCTTGCAACTTTGCTAGAAAAAAGATTTCTGGAAAAGTTTGGGCAGGAGAATCTAATTATGAATGTGCATTTTCAATCTAGCCACACAAGCATAAAATTATGTTTGTTGTGTTAATGCTGAGGTATACATGAATTTTGGATCACTTGCAGTCTGTGCCAAGTGATCTTTGAATGCTTCTATGATACAACAGGGGTGACATATGTAGTTAACGCAGACACTGTATATTACACAAACATAGGTAGGCAAACAGACAAACAACAGTTACCCTTCGCTGGTGTTCGTTTTTCAGGTCTCTCCGTTTTCTGTTTCTGAATTTCTGAAGAAAAATGCAATGCGGATTTATCAATATTAAAATAATTTTCACACATAAAACTATCAGATACATTCTCATAATAAAAAAAAAAAATTAAAAAGTGCTTAAAATATCATGGCAGCGCCATGGCTTTATCACCTGCATAGTCAGTTATCTACAATATAGTTCAATTTTATATATACACACAGTTGATATATATGCATAAAAATCACAACATTAAATCTTTTCAATAATTATTCTGTTTTTAATTGAGCCATACAGCTACTTTTAAGGGCAAGAATAGGTTTTGCCAATCTGTAATAGCTGTACAGCAACGTGTTGGTCATGAATCAGAAAAACATGCTTTTACCAAATATTTTTTGCATGTATCGTGAGTTGTTTACCAAGATTAGTATTTTATGTTTTTCAAATTACCTTTGTAAGGAAAAAAATGGTTTTTTTACTGCATTTTCTAAAATTTTTAAAGCTCACATACTGAATTGGTATCTCCAATGCACAATAAAAGGTAGAGCTCTACACAAACTACAGAGATTAAAGTTCCCAGGTTAGAAATCACTGTCTTGGAGAATGACTCATTTTGACCATGCTGTATAGCAACAGCTGAGAACTGCCTTCTTAGAGGAGGAAGTGGTACAGTATTTATCTGCCCTTGTTATGCCATTCCTTTTGAATAAAATTTTTCAGCCGTAATATTGATATTAAATTACTACTATATATCCCCACATAACTCTTTTTTCTACTGTCCTTATTGTGTCAAAGCCAGGTTAATATTGAAAATGCAAAATGTTGAATTTTTTGAAAAAGCAAACTAGAATTAAAGCTTGCATAGCCCTCTTTGCACACAGCTGTAGAAATTTAAAGGGCATTTATTACAAATGCAATAATGACTGTGCAATAAAGTCATTAAGACTTCACAGAGTGCCTAGTTTATCATATTGTGCACATATTTCCTGCAGTAGGAAACCAGTCTAAAATAGTGGATCAAATTTGTTTTCGACAGAAGCAAATGCAAATCTCACTAGGCTCTGTGGGAGATGTCTCCTCGTATTTCAGTGTTACCTGCAGTCTGCAGGGTCTAAATAACAAGAACACTGACCCCAAAATTAATCCAACAAAGAAAAAGTTATGCATATTGCATATCAACTCTAAGAAGCTACTCTAATACCTTTGAAGACAACTGAAATATTTCACTTACAACTTTAGTTATTTTCTCAGGTTGTAACAGGATACACATTGCCAAAGAAATACAGTAGGAAAAGGAATTTTTCCTCCCCAAATATTTACATAAGTCCTTGAAAATAATGCAGAACATTTTTATTGGATACTATTTCATATTTGAAATAACTATTATGTGTGTTTTGCAAAAAACATAACTCTTCTATGACACCACCCTATGTTGGGTTCAGATAGAGAGAATATTAGTTCTGAGATAAAGAGTAGTAAAGGCTAAAATACATACCACTGTTAGCCACTAATATATGGAGACATAACGAAGTTAATTATATTAAGATAATTATCATTAAGCTAAAAGGAGTTTGTATTCAGTTTTCATCTTGTTCTGTTCAGTCTGGGTGTGCAGTTCATTTATTGTTCTATAAACCTCGAAGGCTGAGAATACAAGAAATATACTGTACTGATTTACTGTATTTCAGCTGAGCCTGGATTATTTTTCTTTCAAATATGAGAGGATATTTTATTTCTATCGACTGAGAGAATTCTGTTGCTGGCTTTTCAAACTTTACCCGCTTGTTTTGCTTAAATGGATGCATGGTCTAATTTAGGTAGCAAAGTTTAGGTAGTGGTAGGAATGCTGCAAGACAGGAACAGATGGAGGATTGCTCCCTAATTCTGGGCACATCTGAGCAGTTCTCCATGCCACTTTCAGACTGCCTCCAAACACTGACTCAGGGAACTTAAATAAAGCTGAGTCACTTCCTCTGCATTGCAACATACAGTGGAGACATTTCTCACCCAATTCAAGAGGTCACCCTACACACAGAGATGAATACTAATAACTCATATTCTTCAGGCAGAGTCATTTACACAGATACATATTCCTTGCTTCTTTTAAAATGCCTCGGCTCTGCTGCATTTCTATCATCTATTACGTGTCTCACAACAGAAAACAGGCCTATTTTTCTTGAAAAATAAGTATTAAATAAGAATAAACCTTTGCTATTTCAAAAAAAAAAAAAAGGCTTTAAAATTACTATTGATTTAGGGAATTTAGTGCTAGTTTGACCACAAAATATGTATGGAGTAATGACTCTAGAGCTGATTAACTAAACCAGGCTCACACTGTATCGGCAGTGAAGTTTGCTTCACACAAATAACCCAGTAAGATACTTTTCAGAGAGCCACATGGAGAATCTCATCTAAGTTTCTGCTACAGTTAGGATACCACACATCACAAAGAAACATACACAAATTCCTAGAAGTGAAATACATCTTCATAACACACAAGTGTGTGCATATATGCTTTTATATACTGCAAAAGTGTCCCATCATTAAGGTCTCTTCACAAACTCCCCATTACAGTCTGAACCATCATAAAAATTGCAGCCTAGAACACACCAATTCTGTTACATTACAACCAAATTTTCCCAGTACAAATAAATCTGCTGTCAATATAAGCTAATCTGGATCAATTTACAAATCAGAAAATAGTAACTATTAGCAAACTTCAAAGTATTTAAAATCAGGAAACACATTAGATTAATGGAGATTTGTTGTTGTTGTTTTCTGAGAGTTCTGATACTCTCTGCTTCATCTTTTATGACAAATAGCTTTAATTTTCCAGTAATCACATCATATCTTATTGCTGAGTTGACAAAGTGGTTATAATATCATAGAAGACTTACATGGCCAGTTTAAGGCATGTAATTTATCTCTATCAATGTGGCACATTGTTAATAAATCCTAAATATTACGAATTCATGTTTAGAAAAATGACAGAATCAAGCAGCAGCAAGGATGATCTTTGTCACCACAGCAACCATCAGGATTCTTTATGAGATGACAGCACAGTTTATAAAATTATTGTAAGGCAGTGCAAATTGTAAAAGCTGTATTTCATTGTTTATTTTCTTAAATTATTAGGCAGACAAGAAAAATTATCTTTCACCTTGTGTTGCTTGGGTTTTGTATTTCCTTAAATGTGGATACTGCTTGATGCTAATTTCTCTAGACCTCAGGTCTTGTGCAGATATACAGAACATGCAGGATGATTATTTTAAATAACTCCCAGAAGGAAAGCTAAGAGTCTTCTCACTGGCCATTTTTTTCAAGATGCTGAAAGGAGACACACTCAACTCTATTGCTGTCAGGCTGATATATCTGTGTCCTGTTGACCCAAAGCAGACCTTCACAGTCAGCTGAAGATCAGCATTGCAGGCGGCTTTACTGGAAATCCCTGCAGAACAACACAGTCTGGGCGGCAGCTTCTCCACCCCTCACCCAGCTAATTTTCATTAACAGCACTTGACAGTGTCTAACAGCAGCGCAGCACTGGCTGTGCACTCCAGCTCCAGGAAGATCAAGATGGGAGAAAATAATTACAGTCCCTTGAATCCGTGTGAACTAGTGGGTTAGCACTGTGCAGATTTACATCAGTGTGAATGAAGAGCACAGCCCCTCATGCTAGGGCACGAGGATATTCTCCTGGTTCCCTTCTTTGTCTGCCTTTGTGTTTCTGATTTTGATTTTTTGCTATGTCCTTTTTTATAGCATAGTAAAATGGATAGCATTATTCTCAGCTATTTTAATTTTATTATGTTATAATATCTTCTATGAGCCTCAGCCCACATGAATTACTTTAGGTACCACATGGATCTATAACACGGTATAAATACCCCATCTCTGTAACATAGGAGTTCAAACTTTGAGGGGTACGTTTCTTCTCTTACTGGGAAAGCACAGCCTTGCATCTTGCTTCATTAGAGGATAAAATGGTGAGTAGCATTCTGGCACTGTTAAAACAGCTGCTGCACCTTACCCTCCACTGAGTTTCCATCTTACAGATGAAATACACCTTTAAATAAAATCCCAAAAACTATATTAAAAATATCAATGATATAAGAGTCAAAGTGGAAAAAAAGGGTTCTTATTTGGAACACAAGAATGCTTTACCTAAGGTAACCCAGAAAATCAGCAAAAGAACTGGGAATTTACC
This sequence comes from Struthidea cinerea, assembly GCA_013397865.1. Classification (NCBI taxonomy): domain Eukaryota; kingdom Metazoa; phylum Chordata; class Aves; order Passeriformes; family Corcoracidae; genus Struthidea; species Struthidea cinerea. The sequence continues at coordinate 948,700 of VZTI01003670.1, forward strand.
TCTGGACCTGACATTCAACATTATCCTCCATGCTTAAAGCCATCCTGTTTGCACTTAAATACTGCAGTGAAGATAGAATGTAGTTTTAATATATCTAGTGTTTTAAAGGTATAATTAAGCAGATGGAATTTTCCATGAAATGGGAATAGATTTTATTCCTAACTAATTTTACCAGTTAGTCATCTTTTTTATAATCTGTTACAGGTAACACAGCAATATACACCTTCAGTGCTTTGACATTCTTTCTCTTACAAATATCTAAGCATGAAAAGGAAAATTAGTCCAATTCAGAGTCCTGGTGAGCCAGACGTTAATAATTTGCTTTTGAGCAGTTAAAACCCTTACAGCTACTGCCAGCAATTTAATGGGGCTATATGCTTGCTAGTTTATCAAGACTAATTGGTAGCAGGAAGCTGATTATGCCAAAGAGTTGGTAGAAATAGCTATTGAGGGCAAGAATGAGTGGTGCAAAGAGCTTGAGAAGATGAGAGATGTAATTTCTAATGTGCTTTTAGATGCTGTCTCTGTGAAGAATTGTAGTCAACTCTCTTGCTGTTGGTATCCTCAGGAGAAATTTGCAATTGTGCAGCTGATGTCTATTTTTAATCTAGATAGTACCAGCTGGTGAGGGTGACAGTTATCCTTGCGGGGCTAGGAGGAGAAGAAAGGAAGCTGTGCATTAGAGCAACTTCTATCTAACTACTAATACATCATGTAGCTGTACTCTACAGGCAAAAAAAAACCCACAGCAAAACCAAAAAACACCTTGCAACAGGGAAAAAAGTACAGGGACAGAAAAAAAAAGCAGGAAATATTTAATTGGGAATTAAATTGGTGTATTGTGCCCATATCCAGGAACCAAATACAGTGTAAGAGAAGGCCTTAAATACCAGTGTTGGAAAATTCAGTTTTGGAAAGTCTGAGTGACACGTATGACTTATTCAGGTGACTTCCCTACCAGCTTGCCAGCAGCACAGTCTTATCCCCAGCGTTTTCTTAGATCTCGCTCTGTTCTGGTGATTCGTAGCAACTTCAGGCTGGGGTACATAACTTTTCCTGAAGTCATGTGTGGTAAGGTCTTTCTTGAAAATGCAACAGGGGACAAATTGCTCTTATCCATGAAAATTCTGAACAGTTTGTGTGCTCATCCACTACATAAGGAAACAGGCCAAAGTGCCTGTTAAATAGGATTTCAGAATTGTTTATCCACCTCTTTGGAAATTACAAGTTAGACAGAGAATAAAGGTTTCTTCTTTCTATTCTTTTTTTTCTTTCATATTTCAAAGGAAAGGAAAGGAAAGGTTATGTACCATGTCAAGTTCCATTTGCCTTGTTAAACTGAGGGTTTCCTTTCCTTTCCTTTCCTTTCCTTTCCTTTCCTTTCCTTTCCTTTCCTTTCCTTTCCTTTCCTTTCCTTTCCTTTCCTTTCCNAGCCGCGAGGGCTCTGCTGTCACATGGAATTGCAGTGCTGGGAGGTTCAGGGATGATGTTCCATCTCCAGTTCAGCACAGCAGATGCCAAGTGGCTGGGATATGGTGAGGACTGTCCTTGCCTAGTGCACATCCCAACCATGGCAGGGACTGGTGACCTCATACAGTCTGGAGCTGGCCCTGGATAACTGGGAAATCAGACCTTCCTGCAGCCCTGCATCAGCATGCATGGAGTCTGACCAGACTGCATTTTCCCCAGTGAAAATCATTCCTGCCAGCAGGAATTCCCTGGTAGCCTGAGGTCAAACAGAAGCCTGGATTAGGGAGATGCCTCTGGCTTCCCATCCCAGAGATCTCGGGACCCGCACAGGGGAATTGGAGGAGTCAGGCAGCAAGGAGGAGATATTGGCAAGAGGGAGGTGCTGCTGTTCAGGGAGATGGGAAAGGAAGAAAAGCAGGATTTTTTCTCCTCTCCTCTCCTCTCCTCTCCTCTCCTCTCCTTTTTGTTTTATTATGATTATTTCGAGTTTTGTTTTCCCTTGGTAAGGTTTCCATTTGAAACAGAAAAGCAATATCTTATCAGAAAGGTTTTTAGGGGGAGGGAGTTACTTGCAATTATCTGACTAATTGTCCTGTGAGCAGCACTGGCATCCTTCAGGAAGACCATACACAGATTTTTTATGGTGGGATTTTAATGACTGGACTTTTGAAAGAATTAAAAGTGAAAGGTATTAAAAGTTTTCAATGCTAAACATTTTTTACATAAAGTTTTATTCCTAATGTATATTAGGAATGTTAAGTCTGTGTTTTTTATTCCCAGGCAACAGTCCTGTACCATGGTTCTAAAATCTAAAATGAATGCTACTTGTACTTTGATTAAAATCTAAAACCAAAAGACAGACAACCTCTTTAGTCAAACAAATCAGAGATAGAGCCACATGATGAAAACCAGATTTTATTTTCCTTCAGTGGAACATGAAATTGTCTTGACATGCTTCTCCTTATGGATGCCAATCTACAAAGACGTCACCGGCCCAGTATTAAATGATATTTTTCATAGCCAGTTTTATCAGTTTGCCTTTAATTAAGTGTAATTTTCTATAGAAAAAAGTGCGGGAAAGACTTGTAGACGTCTTAGAACAAAATTATATATGCAGCTATATCTAAAATCTCTAATCTTGATTAGCATCAAAGAAATATTTTCCCATACAAATCTATTTAACTGCTGTTTGCTTGGAGTTTTTCTTTCTTTGTTTGTTTGTGAAAGGAGTTAAAAATACAATAAAGAGGAATCGCAGACTCAGTTACCCTACCGAGACTTCAAAAACTTTAACTCTGCAGATTCTACCTTACTGTATTAATCTGTAAATAGTCATTGCTTCGCAAATCCAACCACTTTTGGATCCAGTCATATTTATTTAAGGGGTCTGGCAAGCAGAATTTTCTGTGGGTCATGAGCATGGGCTCCGTTTGCTATATCCTTTTCCTTGGCACAGCAGTAGATGTGAAGGGATCTGAGTTCACTCAGAAATATGCAAGAGCCCCGGTTTTGATTCTGTGGGTTTAACTGAGTTTTGGAAAATTTGTTCATTTTCCAGGTCAGGCATTTACTCTGTCTCAGGCACAGCAGGCTTCAGCCAGCGGGGATCTGCTGAATGCCCCCTGTCCTCCCAGAGAACCTCCCCAGCATTCCATTACCGGGCCACAAATTAAGATTTCTACAAAGATTACATGGATAGCTTCACTTAAGGTTTTCCCCGATGTAAGAGGATAACTTAAACAGCTGCAAACCTCTCTTCACTTCTGTCCAGGGTCCCTACTAGCCTTGTTGTCCAAACTTCTCTCTCTCTTTTTTAAAATATAGTTGGTAAGTTTGGATTGAAAAATTTCAGCTCAAGTTGAAACCAAATCATTATTCTGCAAAAGGCAAAAGAACTGTAATTGAACATCCCTATTCTCTGGTGTTATATTGTCTTTTTTCATCTGGGTAATATGGAAAATATTTTCTTTCTGTTATAAAATCCTATTTTATGGTGGATATGCTATTGCTGTATCGATCAATGTAAGTAACACCAGATGAAAGTGTTAAAAGAACATTAATAACAGAAATGGATGCCACAAAAATGAAAAATGAAAAAAAAATACATATCTGGAAAAGCAGTTTAACATCTGAGAATTGAACCAATCAATGATTTCCATCTTTCAACACAGGGTGTACTTTACACAAAGTTATGCAAAATGCTTTACAGTAAAGTGTAGCCTAGGGAGACAGCCAAAGCCTTTTAGTGAGATCTTTAACAGCAACTCATATACAGAGAAGGGAACATTACCATACAGCAATATAAAACAAACTGTATTCAGAAGGCAGCATCAGTACAAATAGGTATATACTTTAGGGATGAATGAAACTGCATCATTATTTTTTAGGACATATATATGACAACTACGCTGGTAACACAGTTTTCAGGTTGCATTTATGGTATTCTGAATTTACTTTCTGTAGTTCATTTCCAAACTGTCTGTAGCCTTGGTTTCACAAGAAGTTGTAGATGGATTAGGGCCACTCTAACACTGTATCCCTTCATGGGGAAAAATGCTTGGATTAGGGAGAATTCTTTTGGGAAATTATCGCTGGTTATATGCAGTTCTGGTATACTTCCTGAGGTATTTGCACTGGTCACTCTAGGGCTGCAGTAAGGACTTCTGTCCCATCCACTGAGTGAGCTGGACTTTTTGTCTGAACATATATTCTTAGGTGCTTAAATAGATAAAAACAATCTGACATATGTTATAAATTGTAGGATTAAGAACTTAGATATTTGTCAGTATGTTTTTCCCTACCCTGCCTGGATACTGAAAACAGTTCTTTTTAGACTTGTACAGGCTATCATATGAAAACTACTTTCAAATCCAAATTAGCAAACCCCCTGCCTTCTCTAAGCAGGTTGTTCCTTCCTGTCCCCTTTCCCAGGCAAAGATGTTGTGTATGCTTACTTGATCACTACATCAAAAAGTGATGTAGGAAATTGTCTGGTCTGAGAACCTTTCCTTTTGGGAGCACTTTGTTTGTTAGCACAGATCAATACTTAGGTCTGAACAAGCCAACAGATTCTGCTGAAAAAATTCTGACTAGCCTAACCTCGGGTTGGAGAAGGGGTTAATAAGAGTGGGTGTCTGGAGTCAGGTCTGGGGCAACTGCACCTTGGCCAGAGCTGCCGAGGGTGAGTCAGTGTAACTGACCATACCCTCAGAAGCTGACATGTCTTTTAAGTACATTATGTGTCTTCAACATATTAATAACCAGCCTAATACTCTGGCAATTATACTCTCATTTGAACTGAAGACAGATGGATAAGGTGCTTTGCCAAAAAGTTCATTCATATTTTACAAAATTTCTTGCGACCTTTAACAGAAATTCCTATTCTGTGTCATCTTTTTGTTGTAATCCATGATTTTTAAAATTACATTTTCCTAAGAAAAAACTCAAAACCCCATTTTTCTGTCTCAAATATAGGCTAATTCACAGAAAATTAGAGACCCACCTCTACTTAAAGGAAATATTTCTTTTGATTGTCAGTATGAATAATCTTATGCCAAAAATAAAACTTCTTGGTAATAGAGAGATGGATAACTGTCATGACGGTGCTTTATTTCTTATTCTGCTTTTTAAGTGAATAGTATTTATTGAAATTAAAATTAATTTCAGTTTAACCTTTTTAGGCATGGTTGTCAATGGTGAAGTGTCTGCACTTCCTTATTATTTACAGAACTTTATTTCCAATTTTGTGGCTTCTCAGCTCTTTTCCAAACTCACAACTGAGGACAGTAGTGTCCACAGAAAAAAACACAAACAAACAAAACCCCCCCACTTTCTTTTTTATAACAATCATTTCTAGTAAAAACATACAGGCACAGAGTTGTCAAATGTTTGAATGTGTCTCTAAAGGTGAAACTAACCCTGAAAAAATGGACAAGATCATCATTCATAATTGTAGAAAGAAATGAAACCAAAAGGAAATTAAGCCTGAAAGAAAGAATTAAACTTCTCTATGTTTTCTGTGAAAATGCCTTATAGGTTCTGTATGTTGAGAATACGCATTGTTAAAGACTGCAAAGTCCCCTCCAGAACAACCTTTCACCATGTCCACTGAAGAATACTGCTTTTCCAGACAATATTAAATGCTCTTTCTTTTCCAATTATTGAAGATAAATATTCGTGATAAGACTTGGACTGGCAAAAATAATTGCAGTAGAAAAAGGTACTTGAGAGATATTTTCATATCTTCTAAAGTATTCTGAAACTGATATTAATCCCATTGCATGTGGAAGCCCGTTGTCATTACCTGTACTTCTATTATCTTTGCTTTTAATTTACATCTCTAGGAAAGTGATCTTTGCTTTCTTTAGGACCATAATTATGATTAGACTTTTCTTTTTTCATGGCTAGACAATGTCCTTGCCACTCCCCTTCATTTTTTTCCTATATGCAATTGTATTGTGGTACCAGTAATCCTGGTTTTTTCGGTTACTATATTCCATCATAAAGTAAGTTTTGTGCAAATATTTTAGCATTCATAAAAGCTGCTAGTCAGCACAGCAAAAGAGTGAAGCCTTATCCATACACTAAAAATAGACATGGAGATTTTTCAAAAATTCTCATTGTATTCATGAATGCCACAATGACTGTGGATTAGATCCAATACAAATACTTAAATATCGGGCACAGCAACCGTAGTGCACATTTCAAGAGTGAAATTTGAGAGAGGTTTTCCATATAAATGTGAAAAATATCAATCTGTTCATCTTCTGGAGGCAGCAGTATTGTACTGCACAATCTCACCAGGTGTTTTTTTCCTGTTTAGAATGTTCAAATGCCAGTGTCACCTAAAGAAAGATCCTTCATAGAGCTATATATAAAATTGCTGCACAGAGTGGAAGGGATTTTGTAGAAGAAATGGTCCTTTAAATGTAGGCAGAGAACACCCCATAACCAAAAAATTTGGTTCTAATTTCATGGATCAAAGTAAAATTTTGATAACCCAAAATCTCCAGATCCAGTTGCATAGATGGTCCTCTTTTGGGTCCAGTCCTAACAGCAGCAGCATGGTAAAAATCACCAATGTAATGTCTTGTTTTGGTTTAGAAAGTTTTCTTCTGGAAGTCTTATTTATGGACAGTGTAAATGACAGCACAATTTAGTTAAGAAAAGCTACTCGGTGAGATCTGCACCTCGTGCTCGGGGGAACAGATTGTGATGTTTGTGAGAGTGCTACCTGCGGGAGCTCACCTGAGCCCTTGGCTCACCTCCCAGGGCTTTGCCTTCTGCGCTCATGAGCTTTAGCACTGGGACGGAATTTCACTGTGCCTAGGCAGAAAAGCTGTTCACTAGACTGCACCACAGAGCTCTCAGAAAACTTCTGTTTAGCCTTAGACCCTGGCAATTAAGCTCTTTGATGTTTACACAGTTTTACAAGAAGTCTGCAGAGAGACAGGAACAGCTCTGAGGGGCTGAGAGATGCCTGTCACTGAGAAGACACGCGCAGTACTCTGCGCTGGCATTTCCAAGGGACTGGTGGCTTCAGGCCACATATGTTGTATTTCTGTAGCCCAGTAAAAGAGGTGACAAAATCAAGTATAAAAAAGGCCAGATCCTGGCTGCCAGGATGAAATGGAGACCTCCAGTCGCCTGGAGATGGTAAGTTATTTGAGGGTGTTGCTACGTGAAAGCTGATGGCAGTACTCAGAAAAGGGTACTATCTTCAGCAGTCCCAGTCAAGGGACAGTGTTTCACAGGGAGACAAGGATGAGAATGTTTATCCCCTAAAAGACAGAGGGAGAATCTTGACCACACACCCGGGAAGTGAAAAAGACCACTCAAAATTTGTTTTACTGTTCAGGCAGATGAAGCATGCTTGGATTTGGGCCTTTTCACCTCTGTGTGGCTGTGTTACCCTGTAAGATAAAAGATCTGGAGAAATCACCAGCTCTTTGTCCATTTCCTTCACACCAAAGATAGAAGACTCTCTCAGGATTCATCTCCAGAGCCAGGTTGTGAGCTTTGAATAGTGAGGAAGACATTTCGAGCTGGCAGTTAGATACATCAGCTCCTTGAATGGAGGACTTTTAGATCCAAACAATCATCATCACTTCCAACTGCCTATAATTTAAGCAGCCTTCAGCTGCTTCAGCTATATGACTTCTCCGAATTCTATTTCTACATCTTTGTGTCCCAATGCAATGGATAAGGCCTGTGCCACTGATTTCCAGAGAAGCAGGGATTGCAATGCTGAGCATGGTGCTGTCCATAGTGTTTTCATGGATTATGCCTTCTTAGCCATAAAGTAGCAGCACTTTCAGACTGGCCCCTACACTGGCCCGTGGTGAGAAGACACATTCCACCCACGTACATCCTTGCCAACAATGTGCTACAGCTTCAGATTCTGTGCACCCTCTGTAAAATTAAAAATGCATCTGTCTCTATGGGAAAAGAGACAGGGTGATGCTGAAGGTTTTACAGTTCTTACAGATGAAGTAAAGAGATGGAACCATTTTCTACACTGTGTAAATTTTCCTAACATGAGGAATCATCCATAGAAAGATGATTGGTCCTGGTCTTCAAGCCTTTTAATTCCTTGGATGCCAGATTGAGACGGACAAAATGTTTCATCACATAGAAGCCTGATCCAGCTCCAGTTAACTTCAGAGAAAACTGGATTGTAATCTCAGAAGTAACTGGGGTGATAGATTCTTCAATATGGGCATTTACCTCTTGAGAATTTGATGGATACCAAATTCAGTTCACAGAAGGCTGGTTACACATCCTACTATCCTCGAGCTTTGCTCAATACGGAGGGAAAAAACACCTTATTTTTGAAAAGCTTTACATTCTATCACCAGTAACCCCAGCCTTCTAATACATTTTCATTTTGATTTAATAGAAATTGAACTTAAGTATAACAATTTCAATATCTATAAAGGTTATAATATTAATCCTATTTCCTTCCCTTGTCTGCTTTAAAAATTCAATGATAACTAAGTAATTTTTTCAGAAGATTATGAAGCTGTCCTTAGTTTACGGTCCTGTGTTGGCTCAAGGTAAAATGTTTGACAGTACCTCATCATTATTTCTCACTAAATATACTTTCCACGTTATTATTCCTGAACTTTATTTCTATCCAGACATACATACTTCTTGGCATTAACAGGAGTCCTACAAGCATGACAAGGATATAAATAATATTTCTGTAATTCTATTTTTTAATGAAAAATTTTCAGATTTTCTCAGTAATTGTGAAATAGTAAAGAATTCTCACAGAGCAGCAAACAGCTCAGTAAGTATTATTACTTGAGTTTTGCATTTAATAAGTTTGTTAGAGCACAACTTACAAGGTTAGTAGACTGCCATGTAACTATTGATAGAATTTATATCACAGGTATACCAGCTAATTCTTAAAATGATTAAAAAATATTTTCCTTCTATAGTTAAGCAACTGACCAACCTCTTTTCAGGGAAGGTTCCACTTCACCTAAACCAAGAGAAAAAAAACAGATATCAGAGAAAAGATATAATTAAAAAAAAAAAAAAACCCCACATTTTTTTTCATGTTGTCTCATTTTAATTTCAAAAAATAATGTTTCTTCTTTATATGCTAAATGCCAAGCATCTATTCTGAGATTTTGGTTTTTTTATAAGGAATCTCTCTTGCCATAGAGTTTCGGGTAGATAAATTCAAGGTGCAGTAGTAGCTGAGAAAACATCCAAATCTCTATTTGTACTTCTGAATAATAACTTGTGACTGCAATTTACAATTTGCTTTACTTTATGCACGTTTCCACGTTTTAAGAAAAGGCTTACTGGTTCTGTTTTAATTCCAAATGATGAAATATGTATGCAGTTTAGCAAGATTGTAAATCTAGCAATGATTCCAGTGTAACCCAAGGCAAAAAGTAAACCATTTCGGTGTAGCTACAAGCACTTGATTGCTGCAATATGTTATTCCATCTCCATCTAGGACATGGAATTTGAAGGAGTGAGCCTGAATGACTGGCTAGTGTGCAGCCTCAGCTGCACTGACTACAGCACAGAATGGGCAGGGTGCTCACATGCACTTAATTTTTATGATATAGTGCAGTAAGATGCCTTACTGCCTATTCACACTCCTGGTTGATATTGATGAAATTCCGCTTGGGCCAAAGGCTGGTCGGACTAAGGTTTCCAAATCTAGTGAACATCAGACCTCAAATTTTTGTCTGTCAGGTATTTTATGACTTTTCCTACTGCCATTAAGACTTACACACTCGAGTGTTTAAGTAAGTGAAAGTTTGCACATGCTTTGGGATCTATGAAATGCTAAAAATGCACACTGATCAAATTTTACCAAGCTCTCTATATTTCATCTTTTCTGTTTGTCAGCTTTATGGGAGACTGGCTTTCTGCTAGTTGTAAATCATATCTCAGAATAAGATGCCCAATTCACAGACTCACATATAGCAGCCTATCTATTAGCATTCATGTAGGGTGCTACTATAAAAAGCTCATGCACATATTAAAAGGTAAACATTTGATAATATCTCAAGTTTCTGAACAAATGAGTAGAAGCCAGTTTCAGTACATGTCGCTTTTTAATTATATTCTGGTGTAGCCAAATAGAATATAAAATAAACTACCATGAAATGAAGATGTCACTCCTACGCTCATCGCTTGTCAGAATGACCAATATGGTGTGACACAATAACCCCCTACTGACTGTGAGCAGTTTCTGCTCATACTGGGGAACTAGGTTTTATTTTTTGCTTTGGTTTTGGTTTTTTGTTTTTTATGAACAGAAGGAGAGTTATTTCCAAAATCAAAATATTAGTAATTTACTTTCATTTATCAGATGATGTCAGACGAAGAATGGTATCATAATGGCAGAACCATAATTTCTAATAAACTGAATTGTTTGCAATATGCCATTCAAAATCCCGTTAGTCCAGTAGAAATGCTATTTTTTTTGGTTTGTTTCAATATAATGCCCTGTCATCAATATGTCAAATAAAAGAAGTTCTAAGTTTCTTGATGTATCTTTTATATTTTTCAGGGTTCTTTAGATTCTTGCTGATTAAAAGAAAATAGTTTTTTCCGTTCTCTGAAGCAATATTCTGATGCATATTTTGGTTGTGGCTTTGAAGTTGTATATAAATTAGTGCTCTTTTCTTCAAGATGTACTAATGGTAATATTTAATTCTGACAGCTTTTCTGTAATAGTACCTTAAACATCAGATGAAAGCTAACAAAGAGGCCAATTTACTGATTGGAATCGCCAGTGGATGCTTTATTAGCAACAATTTTCACTTTTCATTTTGTTTGACCTTCTTGTCTGTGCGGTTAAAAGCTGAGTAAGCCAACCTAGTGCGTGTAAAACAGCAGTTAGAGCAGTTACAGAAGTCTTTATGTTACAAATACCTTCATCACTGTCATCATCATCACTCCATACGATGTCAGACAGTAAAGAAAAAAAGCCATAAATCCAATCAGAGGACTCTTCCAGTGTCTCATGAATGATTCTCATTGGTTCTGTGCTGAGCTTGTGAATAGATCTTCCTGAGTGCAGAGTTTAAAACAAAAGCGGTTTGAAAAAAAAACCCAAAACAAACAACTCCTGCAGTAATAGAAGTTACTCTTCATTTTATAAAGGACTAACTATACCACCTCTTTTAGCAGAGACAAGGACTGTGAGTGTTAATTTTTATTATTCAATGATTTGAGGACAGCTCTCCTTCCTGTGCAAGACTGGTATAAACTGCATCTTACTGAACTTGCTGTTCACACAGTGATCAAGGACCCAGTGTATAATTTGGTCTGATGTTGTACTCCAGGTTCTGGCTCTCCTTCTGAGGCTTGGTTGGATAAAATATAAGTATAGATTTCATTCTAATATTCATAATTTTAGATAAACACTTCCTTTCAGCCCAGTTTTTAAATCTGACTCAGGTCCCCTGCCTCCTGATGCCTGTCTAGGTTTCAGTGCCATCAGTGTCCCACTCACATCTCCCCCCTGATCTCCCTCCTTTACACAAGTCCTGGCTGAGGAAATTGCTGAGCCCTGGATTAAGTAGACAGATAGGTCATGTCATTGCTATGAATCACACATAGAGGATGGGACGAAGAAGCTGTGCATACTCAGGCCAAAATTAACCCGAGTTCAGAATAAACAGGGATGCAAACCCAGATAGAGGCACACAGGCAGCTATATTCAAACACACACTCCTGTGATTCTGGTTCTTCTCTTAACAACTTTTCTAGAGTTTCTTTGAAAAACACTTGTGCACATCTGCATGCTTAACTTGTTCTGGTCTTACTGCCCCTGTAGGCAAGCAAACTGGAAAACAAGGCAGCTGTGCAGTTTCAGGTCCTCCACCTTCCTGCAAACTCTGATGGAAGTGAGGCTTTCGCTCCCCGCTGCATCCACACCCAGGCAGTGCAGCCATCAGTGGGTAACACCAGTATTCCCTTAAAGGCTTTTCCAGTTGGGATTTCACCAGATTTCTCTGTACCTGACACACTACTTCAGAGTGACTTTCCAGCCTCTGACAGACTTTTTGTTCTGACAACTCTGCGCAGCAATTTTCTATTTTCTTGAACTTTGTAACAAATATTGCTTAGGAAGAGGGACAACCCTCATTCAGCCTATGTTACTGCCCACTGTACTTGAAATGGCAGACTGACTCATTGCTGGATCTGTGTGAAGCTTTTCCACAAATATGAACAACTGAAGGTAGACCACAAATATGATTTGAACTTTTGGCCTAGTCTTGCTCCTAAGAGTTTTGATAGAAATATGTACACTGAATTTAACAGTATCAAGGTGGGAACCATACCTCTGTTTACATTATCTTTCTGTAGGTAAATATTTTAGTAGGAAGCTAAAGGCATGTCTCTTCAGAACTACTTCTGATTGCAGTGTTCTGACTCACAAGCCAAATCTTAGCATTAATCAGAATCTCTCACATGGACTTGCAGGCTACAAAGACAGGCAAGGTGCAGGCTTAAAGGAACTTTTTTCAGTGACAGCAGTATGAACATTATTGTCTAAAAGTGCCGTAATGAAATTTAGAGGTAACTTGATTTGAAGTATAAATGCATAGTTCCTTTCATTTCTAGTTAATTATTCTGAAATACAAAAGACCAGACCGACTATCTCTTAGTTTGCATCTGCTTGTTGATAATGCAGACCAAAGAAATATTGTAGTTAATATTTTATGAGTATTGTATTATATAGGTATATGCTACTGAACAATCAGACACATCAAATAAATTAAAGGTGTGACATAATGCAATGACATAATTGCAAAGAAATTAATTTAGTGTAGTACTGTGCACACTGTTTTATTCAGAAAGATCGAGTAGTAAACCAGCAAATATTTACTTTGTTTAGCATGACAGTTATTTGTTTGCATTGTCTTCATGCATTGAGATGTAGAGATTTAATTTTTTCAAGTGATTTGCCACAAATACTCTTCTCAATCATTAATCAGGAGAATGAATACCTATATTTAGGCTTTTAAAAAGTAAGTCTGTGACCTGACCCCTGATGACATTTGCCCTTTATTCTAATCTAAAGGTGCTAAGGAGTCGAAGGGGACTAATAGAATGGACATAGCCAGAGGTGTCTTAGCATAATCAAGGCTTTGATTCACAAGCAGGGATGGTTTAACTTCGGACAGCTGGCTTGATTTTCACTGTGGCTATCCACCCTCCTTTTACCCACTGGTCGCTCAGGGAGGGCTCAGTTGCTTTTACAGCCACAGGTTTTTACAGCTGCAGGGGCTACAGCTGTAAACTAAACAAGAACTGGTATCAATTCATTTTAATATACCGGTCTATCCACTAGCAGTTCGAGAACTGCTTCTGCTTCACAGGTAGCAGAGCTGTCCCCCCTGGGCAGGCAAGGGAAATGCTCAGAGAAGTGCAAGATCAAGAGCAGAGGAAATTATTCCAACCACCCCAAGGCAAGCCATCTTTGCTGATGAATCAGTCTTCAACATCATATCCTGGTCTTTAATTCATAATATCTTCATACCACACTATGAAACGCGATTAGAAATTATAAGTGTCCAGAGGCAAAATTCTCCAGTCATGCCTATGCTAACAGGCCCAAGTTACAAAACCTGTTTAACATAGAAAGTTTAGAAAAATCAGTTTCGAGCTGTGTAGAGGACAATTTACTGGTATTTGCAAAATGAAGTTTTGTGTTCAAACAGGTACTGTGAGCTCACTTAAGGTCTAATGCAAGTGGCACAGACCTGGAAAATTATATCTTGAGCACACATCTTCTGTTTAACTTCTGTTGCATTTCCAACATTTTTTAAAACTGGTGCTAATAGTAATGATGTGTCCTAGAATTCTTAAGAACACCACTTCAAGCAAGTAATGCTGAAGTGAAAATTATGACTGATTAAATCCATGCTTTTAGTTTTCCCAACTTTGACAAAAGCAGGTTCTATGAGGTCCCTAGTAGAATGAAATACACTGGAAACAAAGGAAATGAAACAATTCTTGTGGTAACAAGTACAGAGAAACTTTCAATTTACCTCACACACATGCAAAGGAAGACAACAATTTCCAGAAGATTTGCATACTCTTGCTTCAAGAGTGAAGCTGAAAGAATGTAGATTTTCATAACAAAGTTTGAGCTTGATATTTTTTTATTTAGAGATGTCCAGCAGTGGAACAGTATGATGAGATTTTTTACAATCACCTTGTAGTCAACATATTCTACTTCTCATTTCTTAGCCAACCTTAGAACACTAATTATTTTAAAAGTAAGCTCACAATATATTTCTTTTGCTAACATATGGTGTGTAATATAGAATCTGTAACTAATCTACAGCTATAATTAATCTTATTCTAGATTAATATAGTTGATCTAAACTATAATTAATATATGATATAGCACATAAAATCTATTGCTCTGGAAGTAGTGGCAGCAGGATCTTGAATTTAAACTGTAAAGAGCCTTTATCAATACAGAGTTTTTCTCAGATAGACACAGATTTGTGAAGTTCTACCTTTTGCTGAACTTTTAAATAGGGATTGAGCCAATTAGTCTTAGATAAAATAGTAAATAATTACTAAATGTCTGTTGAAGGAGAGGAAAGGAAGTAAAAGACTACTGAGGAGGTTAAGTTCAGACATGAATATACAATTAATATCAATTTTTTTTTTTACAATAAGCAACTACATTTAATCACAGTTAATGTTCAGCTTATTCTATTTAGTGAAATGTACCTGAAGAGGTACTGAATCCCTGGTGGTTTCTAAACCCCCTCAAAAGCCAGTGCAGAAAGACATATTGTGACCTTCAGAAGGCAAGTGTCTTGCTTTCCTCTGAAATCTCTTTTAGGGTTACATGAATTAATTTCCAAAGGTGCCCACTCCTTTCCATTGACTAGAAATGAAGTCTGAAAAATTAGCATGGACATGTCACCTTACTTTCATATTTCTGGGGTATGTGACATGGATCCTGCTTGTGATGCTGTTTCAGATTTAAATCCTTCTTGTTGTTGTACACTTTGGCTAAGCACTTAGATTTGTAACTTTACATTCAGAATTAATTCCAGGTCAATACAGCTATTCATCTTGATAAATTACTTACATTCCAGAACAGCACTGATTCCACAAAAATGCTTTGCTAGAACATTTTGTTTGTCATAGTCTTTTATTACTTGGTACAGCATAAGAGATGTTTTTCAGATCAGTGAAAGTTCATCTTGTGCTGGCATGTTCACTGCCATGAGAATTGTAGCAGTTTTGTTATTTTGTTTTCAGTGGAAATATCAGAACTCCAGAACCTTCTGGAAAATGCTGAAATTTGGAAGAGTTAAAGCTGACAGGGGAAGAATTCCAATCAAATTGAAGGAATTTGTATACCATCTTTCAAAGAAAACTTATTATAGGAGAACTCAATTGAATTTGATTGGAGAATGTTTGTTAGCTGTTAGAGCTATCTGGAAGCTTGTTTGGATTTTCTGTACTAAACATATGGGAATATCTTTTAAATAATTATTTAAGAGACTGTTTGAGATGTATTGTAGGTATTAAATACTTCTAAAAACTCCCTATGTAATTTTAAGCAGCACATCAGGTGGTACAATTCTTTGTAGCTCTCTCACATTATTGCTACAGAAACAGTAACTTGATTAAAAATGTGACAACAAAAATTTTGAACAACTAATTTCTGCATTTCTGAAGTCTCCCTGGCTCATAATTTTCATTCCAAATGATTTTAAAGTCAAATTTGTAACCTTAATGGTAATTAATAATTCAAAATTAACACAGCTCCTTGAAACCAGCCAATGACAGTCTTCTCAAATTCTGCAATTGGTATTAGCTATGTTCTTGGGATAGAAGATAATTTTCATAAAGTGACAATGTATTTTTGAACAAAAAAAACCCTTTTTTTCATCAGGACTGATAATGGGTGCTTTAACAGTATTTTCTGGAAACAAGAATTGAGTAATCACACGGTATGATTTGCTGTAGCCTCTCAAGCAAATTTGGTTATGCTTAATAGTATGTGTCATTTATTCCTGTGAAGTACACAACAAAAAGTGACTAATTGATTTATCTGTGCAAATCACTTCAGTCATTATTCGAGTCTTAAAAACTCTGCCAGAAATGTAGCTTCCTATCAATCTTTTTTGCTTGTCAAATGGTTAAATGTACATTCAGAATCCAACCTATGTTAAGGTGGCTTTTTTTTTTCTTAATGGATCACAGCAAATTAGTTAATAATTGTTGGATTTTCATCAATTACATATTTTGACTCCAGTGAATTGAATGCAATTAAGTTACAAATGATGGTAATTATCTGGTGTGAAGATTGATCTATGAGATATAAACTACTTCATTGACACTGACAAGGTACAGCTGATGAAGATGGAGATTTTCTGTTGTGTTTGATAAAATACAAAAGCCTAACACTAGCTTGTGGTAATAAAACATATCCCATTTTTAGTAAAATATTCTATTATGAATATAGAGACCTATATTTTAATTTGAAAGTTTATATATTTTTAAGTTTCTTTCTCTCTTCTCCATGATTCTTTGAAGAGGAGCACCTAAGATATTAAACTCAATAGACACATAGAGTGTCCTATTATTAACATTCCAGTTTATCAACATAGCTGTCCTTAGGTCTTACCTTTCTGTTTCATAGACTACCATTTTTATCAAGCTTATAGCTCTGAGCAATAAACAGGTAAAACTCTAGTTGGTATCACTGAATTATTAGTATAAAAATACAAATTTAATTTTTAATTATATTACATATAAAAACGATCAAAGAAAGTGTAGAGTCAGCTTTCTCAGTAATTTCCATTTTGTAAGTATGTATATTGTAAATATGAAGACTACAGCCTGTAGCTGTCTCTTTCTAATATCAGCCTTAGATAATGATATTGAGGTCAAGTTCATAGAGAAAACCCCACCTGAAGGTGGACAAAGAAGCAGTTATAACTAGAATCCACTTGCCAAAATTTAGAACGAAATTCACAAACTCTCACGAAGTAATCAAATAATTTCAGGTCCATTTGATATAGCCCTACCTGTGGATCGGAATGTATATTTAGGATGGGCTTTAGTAGTGGATATGACTTGATTTGATATCAGCTGGAAGGTTTTGATTTGATAGTTCAGACCCTCATTGGGTGGTGTTCTCTGAAACATATAGACATTTTACCTAAAACAATTTGAAGCTTTATTTTTTTCTCATTTTATGGATTCAGTTTCCTGACTAAGAACACAGATCTTCAGATTGAAAAGCCAATAAATAATTGTACAACAGCACTTTTACAGGGCGTTTAAAGCGTAAAATTAGTACCTCAGCTTGACACCATTTCTCGGGAATCTCCTGGCTGGGGGCATCTCTTAGCTGTCAGATCTGTTTCAAGCATGATGTGAAAATGAGGAATAGCAAGCCCCAGCTAGGCGGAGTTGGGGTTAGCTGAGAAGCAGCGCTGCCGTGTCCTGACCTCTGCTCATGCCCATGCTTTGTTACCATCCACACACGTATTCAGAACACTGCAGGCAGAAGGTCTTTACCAGGTGGTAAACAGGGATCATCACAATGTTGTGAATAGGTGGCTATACCTGATGGCAACAGGATGAACCCCAGAAAGGCCAGTAAAAAAAAGGAAGAAACACCATTAGCAATAATGAACATTCTCATCTGTCTCTTGGCTAAAGGAAGCACTTAAGGAGCGAAGTGAGGAGTTGTTTAATCTCTGGGGGGCTGCCGTTGTGAAGCAGAAATTGGAGTTCATTAAAAAGAGAAACAATATGCTATAGGTGTGAGATACAGTATGAATCACAGCAATGTAAAAATGTGGTCGAATAAAGCACAGTATTTTCACAAGTCACAAAAAAATTATATTGCTGAAAAGGATATATTACATATAGGTGATTCTAGTTGAGTTACTTCAATTTCTTCAACAGCAAATAACCAAAGAATTGCATCACTGCAATTGTTACTGAAATGAATTACTGGTTTGATTTGTTTGCTTAAAATTAGAAATTTCACAGGTATCATTATGCACTGGAAATTTGCTTTGTGTTTTGTGTCCCATGAAGCACATTTAAGCATGAATTCTTCTCTTAGATCCTTCCCTGTTCATTGAGACAGTTTCTGAAATTTCATATTTTCAACTTCATGACCTCTCAAAGTTTGATCTATCAAAATTTATCATCTTTTATATGCCGGACCTTTTGGGATGAAAGCAGCACTTGCAATATTGCAATAGTTCATAGACTGTCATTCTTTTCAGTATAAACTTATTTTCTAGGGGTTTATAACTCAGATATGAGATCTGCTGCAGATTGAAACATGGGAAACCAGACGTCATCTGAGCAGCCCTTCTTTAAACTGGAATTGGGCTCAAATCCCTTTAATGGATTTTATCATGGACGAGAGAAAAAATGCTTTGTAGGTTTTAGGTACATTAATTGAAGTCTCATATAATTCAATTAAGAATTTCATTAAGAACTTTGAAACAGATTAGCTGTTTAATCATGCTTTGAATTGCCATTTACACATACAGTAAAAAATGTATTTCAGAAGACTATAGCACTGTTTTGATAAATTCCAGGGTAGGAGGTTTGTCTAGGGCTTTGCATGTTTGAAAAAGAAAAAAAATTATTTGTTCCATTAGGTTTGCTGGTGGTTTAAACTAATCCAGAATTTAATTCTTTTTCCTGACTAAATGCAAATGTATTATCAGTTTTAACACTGGAGGATATATTGTCATAAAACAAAGGAGTAAAAATAAGTACACTCTTCTTTTTGCAGTTCTTAAAACTTTCCAGTGAACATTAGCCCAACAGGGTGACTACAGCGAGATGACATTGCAGGGGAAAAATGCATATTTCTTATAATTATTATATACTACCCAAGGCCAGGAAAAATCTATCCATGACTGCAAGACAGTAACAGAAATGACCACAAGTTCAGGCAGGGAAATGGTGACTTCAAACTGTGTTATTCAGAAGTTAGTATGGGAGACCCCACAATATTTGGCCAGATGTTTTGCATTAACATAAAATGATTAAAATAATAATTAAAGAAAGCATCTGACTGGATGAGCGCTCCATGCCTTCATGTCCTGTTAACTCCTCATTCCTAAAGGCATTGCCCCCACAAAGGTCTGCCTTTGCTTTGCTGCAGTTCTCTAAAAATCCTCTTTATTGTTGAGCAAAACAAATTAGCCCTAACAAAGAGCCCACTCTTTTTCTTTTCCTTTTTCTTTTTTTTTTACTTATGAAAACAAAATAGTAAGCTCGTTCTGCTAAGTGTGTTTGTGTGCGTTTTCTATATTTTCACTTATTTTATAGATAATTTTGGGTTTCATAGATTTGGTGAGGTTTCATTAGGTTTGATTTAGTCTGGCCTTTAAGTGACTGGCTAAATCACTGTCAATTTATTCTGAATATTGAACACTCTGGATCTGAAATTAAGGTGGTGTTAATTAGCTGTAATTGGTCACAGGGATGGCAGGGAATTTTGAACGCTCTATTAGCCCATTAGCAAATATGGATTCCTGGGCAATCAATCTTTAGGACTAAAAAAATCTTAAATTATTGAGTTGCATTTACCAATTAAAATATATAATCCAGTTATGTGTACAAGAAATGCATGAAATACATTCATGAATTATGAAGCCAATTAAAAAGGTGTTTTCTAACACAAAGGAGGGTAGTAATGAACTGTTCCAAAGCAGACATAAAACCGCAATTAATTTTTTCCTTCATTTCTGAAAAAATTGAAAATATGTGAGATCCTTCAATGTGGTGTGCTACTTATTCCATATTCACAGACGCTATGTACTGCGTGAGATTTGTAGTTTCTTCTCTCAAGCTTTTGTAATGCATGTCACCTTCATACCAAGTTAGAAATATTTCAGTCATGTTCATAGTTGTACAACAGAGTATGATAGGAATGCAAGCTTTCATTTCGTTCCTCAAAGGAATGAGCATAATACACTAAAGCACAACACTGCAAAATTTAATTTCCTTCTTCTGGGTAGATAGAACAGGGCTGAAATTTTCAGCACTGATCTAATTCTTGCCTCGTGCTTTCCTTGAAATCCACTGCTAAAGTGAAAGCTGATTTGCAGATTCGATCCCTCTTCTAACTTCTGAACAAACTGACATCCAGGAGGCAAAGCTTTACACATGCAACCTGTGACACGGGGTCCTCCTGTTATGATATATTTTATATCAAAACCAGCACCTCCTGAATAATACAGAGTACTATAGAATTTACAGCCATTGTGTTCGGGATGTGTAAAATTACACAAAATTGTATCTTAAATTGTTCTGTGAGTGGAGCTTGAGTTCATGTAATCTAACTTCACTCAGTCGCCCTCAGTTCTATAAGCTGCTTTACAAATGCTGAATAAAGAGGGCCAGCAAAAAAGTAATTTACCACATCTACTTTAGGATGAAACGAAAAGCCTCTTTTGCATATAGTTCTTGGACAAATTTCATCTTATATAAATTGTCAAAATTTCACAAACTTGAAGTTTACTTCTTAAAGATTTTGAAACCATAGTAATCAAGAAGCAAAATCTATGGGTTGGCACTATAATCACAGAAGGTGGTGTGAAGTTCATACTGATAAATAAAAAGAATACATAACAGCTAAAATATATATACTGATTATTCATGTCTTTTGGAATTATTTGCCTTTCAGATAATGAGAGTAAAATTGTCAATAATTGAGGGAAAACAATGCTCGGGTTCAAGTTTAAAATACTTCTTACTCAGTCCATGTGTAGTGTTTTTTACTGAGCTGCATGAATCTCTGTGTACTCTGGGCAACTCATAATCTAGGGCATTGCACTTCCCATATTTTCCAGAGGTTAGCAGCTCTGTAGTGTAATCAGGGGGAACAAATCCATGTCTATTCCTCAGCCACACAGTTCCCAGGCTGGCTTACTAGGGCAGCCTGCTCCTGCTTTCTGCTGCAGTCACTCCTGTGCAGTGCAGTCACTGTCACAGCTCTGCTATGGAGACAGTCATTTCTGGCACAGAAAAGTAGTGAAAGTCCCTGGTGGGAGCCCATAGATCAGAATCCTCTGTCAGCTTTGTAACTGCCCTTCAAAAATCTGCAGGCTGCTCCTCGGTCACCCGCCTGCCTCCTCTAGGCTGAGCTCAGCTCTCTCAGCCGGCCTCATTCATATGCTACGCATACTTTCTGAACTTGAACTTCATGGAACTTCAGGTAGAGAAATGGGAAAGAAATTGAATGCACTGGCTTATGAAAGGCAAGTGTTATTTGAGGAAAGATACACCGAATTTTCTGTATTTTATGGATTTAAAAAGTACGCCGTTGAATATAATTTCTTCGGCGTCTTTCATTTGCATTTGAAAACTAGGAAATTAATTTTAATCATGCTTGCAAAACTAAATTTACAGCCCTGAAAATAACTATTCACTCTTTTTATGCAGGTCTGGTTTTTCAAAGAAAAATGTCAAACCCAAGACAAAAAATTACTAGGTTTTGGATTTAAGGAGACACTTAGAAATATGCTCAAAATTCTACTTTCTCTATGAAAAGAAGGCTTTACTTCCACTGGAGGGAAAGGGCCAAACTGTCCAAAACTGAAAATCATTCTTGTATCAATAATGTCAGCTAGGCAATTCTATGTGAAATCTTCAGCTATTTCCATGGAATTTTTATAGATCAATGGGTTAAACTTGAAAAAATCAGTAGGAAATCAGGAGTTGAAACCCAAGGGTTATGATAACACCTATGTAACTATTATATTTATGTAAATACAGAAAACAGTCTAATAAATCCTGGTCTAAAGACGTATAGCAGTTCTTTCTCTTAATGTTTGACCATCAAGACCTGATTTGAATGACAGCTCAGTTAATCACTCAGGAACAGGAATATTGCTGGGAAGGAAAAGAAACAAACTCATGGACTCAAAATACTAAAGTATCAACTCTCAGAGACCTCCACAAAACAAAACTCACCCTGCAGAGTAAATTTTACATTGTTTTATTTCTACATCCTGGTCTGAAAATGCCAGTTTCCATCAACACTTGTGAGATTTTAGCTCGTTTAATCAATACAAGTATGAACAGAATTCCATCTGCTTAGAAAGTTTCCTTCAGACTCCAGTACAAATACAGATTCTTATTGCTTAGCATTACCCTGATTTGTTTATTGAGCATGTGTGATCTGACAGCTAGTTCACAAATTTCTTAGTTTAAGAGTTTAGTCTGAATTATGCCCTGGTTCTTGACTGTTCATTGAAAACATATTAAGAATTTGATTAACTGGTTGACTGATTGATTAATATTTAATATGGGATACTAAAGTTGAATATGATAATTTCTCTTTCTTAGTTTGTATTTTTGTTGTAGCATCAAAAGTTTGGTGTCCAAACTAAAATCTGAACCTTATTTTGAAAGTATCTCTCAAAAATAACCTTATGTTTTCCTGGGACTCCAGTGATGTCCTTCTGAAAACAAAGACAGATGAGAAAAATATTTAAGAAAGTTTTGTGGTACATTTTCTCTACATTTCAAGTTCTGTGACATCTATTGATCCAGGATTGGTTGGTTTCTTTCAAGTTCTATATGTGTTTCAAAAGCTTTCTGAGTAAATCTTGAAATCAATATTGATATATAGCAGGACAAAAAAAATCTATGAATTTATCAGTAAACTAATAAAGTCCAGGAAATTTACTCCAAAAAAACATCAGCTCAATTTCTTTTGAATTAAAAGGCTGAAGTCCGAATTTCAGTTCCTAGTTCATTATTGTGACAGATGCGATAACTTTACTGCTGGAGTTCTCATTTAAGAAAAACAAGGAGCCACAAACAATAATTTGTTTTCTGCTTCACATACAGGTTTTCCAGTTGTTAATGGCTCTTTGCCTCACAAGTTTTACTACTGAAGGCTTGCTGAACACTACACACCCTTTACAAACATAGTAATTTACTTTTCATTGTATATCATTGCCAGATAAAAGATATAAATATTCTAGTCCTTTCTATTGCCTGCTCCTTTTTTTTTCTGTTCCTCAGTTAGAATCACCATCCTTGTACCACCCACTCCATTTTCATCTTTGCCCTCAGTAATCAATATGTTCCCCAAAGCTTGATCTTGTTCATTTATCTAGCCAAGTCTTAAACTAGGGTAGAGTTATTGTCTCATTGAAGACAAGGGTGTGTCTTAGCTAATATTAAGAATCTGGTCCTCTGCACTTATGGTTTTTGAAGATCAGTTTTAGGGTTAGCATGTTCTTCTGCATTTTTCTGGTCATTGAACTGTGTAAGCAGATATCAGAATATTCAAGGCAACTATAAATGACTTTATATTTCTGAAAATATGAATTAATACTAATTTTATTTTTCTAGAAAAAATTTTTATATAGAAATTGCAAAACAGAAATCTGACCTTACATGCTCATATACATTTTACGTTACTGTCAACATATTCATTTTCCAGGATGAGGGTGGGCTGCAAAATGGAGAGACTTAAATTATAAAGATATATGAAGTGTAAACTAATAGGTTCTGACATTTCTCACAATATCTTCTGTCTTGGTAAACTCAACAGAGATCCTGTGCTGTCCCCAAGGGGGTGAGACACAGGCATAATTACATAATAGACACTGCTTAATTAATTTTTAAATTTGAATATACAAGGTGTCAAACAGAATATGCTGAATTTTACCTGCTAAGTCTTTGTAATCCACCAAGTCAAACATTACAATAGCTACTGCTGACCAGGTAACAATCAGAGCAACAACAAGAAGCCATGCTGCTGGTGAGCTGAACGTTGTCACGAGGTCTTCTGTCACTGATTTCTTGCCCACTTTCATGGATGATGAAGGAACAGATCCGTTCTTACCATCTATTATTGTCGTGGTTGTAGACATGTGTCCTATACAAACAGACAAAACAGAGGAAAACAGTGTAATGACTTGGAGATTAAAACCAAGACTATGAATGCTGTTTGAAATTGTTTTGTAGTCAGAATGTTTAAAATAAATATAAATGTTGTATTACTAAAAAAAGGTTCTTGCACTTTCTGGAAGAAATAGCCACAACCAGCCTTTTTGATTATAATATGACACTTTTTCGTTTGCCACAAATAGCTACAGGCCTAGGAGAGTGATTGATGAAAGCATAAAACATTATTACCCTCCAAAGGATTGTCTTGTTACGGGCTGTAGGCCAGATTCTCAGGTGATGTGATTAAGTGAACTTCCATTGACTTTAATGGAGCTAATGCATCTACGCCACTTGAGGTTTGGCTGGAATTCTGCTGTCAAGGTCATATATCAGCAGCAATAGAAATATACATACTTCATTTCATCTAACAGAAACACAAATGATTTCCATCTTCAGGATCCTTAAAAATTGTGAATAAGATTGCAGCTGATTTCTAAATACCTTTGTTTGTGGAATTTTCTACTTAATGAAAAAATCGCCTGAGAAACAAGAGTTACAATGACAAAGAAGACCTGATTCCAGAAAGAATAGGTTTGGTACTAAAAAGCTGGTAGGAGGGTGAGTGCTACTTAGCTAAGTGAGCAGCTGACACACATTAACTACGTCACAGACAGTAACAATTGTGACTTAACCTACTTCTTCCTGAGGTATTAAAAATGCTAGTTCTGGACACAAACCAAAACTATGGTAACTGAAACCCAACCATATTTGAAAGTTGTCAAATTAATCTTCTTCATAAAAGACATTTTTATGACCTAAAAAACCTAGGAAGGTATTTTTTTTCCATTATATACAATAACAATAGTAAAAGTATTCCTAACACCATAGTTCAAACTAGTAGAAGACCTCGGTATCTCCACTTATTTTACATCACCTACTTGTATGCTACAGTTAAAATATTCAAAGATATATTACATGTGGTTTTGGTCTGGTTGTTGAAACCAGCTTTCCTAAATTAATTTCAGTGATTTAAGGGACCCTTGCGCACACAGACATCTAAAATTTCAAGGAATCAGGTGACACCTGGTTTGCACAGATCTTTGCTTTTTGCTGATCTTCTGTCACAGTTGATACAACCTATAGAACTGATATTTTCTGTGTGACAGAGTTGCTCTATATGAAGTTAAGCAGATTTAATTTCACTTTTGACATAGAAAATGACAAATAGGCACTCAGAAACTATTGCTGGAGCTAAGGTACAGGCTGTTGAAGACTTTTCAACCTTTGCAATCACAACATGTATTTAGAGTGTCTTTAAGAATCACAACTTTTATATTCTTAAAGAAATAAAAGAAGAAATTATAAGTTCCTTAATATTACTGATACATACATATATTTTTCTGTTCCTATTTCACCCAAACAAATCTTCCAATTCTTATGCTAATGAATACTGGCTTTGTCCCTTTTCTGTAGAATGTTAACACAATATCCTAGGGTGATACTGAAATTCCCCTTTATGTATCTGACAAAAACATATAGAATTAAGAAGGACAATTTTGGTGGAATAAGTTCCCTAACTCTTAGTCTGTCATATCTATTGAGTTTCCAAATTCATACCCCAATCTTTCTGGAACTCTTTTATTTTATTATGAAGTGCATAGTATTAATGTGCAGTTCCCTTAGCTCTGCCTTTTAAGTTTGCTTCTGCACAAGAATCCTGGTGCTGATCAGCGCCTTGATTCAAGTCCTGGAAAATTGCTCCATTACACAGCAGTGTTGTAAAAGCAAAACAAGATTGGCATATTACATGTCTTTTGTTACTTATTTGAAATTTAGTCTTATTTAGAGAATATTTATTCTCCTTATAAATAATGTCTATCCCCTAGGATAGAATGTATACAATTTTTAAAAAATATTATAAAACCATTACTGCTTCCATTTACCCAAATAAAAAAATTTTAGTTCAAACATTTCACAGCAGGAGGAAAAATCTGCCAAGTGACAACTAACAATAAAGATCAGCTTCCTAAGTCAAATTCAAAATCAATAGCATTTTGTTATCCTTACTGCATACAAGATGCAAGTAATTTGTGCGTGTAACTGGTCATAAATGACACATTATGCATTTTTTCCCCTTGGGGATATCAGTCAGAGTTTATGATGTGTAAGACAGAATAGAAAGGTACTATCTCATCTTGACAAATCTGATTAGTACCACAGCATGTCTTCAAGGACATCCTAGTGGCAGATATTTGCACTTATAATACAAGCAATTAAAGCTCTGTATGTGTATACAGATACAGAGTTATAATTACCAGTCAAAGGAATATTCCTCTAGGTCTGTTGCTATGTAAAAATAGTTCCTTCCTCTTTAGTACACCTAACTTTTCATTCTCAGACCACCATGTGTCTTCGGTGAAGGAAATAGTAACCAACGACTTATCAATCAGAGCAATGCTGCGGAGACAAAGCTCAAGTATGCCAGGTTATCTATGGCAAGATTTTGGCTGTTGATGTAGTCAAGTCAGATTTCTCCTGAAAAACTCAGGATGTTATACAATAAAATCACGTCATTGCATTCATTAAAGTGTGAGTGAACAGCTATTGATTCAAATTTGACTGGAAATCAAGCTAGGAAAATACTGTTCTACTGCTGGAAGTTCCTGATAAAGGCGCTTGCAGTGTGATTCAGGGGCCTAAGAAAGATCTCCAGTGCTGTTTCAAATGCTTTACATTATCCAAGTCATCCTCACAGAACTGGCAGGCAAAATCTGCAGGACAGTAACTTTGGAACTGCCTAAAAAAAAAAAAAAACCCAGACAGGATGTCCTAAAGCAAATAGAAATCAGATTTTCATGTCCCTAGGTACCTATATTAGCAAAATTCTCTGGAGGATTTTACCTGAAGATTCCTGAGAAAGACATTTTTTGCTGCTACATAATCTCATGTAGGGTGGATTGTATATTGA
This sequence comes from Struthidea cinerea, assembly GCA_013397865.1. Classification (NCBI taxonomy): domain Eukaryota; kingdom Metazoa; phylum Chordata; class Aves; order Passeriformes; family Corcoracidae; genus Struthidea; species Struthidea cinerea. The sequence continues at coordinate 975,548 of VZTI01003670.1, forward strand.
TACCACCACCATTTCATGACTCCAAAAACAAGAGGAAATAACACTGAGATGATTGCCCTCTCTCTAAAAGTATTCTATTATTGTACCCAAGGGGTTATCCTCATGCTTTTCTCTGCCTCTTTCTTGCATTAGGGTGTGTAGGTGCTCTGTTCATTTTTGTGCATGTCCTACCAGTGCTAACTTTCTCCCCAAACCTTCAGTGATGATATTTACAGAGCTAGACAACAGAGAAAAAGGGGATGTAAATACAATGTTTCCATCACTTCAGCCAGCAGTGATTCCCCTTTTTCTCAGAAAAGTGCCAAAGTTTGGCAGAGCTCTTGCCCAAGAGGTCAGTGGGGCTTCACTGGGCACTCCCAGTAGGGGAATGAGAAAGACAGCAAATTTTGTTGCTTTGAAATCACCCGATGGAGCCTATTGAGTTCTACGTTTACAATTAGCAGAGGTCATTCAGTAGCAGGTTAAAATCAGATTGCTGAACTTTTCTAGGTATCCTTTCCATCCATATAATAAACATTTTCTCTCTCAAGACAAATTTCAGCATCCGTATTACAGCCAGCCTGAATCGAAGTCAGTTTCCTTTTGGTGAGCATTGCAATAGATCAGGAGATTCATGAGCGGATCAGTTGTCCCTGCATTGGGAAAGACAACATCCATCACAGGAGTGGAGGGTGCAGCTGAAGGCTGCTACAATTTCAGCCATCCAATTTTAATCCACTGCCACATGTCTGCTAGAGACTCTTGGCACTTTGGGTTGTGATTGCTATTGATTTTCAATGAGGATGGGAACTTTAAAAAGTTAGATATACATTTCTATAAAAAGATTACTCCAGGGATATATACCTCTGACTGCACATCACAATTTCTCATGCACACAGGACTATCCCATCAGGTCGCAAATGTCACCTTTACATCAACAGATTGATTTGCTAAATTCTAAACAGCTAAAACTCTGAGATTCTTACTATTTCTCTGGTTTCAGAGTTGTCACTTAGAATACAGTCTGAAGACCCATAAGGACTCGTAAGTATAAATAAACCTTGACAATTGATGACAAGTTTGAGGAGAACACCATGTGACTTTCGGAGTCCAGAGTGAGCTTGTAGTCCTGGCAGCTTCGGTAAAATACCCTTCGTATTTGTGGGCTGAGGCATAATCTCCTCAAGGCTTGAGCATAGGAGTCCATGGTTAAGGATGGGTACTTGATTTTACATTTCAACTGCTATACCTTCTACTACTCTAGTAGAAAAATGAAACAAAACAAAACAAAGCCTCCAAAGCTAATAAATAAACCTATTCCATTCAGACTCATTCAGGTTTAAAAGAGTAATTTTCTGTATTTATATTACTTCATAACTATTTTATTTATAACAAGCTTATTCTGCCAATAGGACAAAAAATTAAGTAAAACATTTAATGTGCTATGCCTTTTTAAGGCTAGGCATATTAAAGCAAAGGGCTAGTCACGACACTAAAAAATGAGGTTGTTCACTTTTAAATAATAATATTGTTGCTAGGGCAATGCAGTTGGGATGTGAGAAACCTCAGTGCAGTCTGCTCTAAATGAGAGAGCTGGCAGATTTTGACTTGTCTGTTCTACTCCCCAGATGAGCACTCCAATAAATAGGTTATAGAGTATTCTGGATTCAGGTCATTAATGGCTCCTGTTTGACCTATTCCACTTCACTTGGAATATTTAAATACTAATTAAGGAAGCAGAAAAGAGAAAAAAATGGCTGTATAAATCGACAGTGTATGTTAAGCACCAGCTCAAGCCTTGGGCTTTAACCTGGTGACCTTATCAATCCACCACTGTTGCGATCAGGCAGGCAGGAGTCTCAGCCTACAGTAAAGAGGGTACCTTAGGGAGAAGAGGACGAGGGATTAGAACCCTTCAGTGAAGAATCAGGCAATGGATATAAAATAATCTGCTGCGTGTTCTTCAAGCTCAGCACACCATCCTTATTGAGTCCACAGACCTGCAGGCATCACAATAATCATTCTTTCCCCATGTGGTGAAAATGATTTCTACCAAAAGAAAGGATTACACCTACACTTGTTATTCAGGTGATACTTATGCCTGACTGTGGCATCCCCCTGTTTTAATGTCTACTAGGGTTTCTTCTCCCTTGGCTTATAAGAACAGAATGGAAAAGACAGAATTAATTCTGTGGTTAATAATTAGTACCTTATGATAAAATATTAGTAATAATATTTTTTCCTGAAGTGACCTAATGACTTTATTCATGTATTTGTCTTGTTTATATATTTATGTGAAAAAAAAATGCTGAACAGAGAGACAAAAGACCCCCAGGACCCACTCTATGCACTGAACAGAGAGCCTTTATCATCTTAGCTGGCCAGCACCAGGGGCCAAAAATGCAGATACAGGACAAAAAGCAACAGAGTGCGGAATATTTCAGAGGAGAAAACGCAAGATCACTGCAGCTGGTCAAAACCTTTTGGTCTCCTCCAAATACTGCTAAAGTGTTCAATTACAGTGGATTTAAAATCATTCTCTGTGGAAGATCTGTAGTCCTGGTAAACTTCAATAAGTTAGAAACTTAGCTAGATCCACTAACATGGATCATGATTTCTATTGGACATACATGGAAAGATCCAGGCAAGACTCTTTCTAACACAGGGAAGGAGATAGAAGCAGGGAAAGACAACTTAAACAGGCAAGTTCAGCTTATTTTTGAAAGCTCATCTCGCTCACTATTATCTGCAACAGACTGTGAGTAGGACAAGGATCTACAGTGTATCCCAAAGAGTGGGTGGTGGGCACCTAGGGTAGGTCTTCTGAGTATGGAGAAGCTTCTGCAAGCTTTTGAGCAGAAATGTGACAATTTTAAGAAAAGCCACTTTATTTAGAGATGCAGCATAAATCTTCTCTTGAGATGAGTGACATTCAGCAATTTCTTCTCTTTTGTATCGAATTATATCCCTGTACATATGAATGAATGAATGCCACTGGAATAACTAAATGGAAAAATAAGTAAATGGATTTTCACAACTGATACCAGAATTTACACACTTTTAAGTTTATCACACCATGTACTGAAGTGTTGCTTTACTGTTTATATAATTAAAGTGAAAAGAGAAAAACCTCTCAACACATATCATGAGTATATTCACAAAATTCTCAGAATTTAGGGCAGTCTTTCTGGAGACTAGAGGCTTAGAAAGCTGTGTCTGGGACTGTATAGGAGAGAACATATGCAGATTTATTGGTGACTGATAGTTATAAAAATGTAATATTCTTTATGAAATGTGGAAAGCAGGGCTGGAGATTATGCAGGAACTAATTCTACATGACAAAAGACATAGAATAGACATTATGGAATATGGAGCGGACGGTGTATGAAAATTAGCTGAATGATTGGATTCAGAAAAGACACTTATAATTATTATAGTGGTTGGTGCTGTGTACTTTTTTAATTTCCTTTTCTGTTATTATATCTGTATTGGTTTTATTTTTGATCAATAGAGAACATCTGATAATTTAAAGAAGTAAATAGTATTAATCTTTCTATTCACTGTCCAAGAAATTATGTACACCAATCTTTTCATTTCATCGATTTCAATAAGCAGCTTTTAGAAGAAAGGATACATTCTATCAAGCCATTTCATTATCTAGTCCAAAGAAACTGCATACTTTATAAAGGATCAGTAAATAATACTAATAGCACTACTACTTTTAAATACTACGAGGTGAAATCTAGAAACTATTAGTGCTGTATGTTAACATGTGACATATATTTTGGGATTGTAATAATTGTGGTTTCTTAGGGTACTGTGGTGGGTTGACCCTGGCTGGATGCCAGGTGCTCACCAGAGCCACATTACTCCCCTCCTTGCTGGGACAGGGGAGAGAAAATATAACAAAATGCTCATGGGTTGAGATAAGAACAGGGAGAAATCAGGAACCAGTTACAGTCATGGGCAAAACCGACCGGACTCAGGGAAATTAGTTGGATCAATCAGAACAGGTAATTAGAAATAGAATCTAAATCTTTCAACCCCTCCCTTAAATTCACTTCGATTTTTTTCTACCTCCTCCCTGGAGCGGTGCAGGGGGACAGGGAATGGGGGTTGCAGTCAGTCAGCTCATCACATGCTGTATCTGCTGCATTTTTTCCTCAGGGGGAGGACTCCTCACACTCTTCCCCTGCTCCAGCACAGAGTCTCTCCCGTAGGACACAGTCCTCCATGAACTTCTCTAACTTGAGGCCTTCGCGTGGGCTGTAGTTCTTCACAAACTGCTCCAGTGTGGGTCCCTTCTGTGGGGTGCAGTCCTTCAGGAAAAGGCTTCTCTAGCATTGATTCCCCAGAGGGTCAAATTCCTGCCAGGAGCCTGCTCCAGCGTGGGCTTCCCATGGGGTCACAGCGTCCTATGTGCACACAACTTCTCTGCTGTGGAGTCCTCCAGGGGCTGCAGGTGACTATCTGCTCCCCTGTAGGACTGCAGGGAGCCAGCCTGTCTTACCATGGGCTGCACCACAGGCTGTAGGTGTCCGGAGCACCTTCTCCGTCACTGATCTTGGGCTTTGCAGAGCTGTTCCTCTCACTTATTCTCTCTCTTCTCTCTGATTGAAGTTTTTTTTATTTCTCCCCTTTCTAAATATTTTATCTCAGAGGTGCTGCTTTCATCATGATGGAATCAGCCTTTGCCAGTGGTGGGTCCATCTTGGGGCCATCGGATATTGCCTCTGTCAAACATGGGGGAAGCTTCTGGCAGCTTTGCCCAGGAACCACCCCCGTAGCCTCCCCCACTACCAAAATATTTCCATGCAAGCCCAGTACAGATACAGTATAGTACTACCATGCACTCTGTGGAAAAAAGGTAAAGGATCTTGGAAGAAACTAGTTTAACTAATACTAACTAGAAACTTCCACGGCTGTGTGATAAGAAAATTACTTTCCAGTGATGTACAGCCAGGTTGCAGGAGGGACTGGGCAACTACATGTAAGGAAAAAGACTTTTGAATACGAAGATATAATCTCTGACTCAGGAATTTTATTTATTTCATATCCCTGAATGCTGAGCAAGTATATTGGCAGGGCAGAGTCTAAGCATTTTATGCTTGAACTTAAAACTTTTTCTTCAACCAGTAGCTGCTGAAAAAGACAAGATATCTTCAAACCTTCATTTTTCACTTGCTAAAATAATTTGAATGAATGTATCTGATTTTTTTTCCTGTGGACAGCTAAAAAGATTGCCTTAAAAATGTTTTTGTGTATAGAAAAGATTGCTTGTATCTCATGTAAGAAGTTGGCATATGTGGTAAACTACTTGTCGTGCAGAGTCAAATGATGAACTTGGACCTCTGCTGTACAAAAGGAGTCAGAAAGCCCTTGAAGGCAACCTGGACTTTGCCTCCCTCCTGATGAAGGAGAGAAATTGAAGCAGTAGCAGTTGAGGATGGTTTGTCTAGAAAATCTCAGAGAATGGAATGGGGTAGTAGGGAAGAAAGTCTGGGAAGCACAACTGGGAAAATCAATTTGCTCTAGCAACCAATGTAACTGATAAAAAAGATCATCAGAAGATTTTGAAAAGGAACAAGGATATATAACTGCAAAAAGTTCTCTTTGCTCCAGTCAGATTTCCCCTGCAGAAAAGAAAACTGCTTTTTCAGGAATGCATGGCTGGGTCCTGTTGAAGAAATAATAATACTAGCTATTGCTTGTTCTGGAATAGGCCAAGGTATGAAATGTAGAATTAGATAAAATACATATGAAGAATCTACCTATTTGTACAGACGTCTTGAAGCAATCTGAGAACTTCAAGGAGGGGAAGTGAAAACCAGGTGCAGCCAGACCTAAATTACATTGTGCTTTAAAATACTGCCAGCAGTAAAATAAGTTAACTCCCTCTCAGCTGATATACTTCTAACCCTTGGCTTCAGAGGGCCTGGTTAGGTCAGCAGATATCTGAAGGATTTAGGTGCCTACATCCCACTGAAAGTTCATATGAGATGAACCCTAAATCACTTGAAAAGTTGAACTTCAGAGATTTGGAGCTGAATTTTCATGTTTCCTTACCTGTTTGAATTTCATATTCTAGTAGAGCATTGGTTGACACTTCAAATTAAGCAGAAGAAATCTTGTCTCATAACTTAGCAAGGAAGCGTAAAAATGTCTTCACTCCAAAATTGCTTATAAAGAACTCTAGGCTGATACGAACTTTAACCTTCTGCTCTGTGGGATTTTTTCCTGTGTTCATATGCATTTCAGCAAGCTTTTACATTATTCTGATTACTCAAGTACCTCAGACACAGAAGGCATTAGTAGTAGTTAAAAGATCTTCTGTGCTGTTAGTCTTATATGACTGATTGTATTCTGAACCTATCTGCAATAATTCATACCTGAAATTATTTGAGAAATAATAGTAAGGGAAGATCTAAGGACAAGGTTTAAAAGATGACAGGTTTTATTGGGAAATTTTACAGATCACTTTACTTACAACTATATCACTTTTTGCAGTAATTTCTTCAGAATTTAGCAGACCACAGGAGTGAAAAATAATAAAAATAGGATAAATTATTTTATAAAATCAAAACTGGAGGATGTGCAGTTGATAAGAACAAGAGAAATGTCATTTACTGCACTTTAAACTAGATACTAAGATATGGCAAAGGGACACTGAGCTGCTTCCTTTCCAAAAGGCAGCAGACTTCACCTTTTCATGTTCTGAAAGTTAGAAATTTACATTTTTCTCTTTGAAGTATCTCTTCAGCTTGATATGTTTTTTACATTGTCTTAGAAATGTGTTTTTTAAAAAAATCAAACATTTAATTTCCAGCTTCTCAGTATGCAGATGGGATAAGAATGCAACTGAATTCTGAACACTCAATCCTAAACTACCAGCAGCCTGAAAATTCCATTATTTGTTTGGTTGCACATATGAATTTTTTTATTGATCGTTAGTAATACCTTCCCTCCTTTGGAAATAAATTGGTGCTCTGAAACAGTAAATAGTTTTACCTTCCTGTTCATCTTAGCAATCTGACATTTCAGAAAGAGATGCCAAAGGGATATTTAGACACACTTCTGAGTTGATATAAGCTGAGAGGTACATCTTATCTTTTAAAATGTCAAAATGAAGGTTGGAGAAAAATGATTGCCATTTATCTCTAAGTAGCAGTGGACCTTCTGAAGCAAGAGCACTGTATGCTCTTTTTATTAGTGCTTTTTATTAGTTTTTGAAAACTCAACTCTACACATCTCTGAAATATTCAGAAGGGATTAGAAAAAAACCTTATTTTTTATTGTTGACTTTTTTTATTGTTGAAAAAAATTAATCTGTTCTCATCTGTAAAATGATGATAGTCCTAATAAATATTGAAATTTACTAGAATAAATTGTAGGTTACACACACACCTATGTTCACTCTGAACAAGCCTACCAGTACAAAGAAACTGTAAAGACAATTCCAGATCTGCGCTTCCTCTGATGGATATACTATTTTCTCTCAATTAAGTGTATTGAGGAATGGTTAATAAGATTATTTGCTTGATTTCTTTTATTTCAAGCTAACCTGACTGTGAAGGTTGGACGAACTTTGTATGTCTTAATGGACTCACATGTACAGACTCTGAAAACCAAAGTAGTTCTAACAATAATTTGCTATACTCTCTGCAGGTTATGGTGCAAGCAGTGCACCATATTTCTCCTATTGCAAGTCTGACAACTCTTCCATACGGAGCCACCCAGTCACTGCAGCACTCAAATATGGATTCACCACATGCGCGGTTTGAACATACGTACTCATAAGTCATATTGAAGAAATTTGGTCACAGGTGATTTACCAGACACAGAACATGAAGGTATTTTTAGCAAACAGAAATTGCAATACTGAGTTATGCAGTACATACATATTTATTGAAAAAACTGTTAAAAACTGGAACAAAAAATTCTCATCTGACAGAAGGGGAAAAAACTAAAATAAGAGCCTGTCGCAAATTAGTCATCTATGTCACTGTTAGATCTCACCTGTAAACGCCAATTTGCAACTACATTATAGGTCATGCTGTCGGTGAGAGAGAAAACTGAAAGCAAGCTGCTAAAGAGAACTGTTATGTGGCTTACAAAATTGTATAACCAATTTCCCAAGAGACAGTAGTTAGCTATAGTAAACAGATGAACCAAGGCCTATCTTCTGTCAGGGAGTTATTTTCTAATAAATATGAGAGTACTCCATCTGTATGCTTACAGAATAGCTAAAGGCAAGACCACTATATAGGCACCTAAGATAATAGGGAAATGAGGTTTTCTGAAACTTGCTTTTAAAGTTATGTTCCTGTCAAAATGTAAACTCAAAATTCTTTCTGATATCCTCCTTGTATTCAGTGTGTGTTACCATAAGAAAAGAATTCTAGGATGCAGTGGCAATCATTATAGAAATGGTTCATCTGAATGCTTTGGGTTTAGGTTCAGCTTTTTTTCTTTTCTTCTGTTTTTGGTGTGAAAGAATCCTTTAGAAAATATCTTTTCCGTTTTAGGGCACAAGAGGGATCTTGAACTGGCACGGACTGAACAGAATTCAGTGTTTAGGTAAAAATTAATGGTGTGTTTCATAATTTTCTTTTTGCAATAACAATTCCTAAAATTGTTATTTGAAGTGGAAGTTTAATCTTGATAGACTAAATTAATAATTTCATTCATCTCTACTCTTTATTTGGAAAAAGACATGATCTCTAAGGGCAGCTGAGACATGTAGGATATGCTGTCACAGTGAGAACAGTTGTTGAGGGTTCATATTCACAGCACACCTGTCATCTAACATGTACTCTGAAATTATCAAGAGCTGAGAAATCTTTACACTATTTTACAAAGATTTCTTTAATAGAATAGTATGCCAGATGATCACATCTTAGAAGAAAACTTTATTTCAAATCAATATTAGGTAATCTGGAAAAATGGGATGTTTTTGAGAGTATTGAGACTCATTCCTGAACCAACTACCATAATTTAGTCATATCTTAATCCATTTTGCTCAGGATTACACCCTGGCCAAGTTTTGGAATGCGTGAAAACCTTTTCATTTTAAGTTTGATGAGAAAAGGTCACTACATAGTATTCATGTACAGGTACAGAGCCCTAAGTATATTTTCTCTTCTCTTTTTCTCGTTATGCAGATATTTTGGTGGAACCTCATTTACACACTGAAAAAAACAAGGAGATTTAGGATTCTTTGAAGGTTACCTAAGGAAAAAACAAAGTTCCTTCACTAATTGTATCCATTCTCTGCATCCTTCCTCCTGCCAGCCCAAATCAATCAACACCTGCCTGCAGAACAAGGTCATGACTACTTTTTAGAAATTGTTAGCAACACCTGAGTTTTACCCACAAATAAATTAGCAGCAAATGAGTCTATTAATGAGTCTGTCTTGTACCCATACCAAAGTCCAGAGAACATCTAATACTGCTAATTTTCACACTGTTACATTCTGAACAAAAAAACCAGAAAGAGTTCCTTAGAAACATAATGAATAGCCTAAAGATTGGTTTAGGGACTCATGCTGCTGTGACCTGGATATCAGGTCCAAAACCCTCCTCATTTATTATGAGGGGCTAGAGACTACCAACAATTTAAGTCTTCCTATCACACCTCTTCAGATTTCTGCACAGTGGACGAGGTGTAGTAATAAAGACCCCAACAGACCACACAAATATGAGATTCGGGTCCCTTATTTATCCCAGTGATAAATGCAAGAAGTGATTACCTGGCTACATTATCTAGCTCCAGAAATTGAGCCAATCTTTACAATAAATCCTAGTAATATTCCTCATTAGGAAGTGAGATAGTCATGTGGCATATAAAATAAAACTTGAAGTGATGGGCAAGCCTGGATGAAAATCTATGCAAAAGTAACTACAGTTCCATACCTCTCCACTAGTACTTAGCAAAAGAAACTATGGAATGCAAATTCACCTTTTAGGTGTTTGCTATGATTTATATGGAAAATTTGCTGAATTATAAAATTTTAAAAAATAGCTTTTTCTCTATGTCTTTGAAAATGTAAAAATTTATCCATATAAAAGATATAATACCAAGGAGGATGTTTTTAATATAGGATTTAGGCCTCAGGAAAGGACAAAGAACTTAGATCCATGGTTTAGTTTTTAAGTGACTCAGAGAAGGGACATTTTAATTCTGAAAATTATTCACGTGAAAGTTTTACTTGTAGGCTAACAGTCCTTTAAACATATTCAGTGACAGATAAAGTAAAATATTCCCTAAGTTAAATGATTCCTAAAGCAGAATATGATTTATTGTAAAAATCTATCTATACAGATTTTGTCTAAAATATTTCTTTACCCTACTTACATTAAGCTTCTAAACACATGACCCAAACCAGGAAGAATACATTAAGTATAAGCTTATGTGATTGTAATATATGTGAATTAAAAATTATTCTCTACTGAGAGATATATTTGTAAAATTATCTTAATATAAGTTTCTAAATTCTAGAAAAGAAATTAAAACTACACACTTTTCGGCACAGCATAGAATCAGAGAATCCTTTACGTTGGAAAAGACCTTTAAGATCATCCAGAGCCCAACTGTTGACTCTAGATGGCCATCACTAGACCATGTCCCTCAGTGCCACATCTTTTAAAGACTTCCAGAGATGGTGACTCCACTATTTCTTTGGGCAACCTGTTCCAGTGCTTAACCACCCTTTTCATGAAGAAGTGTTTTCCTAATACTCAACCTAAACCTCAGCTGGCAGAGCTTGAGGCCGTTTCCTCTTGTCCCATTGCTTGTAACTCGGGAGAAGAGACTGAATTCCACCTGGCTACAGCCTCCTTTTAGGTGGTTGTAGAGAGCAATAAGGTCTCCCCTGAGCCTCCTTTTCTCCAGGCTGAATAACCCCAGCTCCCTCAGCTCCTCATAAGACACTAAACTCTTCAGCAGCATAGAATGTCACAAATTTATCATCAATTTTAACTTGCTCTTATTGCATTTTTCTAGTCAGCATTAGCATAAAAATGAAACAAAATTGTTGAAATGTCCGAGTTGCTCTTTCTGGGGAACTCTATGCCCTATGTATGGATGGGGAATCCGTTTCCTAAGATTTTTTGAATGTGAATATTCCTGAAGTTCATAGCCTCTCTCATTTCCTGTGTCTACTTTATAACATTAGACATAAGGTTCAGCCTAATTTGGCAGTGGAACATTAATTAGCATGTAAGCAGACTTCAGCAGAGCAGTCCTCAAAACTCAGTGATGCATCTTAGAACAGAAGAAAACCTTTCCACTTATTTTAAGGAGATGATCAGTCCCAAAAGCTTTCATAATGTTAAAGCTTTGCCTCAGTACAGTTCAAAAGATTTTATTTCAAGTTGAAAAAAAGCCACTATCTTGAGGTGGGCCCTCAATGTTATTATTGCTAACTGGAACAGAAAGTGAGCTACATCAAGGAAAAATTTTGACCTGGTTGGAATGATAGTTTCCTTATTACCTCCCATGGATTCTAAATCAACTAATCTTTAGCATCTGCTGTAAACATGCACAAAGTCATCACAAAACCATTCAGCTATCCTTCACAAGCTGTAACACCTCCCCACATTCTCTGTAGAGCAGATCCATATAGCTCCAGTATTCCTAGCCCACAGTAACAGCAGGTGCTGCAAAGTTTCCACCCAGCCTGAGTGCCTTGCATGAGCATCAGACACTTGCAGGACCTCTGTAATGTTCCTGGCATCTTGCCTCGACCTTCGTTATTTTGTGCTTTGATCTCTGACTGTTGGTGGGATAGGAAAAGACAAGAACAAAGTTGCATACCTATGCCTGAATTTCAACCATGAAAAGGATATTTATGCATGTTTGTCCTAATTTTGTCCCAATGTTTTCCATCCAACAGAAAAACCCTTTTATTTCATAGCGATGAAATAGAGATGATAGCTGGCATTGTTTTCCAGACAACCTGTCCTGTGTTCACAAGTTTTCTAATGATGCTCAAACAGGTCCATATAAACACAATGTTCTCTTATTTACTAAATTTTCACATAGTCTCTGGTCACATTCAAAGCGTGCAATTGTATTTTTGATCTTCAAATCTGGATTTTTTTGCCCCTAGTCTTCTAACATTTATCCTCCCTCTGATGCCTTGATGGGAGCTACCTAAAAACAGAGGCTAGACAAAATTAAGAGGATAAAAGTGGGACTATTTATTGAAGGGCCTTCAGGTAGACTTTGGGCAGTCAGAGCCCTAGGGGCTACACCCAAAAATGGACGACCGGTCACGAGTTTTTCATACTTTTACAAATTTGGTCCATTTGCATATCAGGGGTTAATCCTCCAATTACAACTTTAGGTAATGAAGTCATTTACCCCAAGTTTGTTCCCCCCCAATCCACTTTTGTTTACATATTTTGGGGCCTGAGACATTAAGGTGTCCTTGAAGTTCAGGCCTAGAGAAGAATTGTTTTGTCAGACCAAAATGGCAGAACAGTAGCTAGCAGTCTATATGGAGTTTTAGAGTTACACACTAAAGCATTGCAGAATTACAAATATATGAAAAATATAAAAACTAAAATCCTAAGGCATCACCTCCAGTTCACACTCTGATGAAAGGCCATATTATTTTCATTCTGAAGAAAAGAAGCAATGGGAATGTCCTAAATTCTGGCTCACTGCTCCTCTACACTAAACATAACACAGGCTTCCCATGAGTGTAGTTGTTTGTCTTTAGCCATTTTCTTAGGCTTTTAATACACATTCAGCATATGTATACCATTTCTTGAATATTTCCTTCTTGGATTCTAAGAATACAGAAGCTACTGCTACTTTCTCATTTCAGGAAACTTTCAAGCAATTGTCTGATATTTCTTTAGTATTAATAGAGCAGTTTCAACTCATAACTTTGCCAGTATAATGAAAAGACATAGAGATATCCTCTGCAGATGTAAAAGTTGATAGTCCTTTCTAAATTTTTAATAAAGCTTTTGAGAGTTACTTAGTTATCCTGCCTACGTGTTTGCAAGATTTTGCTGGCTGTTATATTCTAGTCAAAGGCCTCTTCATCATCTAACCTGTTTTTATTAATTTCCTTTTATATTATATCAATAGAGTGCAGCTTCAGCTGTAATTATGAAAGTGCTAATAAATAAAAAATGCATACTTTCACATCTATTGAAAATGAACACTTACTTTACAGTCAATATTTCAGCCTTACAGCTTACATTTACTATATCCTCATGGTCATCTAACTGATAATCTTTGACTCATTAATACAATTCATGGCTCCAAAACTATAGCACATTCACCATGCTATTAAACTATTATGGTGGAAGACAAGAAGAGACACAAAATATATCTACCATAATTGAACGAGTAATAGTGAATAGCATTCATAATTTTAAATAGAGGAAGGCCATAAGACATTGTATTACACTTGCTATTTTTCTTTCTTTTTTTTTCCTTTCTTTTTTTTTTTTTTTGTTTTGTTTTGTTTTGTTTTGTTGGTTTTTTGTTCAATTTTTTTGTTTGTTTGTTTTGGTTGGTTGGTTGGTTGTTGGTTTTTTTTGTTTGTTTGTTTTTTTGTTTAAGGTGGTGCTTTATTTAGACTTTAGGCCAAGTGTCTTATAGGAATTGTGAAATCAGCTGTATAGGATGATGCTCTTAAAGAACTCCACCTACATACTGCACAGCATCCTCTGCACTCCTCAGGATCTGAACAGGCAGGGTACTTCTGACAGGTAAGTGGAGAAAAGCTGAACTGTCTTTAGGGTTCTTACATCACTGGAAACTGTGGCAAAAGGTTTGTCTGAGACAAGACTTAAATAAGACATCAGTCTGAGACACATCTAAGCCTAACCAACAGTCCAGATCAGCAGTTCATTTCTGTTCACCTTGCTGATCAAGGCAGGAGGAGTATTCGTTTTTAAGGGATATCCATGAGATATGTTTTATAAGAGAGCTGGAACACTTTCCTTGACACCAAATAGGCAGGCATAAGTTAGATTTTCTTCATTCCATTTCCAGAAATGTTCACACCTGGAGCAGTACAGCCTGAGAGAGTCACTTTGGTATTTATTCCTCAGAGGGTGCTATTCCCTCGTAATCCACTACACAAATGATCACAGAAGACCATTTGCCATCAAGGGCTTGTTAAAGTCCCATGATCAAGTATTGAAAATGTTGATAACAAGTCTGAATGTATGAGAAAGTGAAAGGTCTATTTGTCATGGAAAAATATTGTCAAGATTTGTATCATGCACAGTGTATTTCTGTCCAAACTGATACTTCAATTCACACCACCTTTAGTTAGGAGCTGTCGTGCCGTTCCTCGCCGTTAGTGCCGCTCACAGCGACAAGGAGCTACTTTTTTTTTTGCAGAAGGAAGTATAGATTAAAAAGGGTTAGAGTGCTGAAGCATTTGCAGATTCATATAGTGGAGATTTTGGCAGGTAACTTTTATACAGAATAAATTCTGATGATACCTTCAGAAGCATACAAGACATGAAAATGGTATTTGTACAAGAGATCCACAGAAAATTAATAGTCTATATGCTTGGAAGTTCACATTATTTATATCTATGTCCAAAAACAAATGTGTTCATTAAATTCTGGTTATAAAATCAATGAAGAATAAAATAATTTATTATTTCCTTATCTTCCCTCTTCATTGTCCTGGCACTTAAGCAAGTTGGAAAGCCAAAACAAAAGTTATGTTCCTTCAACTAAAAGTAAATCAGAAAAGTACTGAATGTTAATAAAGGACTAAAAATATGTGCTTTTTCACATAGAACATGTACTCTTCTTTTTCAGCTGATGAGACACCACTACAGTTCTAGTTCTATTCAAAACAATTGAAAATACTCTTCAACCACTGTGAGAATAAAAGGCAATATTTCTATATTTAATGTGGCAGGAAACCTTGATTATTCCAATTAAAATAATGAAAGGCATGAAAGACGTAGAAAGATTGAAAGCAGACATAGATAGTCCCGACTGTGCTTGAAAACAGCTGAATCTTTTCCAAAACCGAATTCAGAGATTCAGCAGAGATTTTGCAGACAGCATTCATTAAAGGTCTAAGTAAGTGCACCCACTTTTTGAAGACTTAGAATTGTATAATTAGACAAAGTGAAATTATCCTCTACAAAAACCTTAAAGACAACAAGGATTTTGTTATTAGTAATAGCAACAATGGCTATTTCAAAGTCATTGACTGGAAATATTCAATGAGTCCACAAATGTACAAGAGTTTACAGTAAGCACAAAAAGTGGAGTAAAAATAGGACTGAGATTGGGAAAAACTTTGAATGTTATCTTCAAGAACAGGAGTGTAGAGAATGCACTCTGTGAAAGCTGAAAATATTAGCTGAATTTTCATTCCCACTAACTTGAACCAGTTCAATCTATGGGAAGGTGGGTCTCACTTGTATATTCCTTAGAGACGACTGAACAAAAAAGGTTTTTCATGATGAAACTACTGAGACAACTGTTATATTAAAATAGACTTTAAAAAATACACTGAAGTTTCTGAAGTTTACGATATACTTCTACAACCTCAACTTTAAGACAGGGTGCCATTCCTCTCTGAAGTGCATTAAGCCTGAAGACTTTAACACCTTCATTTCTCTGTCTTCAGAATACACAGCATATTCTGGTTTAAAGTGCATTAATGTTGTAGCCAATGTTTGATTCATATTTACATATGTAAAGCACACCCTAAAAGAGAGGTGCTTTGGTACTGCTTGCACTCAAAAGGAGAACAGAGGAGAAAGAGGAACACTGTGTACAACCAGGACTTCACAGGTTTTTGTAAAGACTCCATTTTTTTAGCACAATTTATAAATTTTCTTTACTTTGTTGCCTACTCTTGTACAAAAAAAGAAACCTATTGGTGTTTTTTCTGGTTGGTTGGTTGCTGGGTTGGTTGGCTGGGTTTTTTTGCAAATTGGAGATTGATTTCCATATTACATAGCAAACTACAAGCTGTTTACCAAGTAACTGAGAAAATGAGTAGTCAGGGTGGGAAGAAAATCCAGAGAATTTTTTAAGAACTTACAAGCTTTTATTCCACCATTTCTTTCTAATCTTCAACACAAGGACCTAATATTTTTCATAACTCTTTTTTATGTCCTGTGACATTCCAAGACCAGGAATTCAGGCTTCTGCAGAATCTTTTTGCAGACATCGTACAGGACAAGAGGAAAGGTCTCTGTTCCTGCTTGTTTTCATAAACATAGAAAATCAGGGAGATGTGGAATTGGCTAAAAATTAGATTTCTGGGCTAGAAAATAGACACATAATAGCATTATAAAGTGCCTTTTTGTTCTTAGTTAAATAGTTTCACCTGAAGAACAGCTGCTTCCTCCAGGGGGACAAGACTGACACTGGAATTGCTCCAATGCAACCGATGTACATCTATTTTCAAAAGAAGATGTAATTTATATCTGCCTACCTGGGCATTTTCAGGGGAAGATGGAGCATCTGGAAGTTAAAATTGTATTCACATTTGAGAAATGTCAAGAATATGTAAACAGCTTGATGAAAGAATAGAGAGGAAAATGGCAGAGTCTGCAGATACAAGGAATCAATGATTACAACTTCATGGTATTTGCAAATAAATATGCTGCATTCACAGCTCAGTGTCTCAGTACCATTGAGAGAACAATGGACAGGGTTAGCTGAAATTTTACATAAAGTTTGCAGTATCTCAGACAAATTTCTGCTATGCTGAAAAATTATTTCAGAACACAAAGATTTCTGATACTTGAGAATAAACTCAAAAGCACTGTAAGTATAAGAACGAAGAAGTATTGTTGCTGCCTGTTCTGCTTGAAATAACACTGATTTGAGGCAGCAGAACGAAGAATTTAATAGACAGGATGATTAATGGGAGTACAAAAGGTGGGGAAAGTGAGGCATGAAGGTGCGTTGGATGGTTGTGTGCCTATGGGGAGCACAGGCTCAGCTGCCCTTTTTGTTGCACCTGGGGACATGGGACCACCGCAGCCATCCAGCACTGGAAGGAGAGGCATCTCACTGCAAATGGCTCTGGCAGGGAGTAGTGAGGAATCTCATAGGCCCTGAAGCCCAGCAGATGTGGCCATTTCCAGGAGAATGAAGAGTGCAGTAATCACTTTTCTTCTTCTTTGTGTTACTCACATGAAAAACCCAGTCATCAAGCAGAAGTGTAAAGCATGATTTAGATATCAGAGCAGCACAAGTAAGCACTAAAAATATTCTCCAGAATTTAATTACAAGATCACAGAATCATTTAGGGTTAAGATCTCTGAGATCATCAAGTTCAAACTTTGAGTGATCGCCACCTTGCCAACTAGACCACGGCACTGGGTGCCATGTCCAGCTGTTTCTTGAACACCTACAGGGATAGACTCCACCACCTCCCTGGACAGTCCATTCCAAGGTATTACAACACTTTCCATGACAAAATTCTCCTGATGTCCAACCTGTACCTCCCCTGGTGCAGCTGGAGGCTATGCCCTCTTGTCCTGTCGCTGGCTGCCTGGGAGAAGAGGCTGACCCCCATCTCATTACAACCTCCTTTCAGATAGAGAGAGATAAGGTCTCCCCAGAGCCCCCTTTTCTCCAGGCAAGTCAGGGTGCTTTTGGACAGTTGTATAGTTTAGTATTCACTTTACTAGAACACTGAAGCTTAAATTATTTCCAAAAAGAATTTGTTCTCTAAAATATTAAGGAAATCAAAGAATCTTTAAAAGTTTAAATTATTTTAGAGTTCTAGTGTGGAGACGGTTTCCAGCTCCAAGAAGTAAAGTCATCAGACCAATGCAGCCCTGACCTAGGCACCACCACAGGGAAAAAAAATTAGATCCAGTTCCAGTTTATAGTTCTCTCAGCCTCCACAGATGTGGCTTTATTTCTGATCTATGCTTAGAAAGACACACTGAAGAGTGGATAGCAACATTGTTGTAAAATTTAGTTTTACAACTGACTTACATTCCCTTTTGTGAAACTGCCCTTAGCCTTCACAGTGCGAAATGCATTCACCTATCCTGACTGATGAATGAAACGATGGCAAATCTATTCGTAAAAGGAATTCTCCACTAATTAGTTTTTAAGACAAAAACCTAGCACTCATCATTGATTTTTCTGTATAGTTAAAATTATCTTAATTCACTGACTCCGGCAAAATTGCTCATTCCCCTTCGCAATGCACTAATATCTGCATATATACATTTTAATTCACATTTAATTTTAATTTTAAGTGTGTGCTGTAACCTCACCAATATTTGTAGCTAACCTTTCCAAGCTTTTCCAAAATTTCATTCTCATATATCTGTAGCTGTTTTCCACAAAATTTCCAAAGTTCTTTTCTTTCCAGAGCAACAGTGACCTAGCAAATTTCCTTGTCATCGTTCTTACGTGAGCTCTGTGTAAAGAAAACAACAACAAATCACTGGACACTTCTGGTTCAATGGGAACTTGCACTCAAAACACAGTCAAGTTGTACTACAAAATCTACGGATATCTCACTCCTGATAAATGAAAGGAATAGGCATGGAGCTGTGTCTTTGGGCAGAGGGACAGACTGCACTTTCTGGAAGGGAAAGGAAGAGAGAGAATAAGTTGGGAGAGTTTTCACTGCTACTGATCTGGACTCGTCACTTCATCTGGTTTGCTAACAGCAGAGTAGAGCATTACATTCTCCAGACCATTTCAGCTGGTTTCTATGTAATCAATACAAAATTACAATGTTAGAACAAGAGATGCATTTTAGGATAAGCGTATCTCACATGGATTAATTCTGCTTGAGCATCTGATAATGAGGCTACTCTTGTTGGGAAAAAAGATGCTTCTATTTAGTTGTAAGTTGACATTCCTCTTACTAAAGTAAAAATTTTATCAAATATATTTACAGATTTAAAAAAAAGAGAGAGAAAAAAAGAGAAGGGTTTTTTGCCTTCCCATTTTCAAATCAGCAGGAAACCTTTTGTTCTCAGAATTCACTTTCTACTACAAAATAACATTTTCATTGACTTTACAGGTTGACAGATAAATTTAGAGTAGAATAGCAGTAGTTCTGCTCCAACTCATAGGGTACAATCAGCCATCTAGTCATGTAGCTGTTCCATTCAACCTCTACCACAGATCTTTTGCATAGTAGTGTTATACTAACACTCCTGGTAAAAAAAAACCAAAAACCCCAACAAAAACAACAAACCAAATCAACAGTAAATATATAAAAGGGCGAGTCTAACTTTGGATGCCTCCCTGTAAAATGATCACATTTTTACTCCTGTCATGAATGGTGATGCAAAAAAAAAATTCTAGGAAGAAGAGAGTTATAATGTTTTCCTTAGAAAAAGCAATTGAAATTATACTAAATTTATGTTGCAATTGCAGTTTAAATATTGGGATTATAAAACCATTAAATGTATATAACCTAAACAGTATCATTTACATGGGTTATCACATCCTTGGGGTGTTAAGGTGTATCCTACACCAGATGTGTTCATGTACTACAGCTGACTTCAATAAGAGTTGCATGAATAAGTCTGAAGTCAAAATTGAGGTCCTAGCTGCTACAGGAGGAAAAGGTCAATGGGAAATAAGGGTCTTAACATTTGAATAGATGTATTAAATTATGCTTCTAAAAACAGTTACCAAAAAACTATATTTATGATAATTGTGTCAATTGTGAATAGCCTCTCAGCAAAGACTGAAACAAGATTTAGCCTTCCTGACATGCATAGAGAGCCACAACTTAAATCTACATAATGGAATATAGGAAAAAATTGAGTTCATTTACATACCAAAGGAGGCTACAAAGGCTTAGATTCATTGTGCCTTTGACAATTTGACTCCAGGCAAAGGTACAGAGATACTTTTGAAGTTGTGAGAACATAAGCATGTACAGGGAGTAGCAGGTCTTTACTCATTACATATTTGTAAAGGATTTTTTAAAACTATCTTTGAAGATAGAAAGAGGAGACTTCTCCAGTGAGAAAGTTTTTCTGTGCCTGGCATTTAATACTTTCCTTTCTTATGGTAAATGCCTTTGCATGGCACCAACCAGAACATTTAGACCAGATACAGGTTCATACTGTGCTCTTGGACTTATTCTAAAAGAAGGTCAAATCTG
This sequence comes from Struthidea cinerea, assembly GCA_013397865.1. Lineage (NCBI taxonomy): Eukaryota > Metazoa > Chordata > Aves > Passeriformes > Corcoracidae > Struthidea > Struthidea cinerea. Next base: position 995,638 of record VZTI01003670.1, read on the forward strand.
CCCCAGGACTCAAGTGAGCCTTATTCAAGACTTAAAGGCACAGCTTTTTCATTCTGATTTCTAAGGACAAAGCTCAGCACTGACTATGATTTTGAGCAACTGAACTGATTTGAGTGAAAGTATAGCATAGGTGAGTTTTAGCATATGGACCATTTGGGGAAAAAAAAAAAAGAAAAAAGAAAAAATCAGCACCTCCTACAGTTTTTTTTTCTATTCAGCCTCCTCTACATTGCGTGTTCTGTTTTGTTAGCTCATCTCTTTTACTCAAAATATAATGAGTCTAAAGAATAATGTAGCTGCTTAAATTGTGCTTTATCATATTCTTCTCATTATGTTTCGCATTTGGAGGAGGGGGACGAAAAAGTATCAGAAGCTATGAAGGACAGAACATGGGTCAGCGGTGTCATCTGGTGGTATTTCTGCTACCTGTTGGTGTCACTGTCTCTACGGTTCGTCAAAGATTTGGTAGCCATGTACTTGATTCACAGTTCCCAAAATAGACTTTCTTACATAAATCAACTGTGCTGTAGGCACATATTAGGAAAAAAAGCAGAAGCTAAGTCTTGCTGGTCCCTTTTGTCCACATACAGCTTAAACACACTCCCACTTAGGAATCTAAAGTCTGAATGGTCTATTCCAATGCACTAAAGCTAGATATACTATACAAAGGTACAGGGATAAGAATAAAATATTAAATAATCGTATTTTCTGATAAAAATGTCTAAAGTTGACAAGAGAACGTGGCAGTGGGATCATATGGATAAGAAGCACAGCTAGCTGTCCATAGCTTTAAGTCTTTAGATGCAGTGACTTTACATCTTACTTATCTTTCTTATCTACTTCATGTACTGTATTCCCAGTCTGATCTGTCAATGCAAAGCAGCAAGGATATGAAGCCTGCCTGTCTCTGCAAGTTCTCTTTGACCATACCTTTGGTTTGGTTTTAAAGCAATAAAAACTGTGTTCATCTTTTACACCTCTCTGAAGACATTTCATTATTAAATCTCAACATTTCTCCTTTTTAAGACCCCCTAAAATGAGGCTGCAGTGGGGGAATATAATTGTTGATGCTTTTTGAATCTTAAACTAAAGTTTTCTGTAAATGTCATTTTAAAAACCACCCTTTAAAATTAAAAATTAATTTAAGAAAACCCTGTGCTAAGGACCACACTTTCACAATACTACAATTTTACATTACTATTTCTAGAAATCACATTTCTTTAAACAAAAAAGCTATGATCAAGCCATTACAGTTTTCAAAAAAGTTAAAGAAATCACTGAATTGTTGAAAACCACTGGCTAAGCAGATGCAATCAAATTAAAGTAGTCTTTTACTGAGAGTATAACCAGTCTGCAAATGCAAATCATGTGTTCTTAATGTCAATTTATTTTGCTATTTGAACTCAATTATGATCTTATTTTATATCAAGGAGTAATAAGGATTAAAAAAAAAAATTAGAAAATACATTTTCTTTCCATAACCTTTGAATAAACATTATATGAAAGAAAATGAGCTCTATCAATTATATATTCTTGTAGGATGCAGTGGCCAGGATCTAAATTAGAAATAGCACTGTATTTGTTTAATAAATCATTTAACTTCTCAAAACAACTTATATTTAAAATTGACTTTTTCTATTTAACCAGTATGTAGATGTACACATATAAACAATTTTTAAATGCTGGGTTTGTACCATTTTAATTGAATTCCAATTTCCATCCTAATGAAGCTTGACAGAAACCACAAGTAAAAAAGAAACCATTATCTACAAAAGAGAAATGCACCATTTACCATTCTCTATTATTAAAAACCAAAAAATACCCCAACATGAAAAGACTAAGAATCTGGATAAATAGGTCCTAAAAAACAGAATATATTTTTAGACAGATATTTAGGTTATCTTTCTCTCTAAAAGGCACAAATTCAAGGGAAGGACTCTCAGTCCCCTGAGAAGGGCTGCATTCAGTTGCCACGTTAGTCTCTTTTGGAAAAAAGAATGATAGATGACATAAGTAAAAACCTTGAAAATTGATGTTTTAAAATCCAGGTTTCTTGTTTGTTGTTTTAAATCATGATTAAAATCAATGATCTAAAAGTATTTTCAATCATTTTGATTTAAAGCAATTCACCCTCTACTACTGTAATAAGATTTAAGCTGGTAAAATGAGTAGTTTCCTCTAGCTCAATCTTTTTAAACAGAGAAGAAAACCGTGAATATCAGCATCAGAAAGAAAGGAAAAAGTTTTTCCTTTCTGTAAATGGATGACCTTCCCCAAATAGGGTAACTCTGGTTTTTTTCTCTCTCCTCAGTGTGTCCTGAACTGAAACCAGAGCTGTATCACGAAACGTTTTGAAATAAAACAGCTTCTGCTTTCCAGAACTGAGAAGTAAGAACATAGTGAACCTACCTCTTACTCAGTATTTATATTGTAGGCAATGGGTAAAACTACTCAAAATATTTCTAGAGTAGATTTTTTTTCAAGGTTTGGGTCCCTGAAGCAGTAGGTTGGGACTTCTGAGAATGTAAGTAGTTGCACAGATTTAATTTTTAAATCAGTGGTAACTGATCTCCCCAATAACTTGAAAACACTAGAAGATTTTAAACACATTTCTTGTTATAGAAGTAACCTGAAAATATGCTCCAAAAACTTAAGACCAGAAGGTTCTTTTAAAAAAAAATAAAAAAAATAAAAAAATAAACTTTCAGACCTACAGGCCAGCTGTTTGCCCACAAGTAAACAGGAGTTAACTTTACACACACACTTTAACCTGCCCTGGACTAACAACACGACACATTAGCTTGGCCCTCTGGTTTATAGATTTTAAATCTTCCTGCTGTCCAGAGCTAGGACCCTGACTTTCTAAGGGGCTACCTAAGGTAATGAATGACATGTAAGAGTTTCCCCGTGCCAACTGAGTGCGTATAAATACTGTATCAGCTTTGAATAGCATTGTCCACAAATTCTTAAACCTAAAAGCCAAGCTAATCAATTTGGCCTCACGCTTGCCTCAACAGGCTATGAGAAAGCACCAAGGCTAAAAGCAAACTAACCAGCACAGTTCTCCAGACTCACCGTAACAGGGGAATACAATTTTTAAGGAATTTCAGTAAGAATTTGGAGCTTCTGTTCCCCACAAAGACTTTTTCACAGGCAGACCTGGGTTTTCTGACTTTTTTTCTCTTTGTGTAATTAGGTTGTTGATTTAACCTGCTTGTTCTGTCCTTAAAAAAATAGTGCTAAAATTGTTGCATTCTCCTTACCCTGCTGTAATAGGTGTACTATCTTCTTCCTCAGCAGCACTGAAAGCCAGAAAAAGGAGACATCTTTTCATTTTGAAAATTTGCTAGATGCAAATGTATTCTGTAGAAACGTTCTAATTCCAAGCATAAACAGCAGTCTAGCTGAAGGGTAGGAAACACCTCCTATGCCTTTAGCCATGAAAATGAATCATCTAATCTAATTTATTCATCTAGGCCCCTGTTGCAGTCAGCACAACTGGCACCTCTAGCAGCAACTCATGAATTACCATGAGAAGTAGTTATCTTTCTCTTGCCTCTAGTGTGCCTTCATTAAACTTTTTGCCAATTGGATAATACTGTTAGCTTCTGACCATCACACTCATGAAATAATTGGGATTTAACCCTCTGGCTCTTGTGTGGTATTTCTCATATATTGGTAGTTTCTTGTCTGTTAATCTTCAAGCACACAGGCAACATCTTCTTGCCTTTTGAAATGGTTTGCATCTTAAAACTTTTAATAGTTATCCAACAGCCTGAGAAAAGGGCTGAAATGCAGAAGCTAATTTTGATTTTGTCACTGACAAGCTGTGTGTAGCCTTGGGGCTAGCCTGTCTCCTTGCAGCCTGCTCCCAGACAGAGGAAATATGTAGTTGCACAGCTCTCAGCAGCAAAATAAGGACCAAACTGTGACTCATTGTCACATTTCTATTTGACTCCTGCTTCTCTCTTGCTCCACTGGGGAAACAAGCAGTGGCAGACAAACAGCTGGCACAGAAACCTTGTCTTTCTCCTCTCCTCACCTCCCTGGATTAGATCAGTGCACAGTCTCCAGAGCATTGCAGCAAGCAGAGCTGAGTCTCTGTTCATTCTTCCCTGCATGGGAGGAGAAAGTGTCAGGGGATGGCCATCAACCTTGCACTGTGACCTGCAGGAGAATGGGCTAGAAAGGACCAACTATAGGGCTGGTGCTGGAGCTACTGTGCACATACAGATTAAGCTGTACATTGGTAGAAGCCATTTCTCAGAGGTGTCAGACTTTTTCTGTATGTATTTCAGTGGTGGCAGCTCCAGCTACGTCTGCCATTGAGTCCAGTCCAATCCCCGTGTTCATAAACACAGGGAAGCAGCATAGTTAGAGACCCACAATGTCTGAAGTGGACCAGAGTAAAGATCCTGGCCACTACAAGAATATTCAGTAACTGCTTAAATCTAATAACAACAAGAAAAATAATTAGTATTCATTGTAACAATACTACTAATACTAACATTAATATTAGATCCTCAGAGTATTGCAAAGACAGAGTACTTAGTCTCTGTACTTAGTCTCTGTACTTTTTTTTTATACAGTTTTAAGGACTTCCACTTTTTAATAGCACATTTCTGTGATCGCAATGACATGTGAGAATGCTGAAGATAATCCTTTGGAATCTTCTCCTAAATACTTGACAGCTAGAGACATAGGTCCTGCCAGCTTTCTAAGGACATTTGTAAATTGCTGTCTTCAGAGATCTCATTTTGTCTTTCACAGTGTACATTTCACCAGTATTTCCACAACTAACAATTTGTAGCTGTGTAAAGTAGCACATGTGGGTTTTGGTGCAAGTAGACAGGGCAGGGTCATTGCCTGTTGGCTACATTTTTAAGTAACTTAGTCTCATTGTCATTGTCATGATGGTGACGTGAAAGAGCTCCCCATTGCCTCTGTTCATCTGAATAGATTGTTGTCCCAACACAGGCTGTCAGAAGGAGATACCCTGAGATGTGCACCAGCACACCCTGGCAGGGCTGTGCCATCTCTCTAAATGAGCAACCACACCGGCCATGGCAGTGCTGAAGCCTGCGCTGCTGGTGTGCCCTGCTCTCTGGTGTGTCAGCATGGTACCCCAAAAGGCAAGGAGCCCGAGAGTGTGGCTGTGTAACTGAGAGCGAAAAAAAAGGGTTATAAATACCTATTGCAAGGAGTAAGTGGTTTAGTTTTAACAAAGTCCTGAAGACCCCAGCAAATCATGGGCTGGGAGGGGGGTGGGGGGACGTGTTATATAGAAAAAAAATTTTAAAATAATTGAAGTAACACGTGTTCGAATAGTTTTTTGTTTATCCAAACTATATGTCGCTGAAGTTTACACCTAAACTTTCAGATTGTGAATGCCAGTACTAGCCCGAGAGGAAAATAAACTGCAGTGAAACATTAGTTCCAGGCTGAATTCTTACTTTTTTGCCATAAATAAAATTTCCATCTTGTGGATACAGAGTTTAAAAATCAGTGAATCAATATAAGTGCATTCCAAGTACATGAAAACAAAATAAAACCAAGCCAGATATAACGAAAATAAACTAATTATATAGTTTATTTCCCTGCCATGTGTAAGGTCAGCTTACTGGGGAGCTGATGCCCCTTATCATCTAAGTCTGTGCTTTGCACAAAAAACCCCACAGAAGACACACACAGTCACAGCTAAGGAACTCCCATAAAAACACTGTAAAAGCACAATGGAAACATTTTCAGACTCATTGTTTTCTGTCATTTATTTTCTTTCTTTAATAAACTAAATGACTGAAAAGTCACTTCCAGACTGATTGAAAAGTGCTATTTTTGCTATTAATTTTTACTAAAAATCTCGCTAATTTGGTTATTTCAAAGATTTCCCTGATAACAGCTAGAAAACAACCAATATTTCCAATAAACCTAGTTAAGAATATCTGAATAAGCCAGTGTTAGTGTTTGGGTTAGGGCTGTCAGGCTGAGCCACCTGTTTTGGCAGTATTTGCAGCCAGAAGTAAATTATAGATCCGTCCAACTGCTGATTAAAAAATCACATTGCCTCCCTGTTGTGGCTAACCAGACATCAAGCAAGGATCGTACTACTAGACTTAGTCCTAACATCAACCCTTAAGATGGAAGGGGATCACTTTCTAATAACACTTAATGCAGATCCTCTTAAAAGTATGGACAATAAAAAATGGAAGATGAAAACTACATCTTTCATGCACTGAAACACCACATAATCCTGAGAAGCAGAATAAAAATAACACTCAGAAGACTGTTTAAAAGCTTTTTTTTTGTATTTTTGTAATTATTAAATTTTCGTTGTTATTAAATTCGGGTAAACACTGGAAAGAAAAAGTTGGAGTGAAATTCAACTAAAATATTCAGTATTAAAGAAGGTTGCATTTTAAATATATCCCCCCTTTGACTTCAGCTGATAAAATATTGTTATGCATCTAAAATATTATTTAAATATGAATGGTCAGGAAATATTAAAGTACATTAAACATTCATATATTAGATTATGTATTTATTGGTTAATAAAATTGCCTTTTATTCTTGCAGGCCAAGATCTGGCATATTGATTTCAGCACAATTTTCACTGACTCGCTTAGAAGTCTACCTGAATAAGGATTGCAGAGGGTTTTTTTACCTTTTACCCTTCAGGTACAGTTCACAAATACTCTATGCACCCCATGGAAAAATCAGAGCCAACAAATTAAGCTATTCTGACTCTGGCAAATCTCTGATTATAAGGGGCTACCAAAGCTTTTTCTAAGCAAAGACTTGAGAGTAGAACACCCTGAATTTCAGACATTCCCCTCTTGTATCACTCTAATGGAGCTGCCTAAATAATGGTGTTCTGCTACTGAAACAAGGGTTATTTTTAGAGGTGTACAGAGAACTTGCTTCAGTAACTGGCAAAAACTTAGGCTACAGAAGTGAAAAAGTAAAAAAAAAAAAAAGAAAAAACAGGAAAGAAAATTGAAAAGTACTCCAGAAAACAAAATGAAATGATCCTGGAGTGAAAACATTTGCTAAGAACAACAACTCATTTTGACATGCCAGTTCAATCATACTGTTAAAGCACACATCATTTTTGGTTAATTATATTTGAAAATAGTTACTGTACCTTCTGCTGTTATCTCGGCCATGATGATGGTAAGAGATACTCTGTTTAAAAGGTCAAGATTTACTGTGGCAGTTTAGATAGTACTTCTGGGTTGCTGACTCTTGCAGGAGCTGCAGAATGAGAAGGAGGGAGGTCCTCTGCTTTGTCTAATTGTGTTCCTTCTTCTTTTGCGCCCCCTGAAATGTCTGTTTCCTCTGCAGAATCCTGGCCTCCCAGAGCAACCCAAGGACTTCCAGAGGCAACACTTAAAGCCCAGTCTAAAGTATCAGCTTCTAACAAAAATAGCCATGCCTCAGAGTGAACCTTCAGAACGTTTTCCTAGTATCCTCAGAACCATGCACACTACAAATAAAAAGTAAAAAGACACAGCTCTAAACAGGACAGGAATGCATGGAAAGGCAACAAAAAATAAAAGAACTGGGAAAGAACTGTTCAACGCTCCTACAGCCTTGCTAGCATAATTGCAGTTCTTTGGGGGGTATGTCAGGAAACATGAAATATAGAGTTCAAAGTAACCTTATCCATCCCAGTACAACTTTATTCTTAGCACACTCAGTGCTTAGCACATTCTTCCTGGCCTTATATGGCTTGGGGAGGGTCCTATGAAGCTCACCGCTGACTAAGGGGGAGGGTAAATTTAGGTGATTTTCTCCACTTAGACTCTTAGTCGCAGTTCAGAACCAATTAAGATACTAATTTAAACCTATGAAATTGGTTTGGATTTTTTTTGGTCCTCTTCTGATTTGCTGCAATTATCACGCATACTTATGAAGTTCATCTAAGTATTACAGAACACTGTTAAAAATTTAAATAATAATACTTTATATTATCTAGATACCTGAAAGTAATATGCAAAAATATTAAGTAGATCAGACTTTTTTTGCTAGGTCTGATTCATGGAAATACTTAAGTAGCTCAAAAACACGATGATTTTTTAAAAGATTTTATAAGACTGAAAAACAGTAGGTTTTTAAAAGGAAGGAAAAGGAAGTAAAACATTAACAATTTAAATAAGAATAATTATTTTAAAACCTGAGCAATCTTTTCATTACACTGCTTGCAATTTTGCAGCTATGGAGTTATGTATGTGGTCAACAGCTTGAAAATGAAATTAGCAAAAAAGTGCCCTCAAGGCAGCATACCACTACGTAAATGTCATCGTCACATGAAATCAGAAACCATCTTAAACAGCTCTTGCTAGTGAACCTATAGTCACCTTGTCTCTGATACATGAGTTGGCATTTACACGTCTCATCTTCCCCCCAGGAGATATAAGCACCTGGCTCTGTGGCAAAGTGTGGGGAAAGGAATCTATTTTTCCAATGCACAAGATGCAGAAGCAAAGGTTCATTGAACAGCAAAATACCCACCAGGATTTTTCTCTTCCCTCTACTCTTAACACACTTCAAACCTGCCACATGTCTGAAAATGTTAGCTTTTTCTAGCCAAAGCTTGCAATCAGTGTTTGATCCCTGTTCTTCTTTAGCTCTACTGACCAAATCTTTCACACTGACAGGCTTTCATTACTTGACACGAAGTACTCAGCGCTTTTCTGATCATCCCTCTAGCCCTCTGTTTGCTCCTTTAGCCTATTCTTCACTAGATCCTCCTCACTAAGGCTGATAAAGAGATTTTAGATAAAACCTTATTTCTTTAAAAATACTTTTTCATGAATACCAAAATGGTCTGAGGAGTCACACTCATCTATCAACAAAACAGCTGCCCAGAAAAGGTCAGTGGCTAGTAAAGGATGATAGAAGGTGTGATACTAAGGCAAATCCCTTTTCTTCTCAATTATTTCTCTTCAGCTGAAGCAGTTCCATTTTACATGAACAGTTAAATATTTGGGGTCACCTATGTTTTGACAGCTTTACTACTTGCTTGAGATGTGAGAGAGATCTTCTGAATACCTGAAGCACAGAGCTAATCAATCCTGCCAAGTCAGGATTGTTTTCACTTTTATTCCCATGCAAATTGGATAAAATAGTAAAGTCTTACTTTGGGAATGTGGGGAGAGACAAATGGGGAAAAATTTACGTCTGAATCTCTTCTTGTTTTATGGAGCAAGATCCTGAGACTGTAGACTATACCCAGACATAGGTTTTTGTATAACTAGCTGTATGTGCATGATTGTCTGTCCCTCACCACTTTACATTTGAGCTCCTACCACCTGCCCTCTTTCCTCCTTACTGCCTTACTTCCTTGCTACTCTTTATGCTTACCCTCAGTCATGGGCTGTTATTCTGAAACCAAAATATAAGAGCAGAAGAAGAGAGAGAATCCAACTGGAAACCAATTTTCCACAACATCAGCCCAGTGGCCAGAAAGAGAAGTGGTTGGTACCCTCTGCATCTCTTGTATGCACAAAATATTCATTCTAGGAAGCAGGCTAAAAACGTCATATGGACCAATATCTTACATCTGCCAGTGTGGCTTTAGGCAACTGTATTGGAAGTTACACAGTTGCTCCCTTTTAGGGGGAAAAAGTCAAGGGATCTGGGTGTCATATTTACTAGAGATAATCACAGCCTTGGTGAAAATACACAGAAATAAAACAAGTTATGTGTATGTGCATAAACATTTAATCTGAAAAACAAACATTGCCATCTGGAAATTGTAAAGAATGTCATATTTATTCTTTAGGAGTCTAAGCAAGGGAAAATCTGAAAAATTTTTTTAGGGCAAGTTAATAGTTTTGTCAAAATCTGAAATTTAGCTCCTGACTCAGTTTAGGAGTTTCTTTTAAACTAATCTGTGAAATTCAGTATGCAGAAAGCCAGTGCAAAATCTGTATACCTCTTCATGAAACAAAGTAACCATTTTTTCCTGGCCTAGTTCATATGTTGAAAAATGCATTTTTTTGGGAGCTTTTCCTGTCTAACCTGACCAGAAATATTCTTTTGTAAGATGTCCTTTCTCTCTCTTTGCCCCTCAAACCACTAGGAAACTGAAAATTCTAAAACTACTTTGGGTCTTGCAAGTGATATCTAAACCTGGATACACACAAGTTTTCCATATTTTCTTCTGATTATGCCTGGGGCACAATGAGAAAATGTTCTTGCTTCAAGTTAGCAATAGATATTCCCTTTCCACTCAGAGGGGTTACATGGTAAATGGACTGTCCTGGGATCAGTTCTCACATTCAGCAGTGATGGAGGGGAGTGTAGAAGCAGCTACACACTCACACCAGTTTCCTCAGATACACAAGTGTGCTTTAGACAAAATAAAATGACAGTTCTCTTTGCTCTATAATTGCCTAGATAGGGAAAAAAGTACCAATCTTAGAATGAGAGGAGAAGGACATACTATATGGTGCTACTAATGTCTGCATGTTGCCTTGGTCTCAGATAATGTATATTTCACTGAGAATCCTAACTGATGAAACAAAGTAAAGCAATTATTTGAGCAACATTTTAAGGAAAATGTCAGATGTTTACTATTTGTCAGATTCTAATGCAAACTCCCGCTTATTGGTGAAAAGTTTGGTTGTTCATATAATCAAAATAGGAATATAGAAATGAGCTCATTTCTGGGTTATCTTGATGGTATTATTAAAAAGGGAATTGGGAGAGACAACAGTTCACATCAAATTATGAGGTAATGAGAGGAGAGACTTTGATGCTGATATAAGGAAGTATTGGAGGAATTGAGTATAACTGTCATTCAACAAGAAAATGCAGAACAACATTTGATTTCTCTGCTAACATATTTCTGATGAATTCTCAGAGTTCAGTCCTACTGAGGATCAAACTATGCATAAGAAAAGGGTTTTGTATCCCAGTGCATGCTCAGCAGCATAGCAGGGTCAAGGAAAGGAAACTTAACTTTTACTCTGATACACCTGATGATGTCCCCGGATCAGATGGGAATATGTTGCTATCAGAAACACCCAGTAATCAACCGATAAGAACTAAATACATGATGAAAGCATAATGCCAAGGAGAGGGTGAATGGTACCGAATCTAGTAAATAATAGAGACGTATGCAGAAGTAAATATACGATTAGAGTGATGTCTGTCAACTGAGCTTTGATGTGCATGTGAAGCTGGTTTCCTCTGAAACAGACTTTTTAGGCTTTAATTTTGTTTAGGAATACTGTGACTTATAGATGAGATTTTCATTCAACCCTACTAGTAATACTCTGTTTTCCAGTATGAATAGGAACACACATTCTGGTGCCTTTGAAGTCCTGATCAGTCAAAGATGTAGTTGTGACTTTCTATGTACCATTAGACAACTCTCAAGTAATTTTTTTCCATTTGTGATTGATATTTCGTAATTAACAGTTGCGAGATTTTAGGAATCAACATGACCAAAATATAGCTGTATTCTGGATATTCTAAAGCACACCCAAAATACAAAACAAAGCAAGACCTCGGTATCACATCTGATCTAGGTTAAATCTTGGCATATGTATGTCTAACCATTCTCCTAAATCAATCTGCATCATTTTTCAATTACAGAATTGCAGACATGTTACCTTTAAACAAGTTTTTATTTAATATGTAGGAGACAGTAGGTTGAACTCCATAGCAGATATGTCCTACATTTAATGTGAACTACGGACAGACAGATAAGGAGTTCTGTCCCTGAAGGCAGACTGGTCTGGATGCAAATCAGCCTCTGCCAGGGGACAGCTGACAAGCACTCTGGGGTCACATCACCTTGGCACTCTAGCTCATTAAAGGACATTTCCAAAGCTATATGATAGAAACACAGCAGGTACAAAGAAAATATCTATGATACTGTCTATTCTGCTTTACTACGGACAATATCCCTATTAGTCACTGTACCGCAAAACTGTTGAAGTAGCCTCAGTCTGGGTGTGTGAATAACGAACATTTTCTAACATCCAAGAAGGTCAACTGATTATAAAACTACTTCCAGGAAACAAGAACATCCTACTTAGTCTTCTTGCAAGCTGGCCAAGTAGACAGCCTGTGGAGGGAAATCAGGCTAAAGCAGCCCCCTTCCTTAGGAGAGTCAGGGGGTGTCAGTGTTCTCCGCTTTAACTCTACTAAGTATTACTATAAGCTAGGTACAGGGAGGGCATTTATTGCAGCATGCCAAGGTAGAATGCATTTGGATGACTTTTAGCAGCTCCATGTTGCATGCTTCTCCTTTTCCTTTCATTATTCTTGCTATTCTTAATGAGTATTTTTTTAATAGTACCTATGTGGCTTTACTTTCACATCTAGAATATTACTCAGAAGCTGTTTCACAGATGAGTTCTATGAGCTGGCCCTTTTTAAGAAGCAAGGACAAACAATACACTGTAATTGTCTTTTTCTTCAGGACAACCCGTATCCAAGCTTGACCATGTATGGAACATGGCAAGTTGCCAAACAATTATTAGAGATGGGGATTGGCCCTGACACAACATTAATTACGCCTGTCAAATACTGATTGAGAACTGTTTGAATATACCAAAGGACTTGGTGTCGGGTCAAAAATGTCCTTTCAAAGCAAGGTGACTTCAGTTCCCATGACATTACTTGAGAATAAAAAATTTCTAAAAAAATTCACTGATTTAAAAAAAAAAAGAAATTTGAAACCAAGTTTCTATGCTGAAAGAACAAGACTCAGAAATATATCCGAGAAAAATATGTAGACAAAGAGAAAAATTTTTCCTGAACTTCAAACTTCAAACCCAGCTCCAAATTTCTACTAACACATATTAAATTTGTCTTCAGATCTTAGCCTTATGAAAAGCTTCAATAGAAATCAGCCTATAATGGTTTGTTTTTTTCCAGATATGACCATAGTCAAGCATATTGATAAAAACAGATGGAGAGAAAGACTATTTTGAATGAAAGTCTGATGCAAAAAGACAAAGGCAAATGTATGTTTTCACGCCAAGTACTTGGGGAAAAAATATGGGGTAGAACTAAGTACCAAGTATCTTCAGTAACGTGAACCCTTTCTGGGATGCTTTAAACTATCTGCTCAGCATGACCTTCACAACCAAGGGGAAATCTCTTCCTTCTAATAGCTTATTCTTCATCTTGGTATGTCACATTATGTACCACATGCTCTTAGACACTCAGGCTAGACTGGACCTCCCCTAGTCACATTACCAAAGGATTTGCCTTGTAAATAAACCCAGTCAGAGTGTCAGGAGGCCCATCTGGATTTTGGCACCTTCACAGCCTTTCTGAGAGCAGACACTCAGTATCTAGGCACAGTGAATTAAAAGCCATTTTCAAGTCAAGCACTTTTTTTGTCCTGGACATGTCTGTGTGTGTGATACAGCTGCAGCTCTAAGAGCAGTTTTTCTGACAGCTTGTGCCTCCTGTGTTTTCTATTTGTTTGGGTTTTTTTGAACATCAGGTTTTTCTGCTATTCGCAGGTCGCTGTTGCCCTGGGATATTAGGACCTACTTGAGTTGTGCATTTCCACAGATATGACAGATATCAGCTCCTGGCAGTGGATAAATCATTTCATAACTCCTGAAATACAAAAGCCTCTAGATTAATTAACTCTTTATGTACCACAGTCACCCATCCAGCAATACACAAACGTATGACTCAAACTGCTCAAGAAAAAATTGCATCTGTTATTCGACACAAATATACAGAGAGAGATACAAAACAAAGGAGAAAAATATAAAGCAGAAAAGTATTTCAGCAATTATCAGCTATAAGAAAGAAATTACATGAAAGAAACCACATTTATGGAAAAAAGTTTGTTTCTACAACAGCTATAATTTCTCTTTGTGTTTCCTCTATCTTTCTCCTACATTCTAGTCACAGTCTTGGACAGATCAAAGCTAGAATTGCAGATGAAGAACCCAATTTATTATTATTATTATCACTATTTAAAAAGAAAATCTAATCTGGGAGCTTTTTCATTAGGCAATTTAGCTTCTTTACAGAGTAGAAGTGGAACACATGAATTAGTAAATTCAGCCTTGTCAGTGCTGACAGCTGCAACTGCACTGAAAAAAGGATGTCTAAAAATTAAAGGATCTTTTAAAAGGAAAAATAATTTTGAGCATTAATGTCTTTACAACTCATCATAGCACATATATACTAATTTTCCTTCAATAGTACATCACCATTTGTCACTGTCAATCAATTTAAATTCCTGTCCAAGCTCCAACTTATGTTCATAGTCAACTTCCTAATGCAAACCATAAAGAATATTTGTCTGCAAAGTATTTACTGAAAATAATTGCTACGTCTTTCTTTCTCCTCTCCAGTCACCCTGAAAGAGCAGAACACAAATAGACCAAGTGTAGAGGACTGCAATGATCCTTAAGGGACAGTTATACCTTTGCTTTTTCCAAATTCCCATTTAAAATGAAAATAAAAGTATTACCCCAGAGGCACAAAGCAGAAGATCCTCAGCTGCGTCCCCAGAGCTCAGAAGGAAAGACAAGGACATTGGGGACTTTTGGAAGCTCCCGGATGCATTCCCAGGGCCTGAGGAAAGCGTGCAGTGTTGGTACAACCAGCACAAGCTGCAGCTGCCAAGGAGCTGTTGGCAGGCGTTCCCTGTGGGGCGAAGGGGCCGTGCAGCCAGATCCAGCAGGGCAGCACGTCGAGCTGTTGTGCAACCGCAAAACTGTCCAGACTGGGACACAAATATTTTCTGGCCTTTAGTTTAAAGGTTTTGTTGCTGTTATGTCCAAGACACAGAAAGAAAATGACAATGAGTCCAGGCTGATGAACAAGTGGAAGCGCTTTAATAATTTTCTAACTACTTTTATAGGATAGATCGCAAAAAGTGTGTTGAGTGGCAATGGGAAACTGTTCCTTGGCCACCCACCCCTTGAGAGGATTGGCCAAGTTCTAAGATACCTATTCCAAAATATTTTCAAAGTCAAAGCCATAACAATCTTGCAAAACAGCCTGCGGGTGCAAGAAGTTTATGAAACTGTGACCTTGTTTAAAATAGTTTGCATGGGAAAGACAGTCTTCTCACAGAATATTGAGAAAAGGCTGAAGAATTTCTCCGCTTCTAGCTTTTTAGCACCTACAAGGTTTGTGCTTGTGATCGTTTTGTGGGTCTTGGAAGCAATTATAACCATACTTGTGGTTTTTAAATTCATAGGCAGTCTGTGAAGTGGACATTTGACTATAAAATCCCACTTTATATGCCTTGTTCTTAAAGATTTTCCTCTCTGGTCACTCCTGCTTCTTCCCCTTTCCTGAGCTACCTGGAAAGTTTGAGTTTTGTTCAAATTCATGTCAGGAGAAAGGTTTTGTGAAGAATTGTAGCCTGGATATTTGGATTCTGCTTCACCTAACAATGCTGCCTTATGATGAACAAGGAGAAAACATGTTTCGTGTTACTTAGGTAGCAGATGATTGAGAAAGGTCTCTTGGTTTTCTTGTTTTGTGGTGTTGTGCATTTTTTTCCTTAAGAGAGGGAAGGTAGCTGGGCTTTTACTCAATCTCTGAGGAAGGCAAGTATAACAATATTTCTATTTGCCACATTTCAGAGTAATGACAAAAAAGTGTTATCTGTTCTACAAATAAGAACCAGAGCATGACAGTTGAGTGCAGCAAACGTTTGGTTCAGCTGCAGAAATAACAAAGGCCACACAAGATCAGATACACAAACACAGGACTGAAAGTACAATCAACCAGAACATGCACTTTTCCCACATCACCAAATTTGACCTAATGTTCAAAATCAAGTTTGTGACCCATATAGAGCAAAGAGGTGCCTGATAGAAATGTGGGTGCTACACAGCCCTGGGGGACGTTACTCAGAGGCAGAAGACTGCAAGTAGTGAGTGGTTCATGCCACAAGCACAGTTATGGTCCCAGCTCCCCTCTGCTAATTCACTTGAAAAACCTGCTCTGGAAATTATACCATCCCACTTCCTTACAGGATTTGTCAAATGAGTCCTTATTACCCCCATTCTCCCCACCAGTAAATTTCTTTTTTTAGTTAAAAACTACACAGCTTTTCATTTGTCACAGCAGTGCCCTGACAGCAACAGGCAAACATTGCTGGCGGACTAAATCTTAATGGTCTTTTTAAACATCTCAGTGTAATGTTTCTAGTTTTCCACTCCATACTAACACCAGTGGACTGGAATAGAAATTTACTCTTGCTCTTTTCCTCCTAAAAGACTGACATCAGTACACATCAGAAAGAGAAAAAAAGCTCTTTTACATTGTCTGAGTATACAATGTCTATCAACCCTTTTATTGGAGTCAAAAAGTGTGGAGCACTTAAAGCTGGTGGTCCTGAAGTAAATTCATGTCTTGTGTTGTCCGCGTGTTTTTTGAGAGGTTAATTTAAACACACCTGTCACTCTTAAGCACAAAGCAGTTGGAGTATATTAATGTTCTGCTGAATTATTTAAAAGATATGACTAATGCTTCGTGTACCGTAACACTGTTATCTGCAAAAATAACATCTGTGTCAGTCATTGCTGAGCAGTTAGGATTTCATCACTAGCATTTGTCCATGTTTCTGAGTCCTTAGTGTGAAGGATTCTGCCAGGTTATCAGCTCTCCTGCACCTTCAGGTGTAAAACCCAACCTACAGACTCCTTCCTA
This sequence comes from Struthidea cinerea, assembly GCA_013397865.1. Classification (NCBI taxonomy): domain Eukaryota; kingdom Metazoa; phylum Chordata; class Aves; order Passeriformes; family Corcoracidae; genus Struthidea; species Struthidea cinerea. Next base: position 1,012,297 of record VZTI01003670.1, read on the forward strand.
CTGTCTGTTTTAATCAGGGATGAATAAGAGTAAAATTTGGAGTCTCCTTCCTGAGCAAAATCTCATAAACTCTGATAAACTAAGGACTGTGGAGTAGATATGTTAGATAGTCTGGTGTGATATAAGTGTTCTTTCAAGAAAGTAGAAATTGATCCTACAATTTTTTTCCTGAGTCCTGAGAAAGAGCAATATTATCTAATGCAATAGCTCAGGGAACTGAACCGAATACAAACTACTAACTAAAAGAGAGTTCTCACTGACCTGTGGCAGTGGTATTGTGTCCTCATACGAATAAAACAGTCTTCAGTTGCACACCAGAAATGAACCATCATTGAGAAGAAAAAAGAGCAAGCATTAAAAAGCATGAAAAGGATATTTTAGTACTTTAATTTATGACACAAAGTACCTTTCTCTCATGATATGTGTCTGATATCAGATGAAGAACATTTGGCTGTGCAAGTTATTTCTGATAATTATCTGACTGAAGGAGTTCACAAAGGAGTTTCTGCATTCTGCTGTTTCTAAATTGAACAGCAGCAGCACATCAAACTGTGAACACCTTTGAAAGTGTAGCTGTCTCAGTGATCCACCACACAGAAATCATGTGTGAAGTACAGAAACATTTCTAGGAAAGTTCCTTTGCTGCTACACCACAGGCAGAAGAAGCTTTTTGTTACTTGTTGATCATGCATTTTAGCAGAGGTTCTGGCACCAAAGAACCTCTTTCTCACCCAACTCAATCCATTAAAGGCCAGTATTCAGAGTTTTCAAAGATCTCAGTTAAAGCAAGTGAGAACAGTGGGAAATTTCAAAAACAAAATGTGGATTATGTACTTTATTGCTTGTATACTTGCATAGCATATATAACAAATAATAGTAAATGTAAATATTTAATTGAAAGCATGCATATGCTATGATTATAGCGAAAGACAGTTTTACTAAGTTATTGAAAGTCTTGCAGTCACTTGATCAGTTGTCTTCCATCAAATGTACAGCATACCTGAAAATTTGAGTCATGTATGGAAGGAATGTGGAAATGAATGAATGAATGAATGAATGAATGAATGAATGAATGCTTGAATGAATGAATAGTAGCCACACATTTTAAGGGTCCAGTCCTTTATTATTTGCTATTCTCAACGTAAGAGGACATACAATATCTGTTACATTTCTTTAGAAACCTTGTGGTCTGCTTTTATTCACTTTTAAAATAATCTTGCAGTACACTCCACAGAATTGAAACTTTATTTCCATAACTGAGAGTATCAAGATATTGTCTCTCAGATTTTAGTTTAATTTTATAAACTTTTTTAGTTTGTTTTCTACTTCTTTGGAGTATTACAGATATACTGCACAAAATCCTGTATGACATGAATTGAATGTTATCCAGTAGTCTCACACGGTGGTAGCAGCTTACTTCTTCGTAGTTACAGGTAAACCCCAAGACAAAATACTGGAAAATTTTGGGACTCAAAGGGTTCCAGCAGGGGTCCAGATGTAAAGCTATAGAGAGCCCCAGCTTGAACAGTAGCAGTGTTGTGGTACCTGTGTCTAAACATGCTTGAAAGCAAGGGTCTACTGCTACAGGAAGGCCTGGGAGAGGCACAGAGAACTGGTTGTCTTGCTTTTTAGACTTGTGCTAACCTTCACCAGAGCAGGCGTTAGACATAAATACGCCATTGGGACACTAAAAAGATATGGGTACTTCAAATAATTTACAAACTAAGAGTTCTGATCCAAATGCATACCCATGCCCTGCTCATGAGAATGGTTTTCTGCCAAATTTTCAAATTGGACAGCAATTTATGTCTACAATTCTAAAGAAAAGGTCAAGTGACTCATTTGAATGTGTCTCTCTTAGTTGCTACAATTTTTGCATTTCCATTAACATTACTTCAGTGGTGCCATAGGCAACTAAAATGAAACATTAAGATCTGAAATCTAAATGATTATTTAACAAACTTGTGCAAGAATCTGGAGCCCAGTGTAGCACGTTTACACCTGTGATTGCCTACTGTGTCTGTTGCTCAACATCAAAATAATATAGGGAGTATTCTACTGTCACTATTAAAAAGAAATAAAACAGAACTATTAAAAGGTACACTCAGCATGAGAATTTTAAATACTTTGACACATTTGTGTAAAAAAATCCCCACACTTGAATGCTATTTTTCAAATTATTAACATTGATTAATTCACCACTAAAAAGATTATTTGCATAATTTTTAGGATATATAATTAACACAGTGATTTGTATGAACACTTTAGTCTTGAAAGAGTTTTTAAAGGTTCTCCTTTCAGATCAGGCTGCTATTTTTGCATTCACAACCAGCAGGGCAAAATTAAATACATACACCTTACTCTTTATACTGTTCATACTTATGTTACACAGAGAATAAGAGTGTGTTTTGAGGCTGTTCAGAAGGTACCACTGGTGATAGAAGTAGTGTGCCTCAGCCTTCTGACAGCCACACAATGTAGTGTCATTGAGGTGGAGGGATTCCAGTGGCAATTGCAGTTTTACTCGTTGTTATAGCAGATAATGGCTTCTCACACCTTATGACTTCAGAGACAATTCCCAGCATTTTGTACCTGTTAAATTCAGAAAAAAAGAACCAAACCGCATGAAAGAATATGCTTAGAAAGCATGAATGCCAAAATTCAAAACCAAAAGGACATGATATACCAGTATATGCAAGAGACAAAGAAAATTCAGAATTTGAAGTTTTCTGTGTTATCCACACATCTCCTTTAAGATAATCTACGGTTGTCCCTAAATATCCCTTGTGATCCCAATGGGCCAAAGCAAGCCTGCAACAAAAAAATCCCCTCACTTTCTTTGCTTATTGCGTCTTTGGTTGCTGTGCAATTAATACACTAATTTTGCAAAGAGAGAAGAATTTCCTAACAAAAAAGGGAACAAATCTAACACATTAATTCAGTGCGGTGTAAAAATATACTGTCTGCCAAGGAAATACCAAAAAAACAGAAATAAAAAATTGATATTTGATGTGAGCAGACTTGTGTTTTTCTTCTGCTGCTAGAAAAAGCATTCTTCAGCCAAAATGTCAGCTCAGTGGTCAGATTGTATCAATATACCAGAGCTAGTTTACAGATCGATATCTACTTTACATTCCCTTCCTGGCAAATTTTAAAACCGTCACCATCTTTTGGAGAGTCAGAAACTCTACTATCACTGCACTTGATGACTTGTCAGCTGAAGGATTTGCCTTTTTATTGCAAAACCAGGCACATACATACTTGATAGTAAAGAATTCCTTTAAAAGTTATTTATAAAATGACAGCCTTTTTCTCTCTCATTTCCCTCTAGAAAACCTTGCATTCATAAATTTTGTCTTCTGTCTTCCAGATTTTCAAACATCTCCTGAATCTTTACAATGTCAGATTGATTCTGTCTTTGAGTTTGACATGAAGTTAGTCCCTTCTTGATAGCCTCGTTTCACTATTCCATCTCAAAGTCGTTATTAAAAATCCCTTAAATTTATCATTTATTCCTTTAGTTTTAGAAATCATCTGGCACAAAAGAAGCACTGGAACAAACTATTCCCCTGGTATTTCCCACACATCTACTGTCATTTGACAGTTTGCCTACACTGCCAGGACACACAGTCATCCTGCCCCACAGACCTGCTCTGTCTGCTCCCATCAGGTTTTGCCCTTACCTTGGAGCACCAGTGCCACCAGTGAAGACTATCAGACTGCTATCATTTTGAGCCCCATTGCTCCAGTGAAAGCTCTCTACCACCGCAACAATTCTATTCCTTAGCTCTGTGGAACTGAGGTGGATACACGGGCTGATGAATAGCAATGGATTGCTTGTCTTGCAAGGACCACCAGAAATAAGTTGTACAATTGCCGTGTTGCAGCTGCTTAGACTGGAGATGATCAGCACAACACAAAATATCTCCAAGTCTGTCAGTAGTTAGACTAAGCTAACTTTTTCTTGGAGCAGAAGAAATTAAATTGTTTAACGCGGTTCATTCAGTCTCTATCAGCAAAAATCCTGCTATGGCCACTGGCCAGACAAAGGCAGCACTTGCCACAGGCTTTTTCTCCCATTGAGAGTCTCCAGGTACTGTTTCTAACCACATGGAGCCTTCGCCTGTCACTTGAGGCAGGGGTTTTTTGTTACTTTAATACACTATATCAGGGAACTTAGAAGCAACTACCGACAAACATCTTCCCTCCGGATGACCTCAGCACCAGGTAGGGAGCTGGCAGCTCTGCCAAAATGTCTTTATATTTATAGTATTATCACATAGTGCCAATAGTTTCTTTGGTGACTGCAGAATCTCCAGTAACTGTTGGAGATGCAAGGTTGAATATAAGCACCAGCCAAGATCAAAACCACTAAACACCTGTTGCCTTGATTTCAAGGTTTGTCTTTTTTTTTGCAAAAGAAAATTATGGAACTGATAATCACATCCATCCTTTGAGACCTTCACTGTCTCTGCACACCTACCTGCTTCCAGCTGACTTGACAGCTTGTCTAATTTATGAGACAGTTACATCAGTGTTTCTACTCTTTCCATTTTAGGGATTCAACTCACTCATTTCAGTTCTCCCTGCCAAATCTCCTTAAGGATCAAAATTCAGGTGCAAGATATGGACATCTCTGTATTTCAAATTTGAGCCTAAAGTGGAGACTAAAAACTAAATAAAGGACAAAGCCAACAATTAAATCAAAATTTATGGAAGAAGGAAAGATTTATTATTCTAAATGAAGCATTGGAGCACTGATGGTCAGTGGTCGGTAGCAGCGAAAAATTCCATGGAAAAGCTTTATTACGACACCACTAATTGGATGTACAAAGCTATGCTGGTTTCCCATGGCAAAGACTTAAATACAGCCTAGTTACAAAAAATTATAACAGTGCATATCAGGACCAAAGAGACCTGTGAATCTACTTCTACTCTCACTCTAAGGAGCTGAAATGTACCAGGTTTTAATTTTATTGAGAATGAGCAGTGCTATTAATTTACCCATGCCAGAATTCATTGAAGTCTAACACTGGTTTGGAAAGAGAGAAAAATTTTTCATGAGAATTTTGATAAATAGAAATAAATATTCTCTTCAGAAACAGTCCTGTGATTTTGTCCTTCATTTAAACCTTCTCTCAGAACTATAGACTCTTACATGTAGTTTACCGCAGACTCAAATTATCTTTGTGAATCAGAGCATATTGAAAGTGCCTCTAATATTGACAAGGTTCCTTTTTTAAGTTGTATCAATTATTTTGGTAGTTTGTCTATTACTGAAATCACTGAAGATTTCAACTTGTCATGCATTTCTTTGCACCAAGATATAATGAGTTCGTGAATCAATTTACTTCTGCTGTATTTCTTCCTAAAATAATATATAATATCTCTGTATTTCTCTCTCTCTCTCTCTCTCTCTCTTTGCTTTAAATATGGATGGACCACTTGGCTGAAAACTGTCTTGGGGTATCTGAAAACTGAATGAAAAGAATTCTATTAATTTTCACTGACTAAAAACTAAATCATAGGATTCTCCTCCTACCTACTATCCATATTTATATGATGTATATAATTATATATATTCTTTTTATTGTAACTATTACTGCAACTAAAACAGAATTTAAAAGTTACATGAAATTACAAGGAAAGTTTGAAAGCAAAGGACTGGTTTTTAGCAGTTTCTTGTCAGGTCTCTGTTGAACAGCTCAGACCTAAACACTCTAAAGGGATTTAGAGTTTAGCGACCTTTGTATTGCTCCTAACCTAAATTCAGAAAGACAGTGCTTAGTGCTTCAATAAAAAGGCCGGTTTCAATACCCTGCAACAGAGACCTTATTTCTATATCTGACCTCTCAGGGAATATGAGAGAAGTAGCAGTGGGAACAGACAGTGGAAGCCCCCAGAAAGAAAGCAAATAAATACCATTTCTTAAAAATTATTGAAGTCATATTGTCATAAAATGCAGTGGGAGATATCAACAGGAAATTTAATAACAGGGAGCAAAGGGAATTAATTTTGGAGGTAAGTTGCTATATCCTCCATCTGCACTGCCATTAGAGAAAACCATTTTAAAGTTTTCTACTACAGACAGCCCAGTCCCAGAGGTTCAGTGAACACTGTCTAGGAAAGAGCACTTGATAGGGTCAGTAAAAGGTGAAGGGTTTTCAGTGCCTGAAATACAGTAAGAATGTCTGAATGTCACTTCTAAAGTCAACCCTTTTGCATGCTGAGTTAGACTGTAATTTTTATTCCATTGGTGATTTCTTCTATTTTTTTTTTTCTAGTAGCATAAGATAACAGCTTGAGTAATAAGAAATTAATTTCTCATGTGTTAGTGACAACCAGATGTTCAATCCTAGACAGGTAGAAGAAAGAAAAGCAATGGCAGAGATGAAAAAAGAGATCTCCTTAGAACTTCAAGCACTCTGATTCCTCTTGTTCTGCAAAAGTATACCTATTCCATGTAGAAAATTTTATCATGTATCAGGCAAAAAGAATAGGAAATCCCTTATGTCACATTCACTAAAATACATTAGAAATGTGCTTGAGCCTGGCAAGTTCGAAAGAGTGATTGCTTTTTGAGTAGGCAAGAACAAGAGGTATAAAATACAGAATTCTTATTATCTGTTTCCTACAAATTTTATCAGAGCCACATTTTTTGCACAGATAATGGTTGATCTATAATTTTTTTTATAACTATAGCTTCAATTCTATAAGAACTTTGACCTTATAGCTCAAAGAAACAGTCTAAAGGAAAGGTAAAACATGAAAACCAAGAATGAGTATTTTGTCATGAATAAGCCAAATATATCTACGAGGTCTTTTCAGTGCTCCAAATTGAGAATATTTCAGTACTGAACATTTCTTCCATGATCAAAGTTGTACACATTTTTCATTTGCTGCTCAAGACTAGAATATTGTAGATATGTTGGTATCTTAAGTGTCTGTATTCACTCACACTGGAAAACAGATTGTATCGCTCACTATTTCTTCTCCCTGACAACCCATTCCACAGTGTGCTGGTACAAAGAGTTTGTTTGTTTGTTTGTGGAGATGGAGTTTTGCCAAAGTGGTCATTAATGGCCATCATCATCTGCTCACTATCCTACACACAGGCTAGAGAGAAAGAGGAAAGGATTTCCTACCCCCTCGCACAGCTATGCAGTACAGCCAGTGACTAAGCCCTTTTTAAAAAATCAGCCTATATTAGACATGTTCAAGATCCTCAGTGAATGGGAAATCTGGGAAAAAACAAGAATTAGTCAGTCTATTTCTCATTTTTGAGCCATGGCAGGAAAAATTGTAACTTAGAGTGGTAATTCTCAAGTATAAAAGTCAGTACTATGGAACAATGGGAGGTAGCTTGATACTGAGGGGTCCTTGTCAACCCCACAACAGAAGGAAACTGCTCAATTTTTAAAAGATTGGTGTTCCCTGACTTTCCATTTGGAATCAGGATCAGAATCCAGGGAGTGCTATAGGAGCTTCAGAAGGCAAGATTTCTCTCGTCAGCACTTACTATGCATTGTAAAAGAACTAGTTTATATAAAGTCTTTCCAAGTATGGAATTAATGATTGAACACCCAATTCTGAAGATGACTAAAAATCCTTATTGAGATGCCTAGCAACTCTATTTCCAGTTGCACTCTAATTTGGAGATTTGTAATAGCTAATAATATCACCCTGAATACTTTTGACACTCCTATAAGATACACTAAAATGGTGCTTTGCCCGCTTCCAGTGGACCCCACCATGCGCACTGGGATAGCCCAGATCAATCACATGCCTGCCATTCTCCATCTGTCTCTGTCCCCAAAATACCTCAAGACTGCTGCAAAGTTTGTAAAAAGCCTTCCTGTTTCTCTTTTCCTCATTTTCTGAGTCACACGAATTGTCCTCAGCCTGGACCTGGAGTTTTCATAGCCCTTATACATCACTAACCTCAGTCTTTATCTCAAAATGGTGGAATCAAAGTGGAGGTAAGCTCATACCAAATAGCCAAGATTTAATTTTCTTCTCTTTAGTTTTTTTTTTTTTTTTTTTTTT